>JARHVA010004609.1:890000-1502228 GCA_037957365.1 Torreya grandis
AATACCCTAACTTAGCATAATAAATTCAACATATGTTACATCTAAGTTTAGCACATTAATTGGCATATTTTAGATCTGATATTCACCCTTGTGCCCTATCATTTATATATAATTAACCATAAACAATAAATTAGATCCATATCCAAGTTAGGGTTAAACATTTAGTGAACCCAATATTTGAACATCAAACCTTAGGCTAGTTAGGATTTTATGATTTCTTTTCATATTATTGATCTTTGATTGATAAATATTGTAATCATGTTCACTATATACATATCTCTAAATTATTTCATTGTCATATAGTCACAAAATATCACACCCTATATGATTTTTTTCTAGCTTTATCTAATATTTGGGTAACATTGGAATACCTCTAGGCCTATGGGTTGCCTATATTATAGGTAGACCTCTAGCTTTAGGGGCTAGCTCCCTAGATTGATGCTTAAGTTCCTATCACCTACACTAATTGATTACTTGTGTTAAAAGGGGTATAAATATTCATGAAATTTAAATAGTATAATGTGGTGACACACAATAAATATATCCACAATATTATCATACTCTTTCACTAAGAGATAAGACCTACAACACTAGATTCAAAGTACTAGAATACTCTAGTGCTAGTATTTCAAATATGGATGTGATATGCATGAAAATACTAAAGGTAAGTGTACCAAATAATATTTTAAGACACTAAGGATACTTTTACACTTTAAGGGATTTAAAACACACTAGATACACTCCATATGACCTATTAAAATGAGAATTTCTTGCCCCAAACATGAAAGGATAAAAAGAAGCAAGGATAGAAGCTTATCATTACACCTCACCATACATCACTTCACACATTTAGATAAAAAATTTGTGAAAAAAAACCATATTTCATGTTTTATTCAAAGGTAAATTGCATCATCAAACTAATAAGTATTTTCCATACTATGTGTTGAATTAGTATACAAGAGACAAAATGGATAACATTTATAAAATGTGTGAGAGGAGAGAGAAGAATGAAGCTCAAGATTCACAAGAAAAAATGTCAATATGAGAGAGTGAGAGTTAAATTTATAGATAATGGAGTATGAAATAGACCTGTGAAGGTATATTTGGACAAATTTCCCTCAAAAGCATCAAACTCCCTAAAAGTGATGTAGGATAATCTCAATTGGCTTCTTGTAACTACCTTCATAATTAGGCCTCTTCTAATCACTCCAAAGAAAACTAGGAATGGTTAACACATATGAGCTATGAATGGGTGGTTATAAATAATCTTCAACATTTATTATATATGTCCCTAATTATTGGTCTTCCTTTAGACACTTGTTCTCACCATCTACAGTTACCATCACCAGCTCTATAGGTTTATCCTTACATTTTTCACCCAAATTGTCTTCATTTTATTAATATAATCTATTTAATGGGTGATATTAAAATTAAAAAGATCCTCCTTACCTAAAAATCCATTAGGAATACCTTAAAAGGCTTCCCAATTAGACTTATCACTTTCTTTCTTGATGGTCACCCTCCATTCTCATTGTATTCCATAGACTACCTAAAGTGAAGGACCTTGTAGAAGTGTTTCCATTCCAATTTTCTATGATAAATTATCATGGAGGTTTATTAAAAGTCTTAATTGACCTTATCCAATGATCCTCATCCATCAAATCTTTTTTTCACCTATAAAAAATAAAAAATCATGTAATAAACCTTGTTTTCACAATGTCCATATAATTAGGGTTCAAAAAAATCAAGTGGGTAATAGTATGGGAGATTTATCTACATGTTAAAAATAATTTTCATACCAAACTATCTCTCTTGAATGCATCTATAGCTATTTATTTCCCATCAGGTTAAAAGTAAAGGTTTTGGAGGGTTTTAGCTCATTTTGACTCTTAAGTATTGTTCATACAATCCTGAAATTTAAACCTTAGACCAATTATACTAAAATAATTTTAATTACGCTATTAAACTTATCATAACTCCTTTGGTCTCCATACTAAATGTTCATACTAGTGTGAGCATCTAAATATGGCATCTCAAGCTTGGAAGTGTATTCTAGGTAGGTCTGAGGTGTCTTTTAGACCAAAATGGATTTTATATGATATATTATTTAAAATATAGGTTTAAAAAAACCTAATTATTCCCCCTAAAATTTTTCCAATGAATTATAACGTTATTTTGGCCTTATAAGTGGTATTGATATTCCATTACAACTTTAGGCTTAATCTAAGCTTTGTAGGCTTGAATTGTGCTATTGTATACTTGGGCCACCACTGAATGTAATTATTTATTGTATATCCTTATAAACATTTTAAACCTTAACTATAACTCTTCACACCCTCCTTTTAGTGTCACAACACTCTTATCTCATTTTTCTTGCCACTTTATGTCAAACTTCCAGTCACCTTTTTTCTTGGAGTGCTCTCTATCTAAGATAGAACATAGGGCATATCCCCTATTTTATAATTTAAAATAAGGATATGAGAGGATAAATTATGTTATTAATGTATTCTATACCAAAATTATAAGTTTTATCACTCTCTTATCACCTTCAAATGTTAAAAACTCCAAGGTAGACTTTATATAGCAGTGACTGTGTAAAGACTTTAAGTCATGACTATAGGTTGTACTCTTAAAAATCCATTTTATATTATTTACATATCTTGAGTATCTCATAAGTTTTACATAACAATATTTAAGGTATTATAATATATCAAATCATCATCATCTATGCTATTCTCTTCAGTTCATCTCTCATTGCTTGACTAGGCCTAGTGAAGTCTACTATAGTAGATTGTGCTAATATATGAATACACTCAAGAAAAGGATGTGCCTATAGGTGTATAAAATATTATTACTTGTATCTAATTATTAAATATTTCCTTTAATTATTAGGCTTATTCCATACTTGTACATCATCATACCATGTCCCATGACTTTCCAACATCTAGACTTTTATGTTCTAGTGCACTATCATACTATAGTCAAACTATAGGTGAACATTAGTAGTAGATGAAAATGGGACTTTTCATGTTTAAACATGGATTATAATACCCTATTTAATTCATGTAACTTATGATCTTACCTTCATAATTAAACATATACATACATGTCTAGGCTTTAAGTTAACACCCAAATTTGTCATGATCTAATGTGTTACTAGTCTTTAGTCAACTTGTAGGTTCACTCATTAAGATAAAAGAGACCCTTGTAGGTGGTGTTTATCAAATAAAAACTTATATTCCATGTTATATATTCATTTAAATATCATTATATCACTTCACATCCAAACTAAGTCACCGAGTTAGCAATTTATTCTTCCATCATGCCATAATTGGATTGTAAGTTCATTTGGAACTCAAAACACTATAGATAATATTAACATTATATAGTGAAATAATGCATATTTCTTCTTATCAAGGGACCATTTGCCGACCTGATTGTGCCAACCATTCCCTCGAGGGGGCATCATACAGTTAGTTTATCATCATTAGAATTATAGGCATACATGACCTTTTCATTCTACCTCATGGCCTCCCCCACCAGTCTAAACTAGCCTACCTAGGTTGGGGCAACTGGTACTATAGGATAATCCAATGTGTTGGTATCAATGGTGTCAGCACCCCATCTAAAATATCATGTTTCATATCCATAACCAGGGATCCATGTCTAACCTCCTATGTTGTTGGATCCAAAAAACTAGAACTACATAGATACTATATCACATATATATCTCAAAATATATCTATCTACTATAATCTCATACAACTAGTATTCTATATCCAAGCCTAAAATCAATATTACAACATTTTTTACTAGTCATAGTATCACCAACCACCATCTCTCCATATGTTCACCCCCCAAACACCTCCTCTATAGATTGCCTCTCTGCTAATGAAAAACTAGGATTCATTTATCATTACCCCTAGTGTACCTAAAAATTTCCTAGGGTTAACTTTGGTGTCTATATTTTGCCTACCAATAAATATTATATATTTAACTCAACTTCAAATCAATATATTCAAATTTTTGAATTTTCTAGTTTTTTTATCTATGTTGCACTAGTTATGATTGGTAATCATCCTCCTCATCTTAGCTATCATCTCCTCTATGATGGCTTTTTAGTCTCCAAATAGGTCTCTCAAATCTCTATTTTCTCATAATAGTAAAAATAACAAATGAATTATTTTTCACCTTATTTATATTTGTTATTCAAAATTATTTACCTTTCAAATATTTATTGCCAGATTATGTATTTAGATCATATCTTTGTTTCTACTAGCGTAGGATTTATTACATGACCCTACTTTTCAGAAATAACCACTTTCATGTATAAATAAGTTCCCTTATGATTGGGCAACAAGATGGAGACACTCATATTTGTCTAGACCTCATGTCACCTTACCATGGAAGGATCAAAATAAGGCAAACTCCTTATTTAAGAAAGTTTAAAGTAACATATCCCTCTAGAAATTTTATTCACCTATGAGCATGATTCTTAAGTCTTATTACTACCTTTAGACTCCAAAATTATTTTTATGACCTCCTTCAATGCTTCAAGACCTCAATGAATGTTCAAACAAGCTCAAACACTTGTACTTCAACTACTCAATCCTTGTTTTGGACCACCTGTAGGTGCACTCCTGTATTAGACAACATATAAATATGTGTATTAGATAATTTATTATCTCAACCAATATCAAAAAATTTGAATTGCTAAAACTTATTTGTCTACACCTCAGGTAACCTCTCACCACCTTGCCATTTCTTCATCAAATCACCATGACTGTGCAGGGCTCCTTTTATTTGTATATACTTGGATATCTATAGGAAACTAACTATGTGTATCTTTCTTGAATTATAAATCCCTTAAGAGATGCATTGGAGACCAAAATTCCTTGGTAAATATCAATCATCATGTTTGAGAGGTGGACAATAATATTGCCTTCGATTTGAAAGCTAATACATGAAAAAGAACTTCACTACTGAGGGAACCTTATTTGTAGACTATGATAGTGTCCTTTAATAGCAACATGAGATGGTTCATGACCATATCTTCACTTCCACACATGAAAAACACATTAAAAATCATGTGATAATAATGTTAAATCCCTGAAGAACCATGTCTAATACTTGGTTTATATAGACCAACTCAAACTGAGAGGAAACTTAAAGGTGATGGGGATGAACATGAAAAAAAGGGTAGTATACTTATTAGCATTGTTTGATAAATAATAATCAACCAATATTATAAATCCTACCATGGATTTTAATTATACCAAGTCTAATAAAATCCATTAGAGGCATTCAGCCTAATTCCTCTCTTACTGGCCATACCAAACCAAAACCAGTTAGTCATTTTTTCCTACCTAGTGGAACAATGGAAGAACAAAATGCTTTTAGGATAGTTTAAAGTGTTTTGTAGCTGATAAAAAATGAGAGTGAGTTAATATGAGTTTAAGACTCGCTGTATAATGCTATCACATATGCCATAGTCTTACACAAACTATACAATTGCCCAAACTTCCTCTTTTTTCAACTATTTTCTTGTTCTGATTTAGATGCCTACAAATTGTCTATTATTAAATAGTATTTATGACACCTAACTAACACATGTAATTTTAAAAAAAATTATAAAACCTTTTATACTATGAAAAACCATACAAACTTTATTAAATAGCATAAAATGACTTCAAATGACAAGAAATGACATAATGGATTAAGGATGAATATGAAAAAGATAATGGCACATTAAATGGTATTTCTAGGACTATGATACACCATATAAGACCCTAATATACCCCTTTAAAAAAATTCTACTATAAGGGTTTAACATATTTTCACTTGTGATCAAAATAGTCAACATTTTTAGTGATTTCTTAGGGGTGGTATGTTTTTTATGCCAAAGACTAGTAGCCTATCCCTATCTATTAGGTTATATAGTCACCTATATGTAAGTTTGACACTTAATTTCCTTTGAAACCACACCAAATATAAGAAAAAAAGACACAAAACAAAAACACACTAAAGGAAACACATGTGTTCTTAAGAAGACTCTTTCAAACACACACACACACACACACACACACACACACACACAATAGAAACAAAGAATCACACATATCCTAATATTTACAATACCTATATTGAGGTGAAGAACAAATCAACATACTTTAACCAGGGTTAAATATGGCTCTTATTGCATCCTTTTTTCTCCATGAAATCAATATAGAATGTGAAGCATGCTTTTCAACAAATACTTTCTCATGTTAATGATCAAAAAGCTCACCATATTTGGATCTTATTCTATCTTCAAGTAGACTTCTTTGGGCCTTCAAGGATTTTATAAGTTTCCCTCCAAGATCCTTATTTTAATCTACAACCTTATTGACTTTTTCTATGTTTAATTGGTGTTCTTTATATGTACTTAGAAATGTATCATGTCCATAAATCAATCCTAGATCGAATGGGATAGAACACACTTACACTTCTAATTGGGGGTATATAATTGTTAAGTAATATCATGACCAATGTGGGGATCCACTAGACCTCATTAGGAGATCACTTGTCACAACACACTATGTGAGGTAGGGTTCTAAAATCCTACAGTATCACACAATTACAAAACAACCCTAAAAGAGTCCTATGATTTAATATTATACTAATCTAATAACAAGAAAAGAAAATCTAATCTAGTGCACACTAAAGATTATGGCACAAAGTGGGGGTTATAATTAAAATAACTAAATTAAACATGTATAGGAGACATATACTCACATCAATGTATATAGAATCTTAATTCATAGAAGAGAATAATAATAATATACTATCTATCTACTCTTACAAAGGAGGAATAAAGTCAAAAATACTTACCTTTGAAGAGAAACCCACTAAGCCTCAATATCCCTCTTGGCCAAGGTGCTTCACAATATATTGTCATGGTATGTAAGGATAACTAAGATAAATCAGCTATAGGCTACACAACCTATCCAAGCATCCAAAAGACTTATCCACAAGATGAGATTGGAGCTCCAAAGAAATTATTGAGCCCTAAAGCTTTATTTCCCAAGCAAAATGGTTAATAGGTATATGTCAATTAATGCTTCTTTATTCAATTATTCACTATTATGAAATGATGGTAAATGACCTTGTATATATAGTAGCATCTTACCCAAAAATCATTTATACATGTCAACTATGCCATGTTGACATGGTTAACCTAGCACATTTTCATGTCTAACTCACTAGGTTTGTGTTAGGTTAGCTGAGAGGCCAACAAACCAAAAGAAATAAAAAGTCCCTAAACTATGATAGGTCAACCTAGTTGACCTAGCACAACTGATAGGTCAAAAGGGTGGTAAAGAAAGAAATGAAATATAAAGCATAACAAGTGATAGGAATGGATATAACTAAGAAGAATAATCTTGTGTTTAATGGTTTTAAGAGGCTAGTGTTTGGATGGCAAGTGGAAAAAGGAATGACAATCTTTCAAAGCACCAATGTTATTCCCACCCCTTTCTCGATGTACCCCTTAAGGCATGCACTTAGAGAGATTGAGACTCAATGGGTTCTTGAAAGATGTAAAGTTTCAATAATAAATAAATGTTTGAAAATATTATGTGTATAAATATGCCCTACTTGAAGCTTATCACATGTCACATAATTGCAACATGAGATGGTGCTTCAAAAGAAAACATGATAACACAAAAAATTAATGCTAAGTCTAGTGTATTAAGTATCAAATAATATAAATGAAATAATTGTATTAAAAAATCATACCTTTAAATTACCTTAGTGTCATAGATAAAGAAGTAGACTATAATAAATAAAGGCATCTAATGTAGAGTACACTAGGCAAACCTATAGAAGATAGTGCAAAAAATAGCCAAAAATAAAAAATAATATAAGATAGACATATGATAGTGGAAAATATTATCTACGTCATCATGATTCTAATGTATATTATGATTTAAAAAATGGATGAGTAAAAATAAAGATAGAGGCAAAACAAGGAATCTATATAAAAATAAATGAAATAATTGATTTGCTAAAAAGTGTTTTTAAATAGGGAAAAAGAGAATTCATTTGGAATTTAAAATTATGAAAGAGATAAAATAGAGCTCTATGACCCAACAAGGTTAGGATGGTGAGGGAATGACATGTTAGATGAGGAGGACACCTAGAGGCAACAATAGGTGCACTATTGGTAGGCAACTATGGATCTCTAACTAGTTTTTTAGGACAACTAAAGTCCTACCTCATCTAATGACACTAATATTGATGCTTGAATAGTGGGATCAACATGTGAGGGAGCCATAAGGGAAGAGAGGACTCAAACCACAGATAGTGAGGCTACCACTAAGGCCATGTCGAGAGTGGCCATGCACTAGTTAGGCATGATGAGTGGAAAAGGAGGAGGTGAAAGAGACAGAGATACCAGATGTACCACTATTAGTCCCATAGTGAGATGTGTGGTAGACATTAAGGACATGATAATAATAGAGATAGGAGAGATTAGAGACTATATACATCTTAGATGATCCCATAGATGATTTAGATGAGATGATAAAGAGACCACTCAGATGGAGGCTGAGATAGATACAAGCCATGATAGTCAAGTTTGAGCTAAGGAGGTGACATACCAAGGAGGTACTAGGAGGCCATACAAATAGGGAGACTATGCTAAGTGATCATGAAAATAATGATATCATATGAGATGAGACACAAATAAGTATGAATATGGTTGAATTATTTCTTAAGTTTTTATTTGGTAGTAGAGAGATATCGATAGATATTATGAGATATGACAGGGATCTAATATACATCTAGTGTGATTTTTTAAGTGTAATTGAGAATGAGGATGAGATATTAGGGCCCCTAGTCAGGGGTGCACTCCATTACGTCCTGGATGAGACTCTATAACCATACAACCCCATGACACTAGAGGATCATAGTGTACCATCTACCCCAGCTTAGGTGAGCTGGTTTAGATTAGATGACAAGGCAATGAGGTAGATATAAGTGTAGAGAGAGGCTGTAACCACTAATAGATATGGATGTAGGTGAGAGGTAGGCCTAGTAAACCCTAGTAGATGATAGAGATATGCATCAAAATATAGTGGCATAAATGATGCAAACATATACATTGATGCAAACTCTACTGACATAGGCACATACAGTGACCCAAGATGAGTTGGTATACGCACATGTGTAGATAGCATGCCTATAGGGATAGGAAGAGGGGTTGAGATCTCAGACTACCTTTTTATAGCATACCATTTAAAGGAGTTAGATTGAGGCCTTAGTAGAAAACATGGATAGGCCATGTGATAAGCATGATGGAGCCTAACCCTAATGTTAGGTCTTTGTATATGGTTGTATATGTTGTATCAAACTCATGGTGTGTGTGTGTGTGTGTGTGTGTGTGTGTGTGTGTGTGTGTGTGTGTGTGTGTGTGTGTGTGTGTCTGTGTGTGTGTGTGTGTGATGTATCATTTTGGTGCATTGGTGTTGGTTGCATATGTTGTCTTTATTATGGTTTTATTTTTGGATGCTTTGGATATATTTATTTCTAGCATATGTATTTATCTTTATTGTATATGTTATAGGAAATATATGTGGTGTGGTTTATTTACTATCTTTATGGATTACACATCATGGTTAAAAAGAAACAAGCAAAAAGGAATTGAAAAAATATAATCAATAAAAAATGCACTACACACTAGTTCAAGTTGGGAAATGTGTGATTAAAAAAATGACTAAGTATAAAGATCCAAGAAAATGGAAAACAAGATGGTAAAAGGGTTTTTGTTTTTAAACAAATGTAAAAGATTTTTGAACCAAATTAAAACAAGTAAAATCATACTAAATATCATGTTCTGAAGTATGACAAACATTGTAAAAAAATGGAAGGTATGTAAAATGGCACAAATGGTAATAAAAATAATTCAAAATTAAGTCAATTAATTATACTATTTCATGATGGGAAGTACAAAATAAAAAAAAAACTTTCAAAAGTTTGGTCTTAAATTTATCATACTAATTCAACTTGGGAATTATGAGAAATTCAAGAAATGGTTGTAATCTTACATACACTCAAACAATAAGAAAATAAAAGGTGAAAGAAAAATGAAGTAAGGGGAAGCATTTCAATGATGTGTAACCTTGTAATCAATTGAATCTTATCTCATATTTGACACATGTAATTTTGGATGGTGATTTGATTATTGGAAAAAAAATTGAGGGCCGGGTTCTATCCATAGTCTTACATTGCAACACATAAAATAAAAACCCAAGGGGTACCAAATCAAGATTGGTAAGCAGAAGGATAAGTAATGGTAAATCAAGGATGTGGTTAATAGGATGGAAAATCTGGTAATTTGTGAGGGATGTTGGGTCTTATCTATCATCTTATAAAGCAACTCACAAATGATATCCCATGGGGAGTGATCAGTAAGCAAAAAAATATTTCCTAAGAGGAAATATGAAGGAAAAGGAATGAAAAGTGGAGTGTAAGAAGTAAAACTTAGTCATATTATGAGAATACCTTAGGAGGCAATAGGTATACTAAGGACATGAAAAGACACTATGTGACTAGTGGTCATCTATGTACAAAGGAAACCCACTTTATATAGACACAAAGCTTTGTAGGAAAATAGGTGTGCTACTAAGATAAACTCAAGATGGTAGATTGGTACAAAGAAAATTAAAATGGACCTACCTTATTATAATGTATTCTCCACTCCTCAAGACCCCTTATAGAGTCGTTGGTCAACTACAAAGTTTGGGTACTTACATGAGAAATTAGGTAGCACTAAAAGATTTTTTATTCTCCTCTTCTAATCTATTGGCCCATCATACCCCAAAGGACCTCAACTCTATCATGAGCCCAACTATGGATTTTGAGATTCCACTAGAATAAGGATATGTGCTTTGAATCATGTCTTTTAGTGTGATTAGACTTTTAATAATATTCAATATTTTTTGTTTTTGATATCGTTTCCTTTTGTTTAAATGATTTTCATTTTAACTTTATTTTGAAGGATTTTTAAAATTCTTCATACATATAGATTTGGAATGACCAATCATGAGAGAGATAGTGATACACATGAATGAGTTGTAGGCTAAGGCTAAAGGAAGCTAAGTTACTTAAGATAAAATACTAACTAGAACACTTAGGCTTGACAATAAACTGAGTATGTGATCTTAAGTCTCAACCATGTATATTATTATTTTATATAAAAAGGAAAAAGGGAAAAATGAGTTCCAAAGGAGGACTAGTGAAAATAAATAGTAATGAGAAAGATTGCTTTCAAACTAATCACATGGTAATAGGAGATAGAAACCAAAGGGAAGAGGGTAAGTATAACCAAGTCACCATGACAACTATCTATGAAAAATAAGGATTAAAAAATGATCAATCATGAAGATACAAGGGAAGAGTTCTGAGAAAAAATTGAAAGGAAAAGAAAGCAATTAGAAGGTAAAAATAATAATGATAAAGAAAAGATAATTATATGTGAAATGTAAAATGATAACATAAGCTAACTATAGTACAATAAGAAGGAGAAACATGATATAAGATAATAAATAATTTGACATAGTGTCAAATAATATAATCAAATATAAATAAGATTGGAGCACACATCCAATCCAAATATAAATGAGAAATCACCATGCATGTGCTCATAAATACTATAAATATATCCACACACATTATCCAATACATCAAATAAGTCTTTATAAAGTTGAATGCATACAACATCTAGGATCTCATCAATATTTAATGAATACTATGTAAATATTTTTTTTCTAATCTCCTCAACTCAAAAAGTAGGAATACTCAAAGTATCATGCTGAGGAGGAAAGTTAGGTAAAGATTGGTCAAGAATGCATGGAAATAGGATCTATAGGAGAAGAAGGATTCAAAGGTGGAGAAATATCCATAGGTGAAGGATTCATGGGTGGAGAAGGATCCATAGGTGAGTGAAGGTCCACAGGTGAAGGAATCACATGTGGAGGCATAGAAGGTGGTGAAGGGACCACAAGAGGCAAAGGAACCACTACAGGTGGAGCCATAGGAGAATAAAGAGGATCCTTCTTATGAGAACAACCTATGGAAATAATGGTAGAAGGTCTGGGGATGGCTACAAAATGATCCTTAAGATGTTGAAGAATTTGGAAATGATTAGTGTGATGCATGCCACATAGGTTCCATAGACAATATACCTCACTATACTAAGGAAAATATTTAGGGGGTACCTTTAGGGTAAGTATGGATTTATTTGATGATGGGGAATAAGGATGTAAGGTATCAAGGTATTATTGTAAATTATGACAATGGGTAAAAGAGTGATTATCTATCTCATAGAAGGAATAGGTATACTTATGAGTGGTTTTAAGAGCACTCATGGAAGGAGGTGAAATAGGAATGGAAGAAGTTGAGGAGGACTCATCAGCCCATTTGGTGGGAAAAGGAGCCATCTTAGGTAGTAGAAGACAACCATCAAGGGAGGGTGATGATGAGGAATAAGTAGAACTATGCTCAATAGGAGGAACACTAGGAGGAGAAGTAGGAAGAGGCTTAGCAATAGTATGAGTATAAATAGGTTTAATTATAGTGGAAAAAGGAAAAAGCTTAACTATAACTATCTCTACTGAAGGAGGGGTGGGATTTGTATAAAGTCTAAGGAATACTTCCATAGGTGTGGAAAAGTGATAAGGTCAAGTCATAGTAAGATCTAAGAGTATGGTCCTAAGTGGATCCTCATAAAATATAGGTATCGATGCCATCTTTACCTATGATAAAGAGAAAAAAATTCAAGAATTAGGAACTATGCATGAAATAAAATTATGAGATGCATGAAAATACTCAATTAAAGAAGAGTGGTAATGAACAATCATAACATCACAAGCTTAGATAAGGCCACCTAGAATAGGATTATCTAAAGAATAGCCATCATCATAATTTGGAGTATGAAGATTAATGACACAGATTAGAATGACCTTGTCATCAGAGGAAGCTTGGTGAATAGAGTGCCTAGTCTTGGTTAAGACTACAGGAATGTCATCACAAGGAGGCTTGCAAAAATGAGGGTTTAAGGAAGTAGGAAGCTGCGAGATGAGATGAGGTGAGAGATTAGAATTTTTGTTCTTTAAGTTAATCTCATCATGCTCATTGACATCAGAGTCTAAAAGGTTGGGAGGAATGTTACCAATGATCTTAGGATTCCCAATGTAACCTCTTGTTGAGTTGACCAGAAAGTTTAGATGTTTCAACTCATGGAATAGAAGACTAGGTAAAGGTTCAAGATTAAGAATCTTGTAGACATCCTAATATTTTTGTTTGAAATTCCAATGGTTAGTGTCTCATTTAATCTTGTAAATGGCTCCTTTGTGAATAAATTCAATGCATTAACAAATGAAAGAAGTAATAGATTGCATATGATGATTCCATGGCCCACCAATCAAGATGTTATATGAAAGGGGAAAGCTGAAGATCATCACCTTCACATGAATAGTGACATGTGGGATGGTAATGGGAAGCCACACACGCCCTGAGGGAGGAGTTTGCCTTATATCATATACTTGGCATGTGTTACATGTAGACTTGAGATTACATTCATAATACCCAAGAGTCTTAATGAAATCAAGGGAAGTTACATAGGTGTTAGAACCCTCATCTATGAAAGCTCATTTAACTTGAATATCCCCTATTTAGATGCTAATAAATAATGAAAGATCATATGCATGAAGTAGAATCTTATTTGGAATCATATATGTGATAGTAAATTGTAAAGAGAGAGAAGTGTCTATAGTTTCATCAACATTAATAGACATCTCTTCACATTGCTATAAGATATTATCCTTAGATGTAGATAAAGTGGCCTTTCATCCTGATAAAGGTGGGTGAAGGATATTTATCTTTAATAAGAGTTTCATGAGGTATTTTCAATTATATGGAGATGTCCTCATGAGTTAAATTAAATTTATATGAGATGGAAGATTAGTGAGTTATATAATGGGATCCCACTCATCATAACCCATAAGGATATTATTAGATATAGGTCTAAAATTATTAAGAAGATCTTCAAAAGGTGGATCCAAAGAGAATTGAAACTTATGTTGATAATAATGAAATGGTTAAGAATAAGGTTGTAAATCATTTGGTGAAAAATTATTTTGTTTAGATTGATCTTGAATTTTGGAAGAAGTGTTAGTATAAATAAGATTTTTATTAGTATTAGAAGATGATGGGAGAGAAGGAGAGATAGCATGGGATGTCTCATCTAAGGGAGAATCATAAAAATAAATAATATATTCTTTCCCCAACTCATTTAAATGAGTTAGATAAGAATCTTGGATAACACGATATGTTATATGAGAAGGAAAAATGTAGATAGGTTTTGAATCAATGAAATCCACCACTCTTTACATATTGGTCATGCTAACCACATTCTTTTTGAAATTTGGTTCAACATTACTTTCTATGTTATTAGTGGAATAAGTGAGCTTATTTTGACCTTCTTGGATTTGTTGATGATTAGGTAAGGGGTCTTTATATATAGCTAAATGAGTGTTTAATTGATTTAAGGCTTGAGTTTATCATGTGATTGATAGTCTTTGAAATCAATCTCATAGTCTTGTTGATGCTTGTGAATAATAGAATCATGATCATAATTTGGGCCAAGAAGAAATTCCATGCTTAAATTGTGAATATGTCTACAAGTCTCATGAGAGTGACCTTAGCTAACATGAAACCAATAAAACTTATTAGGATCATACCAAGATTTCATAGGATGAGTACGATCAAGTTCTTATGGAAGAGGCCTAGGTAGACACTTAAATTATTCAATTGAGGATAAAGGTTTATGGACATTAATGTTGTTTGTTGAGAAATGACAATTAGTGTATTGTTGAGAAGGAGTTGGTTTCAAAGAAGGGATGGGAAAGATAGCTTGAACATTGTGAATGGTATCAAATGAATTAGTAACACCATCATTGGTAATATTGTGGTTTTTTTCTTTATTAATAGGTGAGAGCCCACAAAATGTTGGGGTAGCTCAATTTAATGCATGAGGAAATATTATCTTTTGGCTTAATCTATAACTTCCTCCAAGGTACATGGAGAAAGGGTACAGACTCAATATTATAATTTAGGAAATAAAGCATTTGTAAAGAGATGAAAGAGATTATCATCTTCCATGTTATGTTAACATTTATTTGACAAAGTCATCCATTACTTAACAAAGGCTTAGGAAGTTTCATTTTAATTTTTTTTATAATTAATGAAATGGGCCAAAGTGTTCTCAGGAAGACCACTAGTTTGAAATTCCTACACTGAAGAATTTACAAGCCCTCCAAACTAGTGATAGAGTGTGTTTTAAGTTGATTATACCAATCCAATTCATCACCCTTGAGGGTTTTGGCTAATATTTTAGTAGTGACAAAGGTATTTAACTTAACCCAATCCTTTTAAATATTTACAAATGTCTTGAGGTGAAGTGTAGGATCGGTTGATCCATTGTAAAAAATTATAGGTGTTATACATCCAATGTCAATGTTATTAATTTGGGTGGTAAGAGATTCATTTTTTAAATGCTTGATGACTTTTTTGACTAATTGAGGTTGAAGAATGAGATTACCTTAAAAATATCAAAGAGGAGGAGGAAGACTTTCGTTATGTGTACCCCAAGTCATTGGTTGAGGATTGGATTAAAGATTAAGAAGTTGGTTTTGCATTCTCATCATTTGATTCATATTATGAGATTGGAATGTGTTTATTTTATTAATATTTTGTAACAATATTGATGATTTTTAGTAATTTTATTAGAATAAGTAGTATTTGTGTTTGTGTTGGTGTTAGTGGCTTGGGTACCACTATTAGCATTGATATGAGCTAGATAAAAGAAATGAGAATTTGAGGCACTAGTGGAAAATTTTTGCTTGTGAAGTAAAATATGGACAAATAAATTTCTAAGAAGATTAATCACTAGAAGCATGAGTGCCTTGGGTAGTAAACGAAGCACTAGTGGAAGGATTAAGGATAGTGGATCTTAGGAGAGGCCCACTAGTTGTAGAACCCACCATGTTAGTTGAGACACTAGATATGGAGGTGGAAGAAGTTAAAGAAGAATATGGCATGGCATAAGAAGGATTCAATATTTAAGGAATATTTTGAGAAGTATAGAAATTAATACCCCCAAATATAGTTGAGAAAGTGGGAGTAGGAGAATGAGGATCTTCAACTTGATGGCTAATCATGAAGTTATAGATGGTGGAAGGATCCTTCCCTCTATGTTGATGGAAATCTATGATAAATAAGAGAATTTAAGGAGTATATTCTAACTCAACTTGATCCTCTAAGAGAAGAGGATGGTTTTGATACAAAGGGGTATGAGGAGGGCTCCCATAGTTCATCATTCAGGTTATAATATGAACATTACTATCATTCACAAAAGGAGCCCTACTTTGTCTATGGGAGATCCTCTTAGGATTGGTGAATTCCATCATGTATATTAAATAAAATTCACTTTTCTCACCAAATATAACGTCCTTGATGAAAGGAAAAGAGATAAGATGAGAAAGCAAAGAATTAGAAAGTGACTAAAACATTACTAGGTCAACTTCATCAACCTAGGGCAAAATAGGGTCTATAAAACTATATAAGGTCCATAGGGTTAACCCAATTTAGTGAAAAATGTTTCGTAGGAAGAGGAAAAGATGTTGTAAACCATACTAGGTCAACTAGGTTGACCTATCATAGTGTACAAGGGCTAAAAAAGATACATAGTTGATAGGGTTAACATAGTACAGCAGATAGGGAAGAAAAAAATGATGATAATAAGCTATGAATTAAATCAAGCTAATTGAAATTAATGTAAGATAGTAGTAAGTACTGAAAGGGAAATAAATAATTAATTGAATTGACGTTAGAAAATCCAACTGATGCACACAAAGAAAAATATTTCACTAAAACTAGATAATGTAAGCTTTTGCACACATAATTGATCAAAGAGCAAGCAAACAACTTGAAAATAAAGCTAGCTAATTGTTCAACCTATATTGTTTATTAGATTATTAATAATGATTTTAAATGTGAAAGGGAGATCGGATATAAGCAAGGTACTATATAGCAATAGAAGGATAGTTTTTGGTAAGTTTAGGATGAAAGGGACTGTAGTGGAAATGATACAGGCTTGGTATTGGGGCCTAACCCCTCAATTCACACATCACAACAATAAGGGTAATGGATGATTAGATAAAATATACCATTAACATGCTTTATACTTGACTAGAGCATTAAGTCAGATTCCCCCTTGGTGAAGAAATCCAAGTAGGTAGACCTAGGTAGTTAAAATTTTAAATGATTTTGATGTTTATGTGGTTTGGTTGTTGTGAAAAAAAATATAAATAGTGAAACTAAGTGATTAATTGAAAATCCCTTACTAGACTATGTGAACTATTTTAAGCATGAAAAAAACTTAAAATAAATATGTGACTAACATGTAAGGTTCATTCCAACTTTGAAACAAGGTATAGTTGAGAAAATATATGGACAATCATATAGAATAGGTTTGATAGGGTCAAACTTGTACTATGGAATAAAAATTTGAAAGTGAACTAGGTTAGTCATGTCAACCTAGTTATTTAAAAAAAAATAGGACATAAAACTAGGTCCATAGGGTCAACCTAGTTGATTGTGCAAAGACAATTTTAAAGACTACAAATTGTGAAAGAAAAGTATAAAAAAAGGAAAGATACAAAGAAATAAAAACTAACCTAAATGGTTTATAGATGAAAAGGATAATATTTATGATCTGAGACCTTAGATAAAACTAATAAAAACTTGCAAATTGAGTCAATCTAGTTGATTAAGCTATACAAGAACTTGCTAAATAGTGTTGAAAATACACTAGGTTGGCCTAGTTGACCTAGTAGGTTGAACTTAAATTTAGGTATCTTTAAAAACTTTTACTAGGTCAATCTAGTTGATCTAGTTGTCTAAATAGAATTTTATACATCTGAAAACATGTACTAGGTCAAATTGGTTGATCTAGTTGCCTATTCCTAAAAACATGTGCATAGAGATAAATAATTAGGTTGATAGGGTTGATCTAGCATAGTAAAGATATGATCAAAATAATGATGAATAGAAATGAAATAAGTGAAATAAATCCTATAAATATTTAATTCACATTAGGTTCAACATAATGTATATAATAAAAAATGCATCATGTCCATAAATCAATCCTAGATCAGATGGGATAGAGCACACCTACACTTTTGATTGGGGGCATATAATTGTTAATGGGGAGCATGACCATTATGAGGATCTGCTAGACCCAATAAGGGATCACTTCTCACAACACACTATGTGAGGTAGGGTTCCAAAGCCTAAAGTCTAACTTAATTTCACAAAAACCCTAAAAGAGTCCTATGATTTAATATTTCACTAATCTAATAACAAGAAAAGAAAATCTAATCTAGTGCACACCAAAGCTTGTGGCACAAAGTTGGGGTTAGAAACAAAAACAATAAACAACTAAATTACATATGTATATGAGACATATACTCATGTCAATGTATATGGAATCCTAATACATGGAATATAAATTTACAAATGCACTATTTATATACTCTTACAAAGGTGGAATAATGTTAGTAATACTTACCTGTGAAGATGATCCCACCAAGCCTCAATCTCCCCCTTAGCCAAGGAGATTTGAAAGAGATTATCATGGTATGCAAGGATAAATATCATAAATTAAATCTAGGCTACATAACCTATCCAAGCATCTAAAAGACTTATCAACAAGATCAGATCAAATTTTTGAAGAAAATATTAAACCCTAAATCTTTATTCCCCAAGTAGAATAGCCAATAAGAAGATGTTCATTTATGTTTATTCAATTAATTATCACTCTTATGAAATGGTGGTAAATGAACTTATATATATAAATATATAGTAGTATCTTACCCAAAAATCATTTGGACATGTCAGTTTTATTTTTAGGTCTAACTCAATAAGTTTGTGCTAGGTTAGTCAAGAGGCAAACCAACCAAAAGAGACAAAAAGTCCCTAAACTATGCTAGGTTAACCTGGTTGACCTAAAAAACCAATAGGTTAAAAGGGTTCTAAGGATATAAATGAAGGATAAAACATATCAAGTGATAGGAATGGATAAAACTAAGAAGAATAAGCTTGGGTTCAATGGTTTCAAGAAGCTACTATGTGGATGGCAAGTGGCAAAAGGAACAATAATCTTACAAAGCACCAATTCTCTTCTCACCCCTTTCTTGGTGCACCTCTTAAGCTATGAACTTAGATATATTGAGACTTGATGGGTTATTGTAAGATAAGAAGTGTTAGTAATAAATAAAAGTTTGAAAATATTATGTGTATACACTCTTTAGTATATGAATTAGGATGCATGATAGTTACCTCAATCTTACCATCCTCTTAGGCATGATGTTATTGATGTATGAGACCATCAATCTCATACTCCTACTCTAACACATATGCGAGTGCATTGACATTAGGCTAAGGTGTTAGTTTCTCTTTAAACACACAAACTTCTACCTTATGTTCACTTGACTCTTTCATGATAGTAGCTTCTATGATAGTAGCTTTACATTCAACTTCATGTTTAGAAAGACCTTCTCCTTCATGCTTAATGAGACATTGAAGAACCTAATTTTTAGGTTTATCAACAACCCTATCATCATATTCACTCTTATTAAGTGGATTATGAGGAGAATTAAGCTTACTCAATTGATCAAACTCTTGACATATGGCATTAACCTTTGTCATAAGTCCTTTTCCTCTTCATGACTATCATATTCAAGGGCTACTTCCTAAATTGTAGGTAGAAAGACATTATTTTTCTCACCATATTGATTTATCATTATCTTGAAATTATCATCATCATATACATGAATCAAGTAATTTCCTTCAATAGCTTGTGAGAAAGAATGCTAAATGCTTACCTCAGATTACTCATATGCTCCCTCATAGATAAGGTAAGTGATAAGGTTAGTCTGCTCAAAATAGGTGTATGGATCATGACCATAAGTGTCTACACCATACTCATCTAGAAATAAATTATAAATTCCTAGAATATTGGAAGAAGCACCATCATCCATAATAGATGCCTTTTTATCATTGATGACATAATTCAGATTGGAGATTGCCTCTACAGAGGGATCAATGTGGAATTTGGCTAATGATTGAGTTATAATGGTCAATTTTTCCTTATAGATTTTCCTAAAGGGAAATAAGGACCAAAAAATTGAGAGATAGCCTCCTATCTTAGCTGTGAAATCCCTTGAGAGGTAGATAACAAAGTGGGTAGGCAAGTCAATAAAAATAATATCTTAGAGGATTGGGAAACTAGGATAATCATGTAAGAAAACCTTTAACCCTTTGATCAATCCCACTAAATTTTTAGGTGTACCATATAATTGAATCACCCTTTTACTTTTAGTTTAATACTTTAGACCCAATTTTTTAGCTACAACCTTGGGCATCACTTATTTTCTAGTTCCAGTATCAACTATGTAGTTATGAACAAGCTTATCCCCCATAATGAGAGTGAGGTAGAAAGGAGGAGGATCCTCAAATTTGGTATAGGGATATATAATGTTATTATGATAATTGGTAAAAGAGACATTAACATGACCATGTCTTGATGATGGAGGACTATCATGAATAATGGATATCTGCTCCTACAAAATCTCTTTTTGATAAAGCATGTAGAAGACATCCAAAAGAGAAATAGATTCCTTAGAATTATTCAATGAGTCAAAAATGTTCAAAAAATAAGTACTTAATTTTCCTTGAGTCCTTGAAGTAAAGTAAGTGTTTGTAGCTTAAGGTATTGAATCATTTGAATTAATCCTTCCAACATTCTAATTTGATGAAGGTGTAAGAGTTGTAGGGACTTCCATGCTTGCAAGCATATATTACTACCTTGTAGGAGGAATGTTTGAACTTATAGGCACACCATTAGCATCTCATAAGGACTTAAATTTATCTTTAGTGTTGTTTGTAATAGAAGTGTATTGATTGATAACATAAGTGTATTCAACTAGGAAGTACGTGAAACTCACTCCTTGAGGTTTCCACCCTTCATTTGCTTACATAAAGACTTCATCTTCTATTGATAGTTGAGGATTGACTCCTCCTTGGGAAACCAAATATTGTCCTACAATCTCATTGTCATACATGAACTGACCATGTTTCCATGCTTACCCTTGGATCAAATTATTATGCATCAGTACCATTGCTCTTGTGTTGGAGGTAGAAGTAGGATTGTATTCATTGGTAGGAATATTGAAGTTGGGATTCCATTGGCCTCTCCCTTTCACATATTATTGACCATATTACTGATGATAGGGGTAAGGATTTTGATTCACACCTTTTTTATAGATTTGATTACCTAAGTTGATCCTCAAAGAATTTATACCTTACTTCCTAATCAGTTATCTCTTTTACCTTATTAAGAGCACCCCTTGACTTGATGTTGGCATTAGTAACTTGGGAAACATTTGGAGCAGCAACAAAAGTGTTTGGAAGTAGAGGTATGGATACTTTTGCAAGAAACTTCCCAGCTTGTATGAGTCCATTCTAATCTCTAATGCAAATGTCATATGCCTCAGGTAAAGTGAAACCACCCATGGATTGTAACATTATGGCTATATCAGTATTAATAGACCTCAAATATATGGGAAACACAAATCTATAAGGTGGTATCATGGGAGGAGGTAACATATTCCATGTCCTTTGGAATATCTCATTAAAGTCATGCATTATCTCTTTGGGTTATACTTGAATTACATTGAGTTAATGAATGAGTGAAGTGTGATCACTAATATCTTTAGAGCTTTAAGTTAATAGATCTCTAAAATCATCCCAAGTTGTGATACATCCACTAAGAAAAGTTATATACCAATCAATTAATTTCCCTCTAAGGGACATGAAAGGATTCTAAGATAATTATTGACCTTAGTGACATTGTGTAAAATATAGAAGTTTGATATATCCCTAATTTTCTCACTAGGAGTGACATGCCATTCACCATTTAATTTAATAACACTCTTTATATCATTAGGGGGAATGTCATCATATCCATCAAATGAATTGTATTTTTAGTGTTAAAGGCTGGGAAAGAATGATGTCTAGCCATTTTATCTTCAAGTTATTCTTCACTTTATTTGTCTTCTTGGCTAGGAAAATCCTCTTACTCTTCAAAGGGTAAAATAGGCTAAGGATGTTGAACTTCAATAGGAAGTTTAATTTGAAGAGGTGGATTAATGGGATTGAAAAATCAACTATAATATGACCTAGTAAGCACCATGAAGTATGATCACAAATATATGACAAAAAAATGGTATAAAACTAGATTTTACCTTGAATGGAATAATCAAATTTTGAGTAGCACACCATATGCAACTGATTTTTTCAAGACCAACATTCACCTTGACAATTTATCTTTAGGACAATGGCCCCACTAGGCATACCAAAACTATTGTCACCAAATCTCACACCCTATAGGATTTTTTTCAATTGTAATCTAGTATTTGGGTAATATTAGAATACCTCTAGGCCTATGGGTTACCTATAGTATAGGTAAACCTCAAGGTTTAACGGCTAGCTCCCTAGATTGATCCTTAAGTACTTATCACCTACATTAACTAATTTCTTGTGTGAAAAAGGGTATAAATATACATTAAATTAAACTATTATAAGGTGGTTATACACCATAAATAACTCCAAAATATCATCATACTCTTGCACTAAGAGACAAGACCTACAACACTAGCTTCAAAGTCCTAGAATATTGTAACATTAGTATTTCAAATATCGAGGTGATATGCATAAAACTACTCAAGGTAAGTGGACCAGAGGTTAATTTCAGACCCTAAGTCTACTTTTACACTTTAAGGGAGTCAAAAAACACTATATACACTCCATATGACTTGTTAGAATGAGAACTTCTTGTACTAAACATGAAAGTATAAAGAGAAGTAATGGTAAAAGCTTAACACTAGACCTCACCATACATCACTTCACACACTTAGACAAGATGTTTATGAAATCAAAACTATATTTTATGTATTATTTAAATTCAAATTAAAAACTCAAAATATTAGGGATTCAACATACCAGGTGTTGAATTATAATACAACAGCAAAAATGGCTAGAATTTATAAAATGTGTGAGAAGAGAGAGGAGAATGAAGCTCAAGAGTCACAAGAAAAAGCATCAAGCTGAGAAAGAGAGTTAAATTTGTAGGATAATTGAGTATGAAATAGACCATAAAAAGTCTCTTTGGACAAATGTTCCTCAGAAGCATCAAACTCCCGAAAAATGGCATAGGATACTCTCAGCTGGATTTTTGAAATTGCCTTCATCATTAGTCCTATTTTGAGCACTCCAAAGTAGACTAGGAATAGTTTACACATATTCAATATGAATTGGATTATAAAAAAATATTCAACATGCATTATATGTATCCCTAACCATCAGTATTATTTTGTATACTTGTTCTCACTGTCTATAGTCACCATCAGTAACTCTATAGGTTTGTCCCTACATTTTTCACCCAAATGCTCTTTAGTTTATCAATATAATCTATGTAAGGGTTGATATGAAACCTTTAAATAGTCCCCTTGCCTCCAAATCCATTAGGTAGACCTTAAAAGGCCTCCCAATTGGAATTATTAGTTTATCACTTGGTAGTCACCCTCTATTATCATTGTATTCCACAAACTACCTAAAGTGAATGATCTTGTATAATTGTTTCGATGCCAATTTTATATGATAAATGATCATGGAGAGTTATGAAAAGTCCTAATTGACCTTCACCAATGGCCCTCATCCTTTAACTCTCTTCTACAACTACAAAAAACATAAAATCTTACAAAAAACCTTATTTTCACCCTATTTGTATAATTAGGGTTTAGAAAAATCATGTGGGTAATATCATGGGAGATTTATCTACATGTTCAAAAAAAAATTAGACCAAACTATCTCTCCTAAATGCATCTACACCCATTTATTTCCAATCAGGTCAAAAGCAAGGGTTTTAGAGGGTTTTAGCTCATTTTGAGTCTTAAAGATTGTTCATACAATCCTGACATTAAAAACTCAAATGAATTTCCACAATAATCATGTTAGGTACCATCTTAAACATCTCTTAACTCCTTGGTTTTCCTTTCTAAAGTTCCATACTGGTGTGAGCACCAAAGAGGGCCTCTCGAGCTTAGAAGTGCATTTTAAATAGGTATAAGGTGTATCTTAGGCCAAAATGACTTTTTTATGATATATCCTATAGATCAAAGGTTTAATATTACCTCATTCCTCCCCATTAAATTCCTCCAATGCATTATAATGTTCATTTGGCCATAAAAGTGCTATCGAGATCCTATTATGGCTTTATGCTTAGTCTAGGCTTTATAAGCCTAAACTATACTTTTGTTTACTTAGGCCATCACCAAATTTAAATGTTGATTTTAGATACTTATACACCTTTTTAAACCTTAAATATATCTTTTCACAGCCTTGTTTTAGTGTTACAACACACATATCTCATTTCTCCTACCACTTTATGTCAAACTTATAGTCACCTTATTTCCTAGAGTGCCTTCTATCTAAGATAGAATAGAGGGCACTTCCCCTATTATCTCAATAAAAATAAGGATATGAGAGGATCAATTATGTTATTAAGGTATTTTTTACAAAAAATAAAATTTGGATCACTCTCCTAGCACCTTCAAATGTTGTAAAATCCAAGAAATTTTTTGTATAGTAGTGACGATGTAGAGACCTTGAGTCATGACTATAGGTTGTACTTTTGAAACTCCATTTTATCTTGTTTCCCTATACTAAGTATCTCATAAGTTGTCCATCACCATATTTAATGTATTTTAATATATAAATTCATCATCATCTATGTTATTCTCCTCAGTCTATCTCTCATTACTTGACTAGGCCTAGTTAGGTCTACTATAACAGACTATGTTACTATATGTATACACTTAAGAAAAGGATGTGTATGTAGGTTTATTCTATATTAGGAATTGTATATCATTTTTAAATATATCCTTTAATTCCTAGGCTCATTTCATATTTTGTCATACTCATATCATGTCCCATGACTTGCCAACATCTAGACTATTATGCTCTAGTGTACTATCATACTATACTCAAACTATAGGTGGCCATTAGTAGTAGATAAAAAGAGGTTTTTTCATGTTGGAACATGTATTATCATACCCTAGGTCATTTTTTAAATTTTTTATCTCACCTTCATAATCAAACATATCCATAACATGCCTAGGATTTAAACTAACACCCAAACTTGTCATGCTCTAATGTGTTACCAAACTTTATTCAACTTGTAGGTGTACTCCTTACAATAAAAGAGAAACCTGTATGTGTTTTTTAGAAAATAAAACCTTGTATTCCATGGTTTGGAATCATTTTAAGGTCATTAAATCACTTCACATCCAAACCAAGTCACTTTGTTATCAAGTTATGATTCCATCATGACAAAATTAAACTATAATGTTATTTGTAACTCAAAACACTATAGAGAATATTGGAATTCTATAGTGAGATATTGCATAAGATGTAGGATTTATTACATCACCCTCATTTGGCCAAAAAAATAATTTCCTTTATAAGTGCTTATATGATTAGGAAAAAATATGGAGACACTCATATTTGTCTAGACCTCATATCACCTTACCATGGAAGGATCAAAATAAGGCAAAATCCTTAATTTAGAAAGTTTGAGGTAACATATCCCTTTAGAAATTTTATTCACATATGAGCATTATTATCAAGTCTACTTTCCACCTTTGGACTCCACCATAATTTTTATGACATCATTCAATGATTCAAGACCTCAATGAAGGTTCAAATAAGCTCAAACACTTGTACTTAAACTGCTTAGTCCTCAGTTTGGTCCACCTGTAGGTGTAGATCAACTATATACAAGATAGAAATATGGGTATTAAATAATTAGTTATCTCAACAAATATTAAACAATTTAAATGGTTAAAACTTTGTTGTATACACCTCAGGTAATCTCTCACCACCTTTTTATCTCATCATCACATCACCATGATTGTACAAGGCTCCTTTTATATACCTGTAGGTGGATGTCTTTATGAAATTGACTACGTGTATATTTATTGACCTATCACTCCATAAAGAGATGGAATAAAAACGAAAATTCCATGGGAGAGACTAATAATCATTTTTTAAGATGTTTGAAATAACATCACCTTGATTTGAAAGATAAAATAGGAAAAGTAACTCCACTAATGAGGGAACCTTATCTCAGACTATGATATTGTCATTTGTTATCAACATGGGATGGTTCATGCCCATATATTGACTTAAAAACATGAAATACATGTTAATAATCATGTGATAATATTTTTAAATCCCCTAAAAACCATGTACAATACCAAGTTTATATGGACCAATTAAAACTAAGAGGAAACTTGAAGGTGATGAGAATGAGCATCCAAAAAAAGGTAATAAACTTCTTAGCATTGGTTATTAAATCATAATAAACCAATATTATAACTCATACCATGTGTTTTAATTATATCAAGTGTACTAACATCCCTTATAGGCATTCAACTTGATTCCTCTCTTGTTGGTTATACCAAACCAAAATTAGTTAGTCATTTCTGCCTACCTAGTGGAGTGATATAAGAACATAATGGTTTTAGGCCATTTTCAAGTGTTTTAGAGATGAAAAAACATGAGAGTGAGTTTAGTGGAGTTAAATAGACACTATATAATCCTTCCACACATTACACACTCTTACACAAATCAAACAACTACCCAAACTTCCTCATTTTTCAACTATTTTCTTGTTCTAATGTAGAGACCTACAAATTATCAGTTATGAAATAGTATCTATGACACCTAAATGACACATGGGTGTTGAAAGACATTATAGAACACTTTTATACCATATAAAATCATACGAGCTTCATTGAATGGCCCAAAATGACCTCAAATGACAATAAATGACATAAGAGACTAAATATGAATATGAAAAAGATAATGACACATCAAATGGCATTACTAGGACCATGATACACCCTATATGACCCTAGTAAACCACTATACAAGTTTTATACTATAGGTTTTGACATATTTTTACTTGTGTTCAAAATATTCAATAGGTCCAATACCTTATAATTTGTATAGTTTTCTACATTATTTACTTGGTAAAGCCATTTGATCTATATAAAATTAAAAATATGCATTCTAGCATTCTTATTCTTGTTCTAATGTTTACAATGAGATTTTACGTATTACTAAAAAGTGCCAAGGGGAATGTATGAAGAAATAATTTATCCTATTCCATATTACCACCCTATCCAAGGATATAATTTCTAAAAATTCCCTCTTAAATTTGTTACACTGATCAACCCATTACAAATATGTCATTTTGAATGCATTTCATATCACTATGTTTCCTTGTAATGTGGAAAGATATATGTGGATTTTGTTTTAAACTTCATCAAAAGGAGTAAGCATCATATATAATTTGAAAAAGAGGAATTACCATCACAACATATTATAAATTGTTATTTTCCACTCTATATGCAAGTGTATATTTAAAATACAATATTAAAATGAGTTCTTGTTAACAATGGTTCTAGACTCAACATTTGTAACATATCTTTTCTATCCTAAATTGGAATTGGCCATTCAAACTTGGCATCATAAAATATGATCTTCATTGTATTTGATAACATTTTAGGACAAGTGTTGGGATAAATAACATTGAATATTAATATAGGTCCCCGTATCTTACCTACTCTAAGCTAAGTTATGCCAAATGACTTAAAATATAACTTTATTTTGACAAAACCTTGGATACATGAGATGTAAATGATTCCATGCACTTAGCACACATGCTTACAATTCAATTGTCAGATGTTCATTTAAATTTTTCTTATGGATACTAATCCCTTCAAACATTGTGTAATGATAAAAAAATAGATTATATTACACCGCAATCCTAAAATCCTAATTTATATTCTCATTATTAACAAAAATATATGATACATCACATTATAAACATGAGAAATGAATCACTCAACCAATTTCTCCTCCAACCAATAAAAGCCATAAGGTTTTGGTTTTTTAAGAAAAAAATCATTAAGTCATAAACATATCTCGTGTCGTATAACTTGTTTTCAAAAATCCAAAATAGAATGTATAAATATTTCTACAACTAATATATTAATGATCAACCATCATCTTATTGATGATAATGCTTCATAAAAAATTTGGACATTAGATGAATTATCTAATTATGAATCCTTTCTTGAGTATTTAGGGGCATACAAGGATCTCCCTTCTTTCTATCATAATAATAAGTTTCCTTGTGCCACTTTTTCTCATGCCTAATTTAGAGAAATAGAAGATACAAATGTCCAACATGATACATCACATTATATTCCTATGGCACCATTTCTCAAAGAGATCAATTTTTTTAAATGAATAAAATATCCAATATAACTATGGAATAGATAAGGACCATTTGACAATTTTATTAGCTACAATTATGCAGGATGATGAAGGGAAAACCTATTGATGGGTACTTCATTAATTTATTAAACTCTTTGCTTAGGCTTATTTAGATATTCCTAGAATCAATTTATCAATGGGAATTAATATCATATTATTATTCTCGGATGAAAATCCCATTAAAAAAATATTCATGAAATGCATCCTAAATTAGCGTTATTGGTAAAAGTGTAAATTCAAAAGCCAGATGTTGGATATATATACATTATCGCACATTCTAAATATGTGTCCAACATTATACCCATAAAAAATATAATGTTGACATGCATTATTTTAATGATTACCAAGATTTAAATAACAATTTATCTAAAATATGATTTTACCTTACCTAATATCGATATGATTGTCGATTCTACAATTGGATTTGAGACATTTTCATTTAAAGACAAAATCAAAGACATAACCAAATCAAAATTAGCCCCAATGATCAAGAAAAGATGGAATTTACTACTTGTTGGGGTATAATTTTCTATACAATCATGCCTTTTCGGATAAATAATATAAGGGACACATATCAAAGGGCCATGACTAATATATTACATGAATTTATACACAAAATTGTTGAGGACTATGTTGATGATTTACTTTCCAAATCTAAATTTTGTCAGGAATATGTTACCAATTTGTGATAAATATTTGAATTCTTGTGTAGTTCAATGTTCGATTAAAACTAAAAAATTGTGTTTTTAGGGTTTTGTTTGGAAAAATATTTGGATACATTATCTCTTAGTGAGGCATCAAGGTTCATCCAAAAAATGTAAAATCCATTGTCAAAATTCCTCTACCAACCAATCTCAAAAATTACAATGCTTGAAAGTTTGAATGCAGGATATTAGATGCTTCATAACTAAATTGGTTGAAAAAATAATTCCTTTCACATTTTTTCAAAATAAAGACACACAATTTATATGGGATGATGTGTTTCAAAAAATATTTGATCAAATATAAACATATTTGTAAAACTACCCATATTCATGTCTCTTATTCTAGATAGACCATTCCTTATCTATATTTTGAGTACTCGTGAGGCCCTTAGATCCCTATTAGCACAATATGATGATGACCATAAAAAATGTGAAATATATTACATTAGTCTCTAGTTGGTCAATTATGAATGAAAATATTCATCAATGGAAAATTTATGTTTAGCCTTAGTTTTTTCTATTCAAAATCTATGACATTACTTGATCAATAATGAGGTTCATGTCATAATTAAAGAATATCCATTACAATTCATTATGAAGAAAACACACCTCACTAGTTTCATAGAAAAATTGGTGATGTATCTCATAGATTTTGATCTAAAATTTATATCCCAAAAGTTAATAAGAGGTCAGGTCATAGCCAACTAATTGGCTTTAGCTCCTTTACTAGATTCGTTTCCACTCAATGAGGTTTAATAGGATGAGTTTGAGGAATATAATATATCTTCCATTATATGTACAATGTTTATTGATGGATCAAAATGTTGAGCATGATCAGATGTTGGAATTGTATTTTTTACTCTTGAGGGTGCATACATGCCTTTCTCTTAAAAATTAGTTTTTTCTTCACCAATAATATAGCTGAATATGAAGCCTTGATCATTAGATTGTCCATAGGACACAAGATGGATATAAAAGACATCCAATTTTTTGGTGATTCTTAGTTGGTTGTTAATAAAGTTACTAATCATTAAAAAAAAATAAGATCATATTTTTCCATATAAATAAATGGTAGATAAACTCACACAAACATTTGACACTTTTTCTATCAATAGTATTCCACATAAAGATAATTTCCATGTAGATGTTATGAAAAGTGAAACATCCTTGATGAATTTTGATGATGATTATATAAACTTTATTATACATCATCTACAAAATTCTTACATTTATTGTGATCAAATGAATGCCTTCACCATTCTTACTATTACCCATAGTATTATAAACACAAAAATACTACACTAATATTTTTAATTTTATTCATCAAGCTCATATACTAGACCATTTTACATGAAATGATAAATGGAAATTACAATTTGAAGTGTTTCATTACGTTATTATTAGAAATATTTTAATCAAAAGAGGTTTTTATGGAAAATTTCTTCAATGATTAAACAAACATGAAATATGCACGACACTATTATAAATGTATGATAGTGAATGTGGGGGTCACTTTAATGGATGGTCTATGTCTGAAAAATATTATGCCAAGGTTATTATTTACATACAATGGAAAAAGTATATATTTAACATGAATAATTATGTTTATAATTTGAAAAGTATAATAATTTGAATCACACAATGTCATCTGAGATATAATCGATTGTCTTGCCTTGGCCCTTTTCCTTATGGGGTTTTGATTTGATTGGCAAAATATGGTATACACTATTGGACATAAATTCATCATTACAACCATATAATATTTTACAAAATGGGTAGAATACATTCCCCTTGAGTTTACCAAAGGGGATGATATATGCAAGTTTTTTGTGACCAATATTATTTCTCATTTTGGCATTCCTTCCATTATCATTTCTAATAATATATCATCTTTAAAAAAAATAGTCAAATAATTTTGTAGTAAATACATAATTAAAAATATGTTTTCTACACCTTACTACCCATAATATAATAGGTATGCAAATGAAACAAATAAACCATTATCAAGATACTTGGTAAGACAGTTGAATATTACATTACTAGTTAGCACCAACAGATGGTATATTCTTTATGGGTATATTTCACCAATGTTTGTACACCCACCCAGGCTACATAATATTCCTTGGTATATGGGATGGTGTATTTTTTGTGGGTATATCACACTAGTGCTTGTATACCTACCCAGGTTAAACCATATTACCTGGTATATAGTATAGAGGAAATTTTACCAATTGAACTTAAAATACATTGTCAAATATAATTAATATCATGAAAAAAGATTACATAAATTATAAAAGTTAAGTAAAAAAGCACACATGCTATTGATTACCTCTATGTCTATCAAGATCACATTAAGCGAGCATATAAAAAAATGTCTTGGCCATATGACTTTAATGTGGGTGACTTGGTACTAAAATAAAATCAAAAGAACACCAATGTAAAAAAATACAAGAAATTAGAGTTCAAACCATATTGGTTGGGACCATTCACAATTACATAAAAATTAGGAAAATGTGTATACCACCTTACTACACTTTAAATAAAACAATTAAAAATTCCAATGAAAATCATTCACTTGATTAAATATGTTACATGAGATTCATACCAAAATCTCTACCAAATACAGACACACACACTTTTGGTACTCACATTTTTTTACTAGCTCATTAACATCTATGTTTTAGTTCTATGTTTATGAATAACATACCATTTTAATCTTATATACAAATAAAAATACATACATTGTTATTAGATGTTATTGAAGCATCAAAACATGCTAAGGATGAGGATAAATATGATATACTTCATGTGCATATAATAATGTATTATATTCATACAAGAGTTTTGATAACAAAAATATATTAAGAATTAATTATTCTACATTATTTAATAATTAAGAGAAACCTTTATTTCATAAATAAAAATAAAGCATTTGGATTAATTATAAATAAAGTAACCAAAACATTACACAAGAAAACATACAAGGAACATGATAAGAAACTACATAGGTAACCATAACTAGATAAATCTCTATTGATCTCTTCAAAAGTGGAACCCTCTTCTTCTTAGCAAAAAATTATACAGACTTTTTAATTTTATTATTGTTCATCTTATTCTCATACTTGGTGGAAAAATTGGAGTCTATTCATATTCTAGCCTATTACAAGTCATGGAGATAGGACAAAAGAGACTATACAATGAAAAAATGAGTACATAATGTATGAATATCAAAAAAATATCCTATGCAAATTTACAATATGGATTCTTCTTCTAACACTTTCCTAGACTTAAAATTGCATCTCATCCCAAGACAATGTTGCATGATCCTTCAAGAATGCACAAGTGACTAGAGACTAAAGAAGTGGTTAGACTAGTAGGATTTACAGTAGTCACTCAAGACGTTATTTTTTAGTTTTCACCTCTTGTGCACTATTTAGCTGACCTTTTGGGTTTTTGACTAAGTGGAATACCAACATACCACCCTTTAAAGGTTTTTAATAGGTTGGTGTAACTAGGTGGCTACCCTTTACATGTTTTTCAACAATTCTATCTCCACTTATCTTACTAAATCATCCTCAATACAAAATGTTATACAAAATTTTCAAAATTGGTACTCTGCATAGTACTTAACTTGATGGTGGTGGCATGAGTGTAGATGATGATTGAATAGAAGAGTCTTTGTCCTAGGACTATGTGTCCTTTCATCAAATCATGATTTACTAGAACTCTAGAGGTGGCCTATATGTAGGTGTATTGGCAATCTAGGCAATTACACTAGTAAAAGGGGTTAGATCCATCTTGTAGGCATGCTAGTTCAACATCACTTCTTAGATCACCATAGTAGTGTGTGTAATAGAGCATGGTAGCCAATAATTTGATTGAGGTCTACATCATCATTTATACTCAAGGTTGCCTTGGTTTTTGTGACCTTTGTTATAATCTTTCTACTTAGTTACTCTATCTTATCAGCATGTCATTGAACTCAGAGGCTAGTGAAGTAATTATGCAAAATCTAGATCTACCAATTCATAATGTTGCCATGCACATTATCTCTATAATTGAGTGAATCTTAGAGTGCTCTTTCCTTCTCCTCCTCAATGGTAGTTTTTTTGGCCATGGTTTATTTAGTCATGGCAACCTTTGTAAAGTCTATGTTGTAATTGGCTAAGGAGGTATCCAGTTTCTATTTCCAATATAGCAAGTTACATGTGACCTATTGTGCTTAAATTATGATAGATTTAAGCATTATTTGATACTCCTCTATTAGTTTTATGAGTGTTTTATCCTTATTATTAACATCCTAACCCAATTTTTTGATTACATAGAATTTCTATGCTACACACCAGTCCTTGGTTAACTCAGAGACAAGTGTCTTTAGTTTATGTTGATTAGACATTATTTGGTCCCAAATTTCTTAAGTGACTAACTCAGGACAAGTGTCTTGGATAATATTGAAATCTTCATGTAGGCAAGCCTTCAACTTGGTGTTCTCAGCCTTGGATTGATCGATATATTATTTTAGTGAGGCAACCTTATGCATAATGGACTCTTAGAATGTTGTATCACCCTCTAACTATTTATTTAGTGGTAATTTAGAGACATATAATGAGGCTTCTTATTTAAAGTGGAATGTTTCTAATGTTCCTATAATTTCTAAAGTTGTAGGTCATGGCATGGTTTCAAGTGGAAGAGAGAAGGTGGTGTGTCGAGCACCCACAATTAGAATTTACCATAACTAAACTCCTCAAAATGGAAATTCCAATTTTTGTGTACTAGTTGGAGCTATGGGTTGGTCATATTATTGATATTTTTTCTCTAACCAAGCTTGTTATTACTCATTCACTTATTTTTGTGCCATAGCCTCTACTATAGGTTTTGCATGTTGTGTTACATCTTCATCTTTTTTTCTCTTAGCTTCTTTTATTTTCTTCTTATTGAGATCATCCTTCATAACTTTCTTTTTCTCTTATTCCTCTTCTTACAGATTCTACACATGATATTCTTCCTTTTTCTATTATTTAATCATAACTACCTTGGCTTGTTCAGCCTTAGCCTATGCATGTGCCTATACTACTAAGTCAACCTATACCTTGGTTGTACTTATTGTTCCTACACTTGGGATTATTGTTTATCTAAGGCTTCATCTTCTTCTTATTTATTCTTCTTTACAACTTCTTTAGCTTGTTACTATGTGCAAGTGGTATCCTCCAAATCATTCTTTGCCTATGTTGTTGATTTTTATTATTTTTTATCTTTTTCAACCTTGGCTTTGGTAGTGAGCATAGTCTCTTAATTATTTTTATCTTTATCCATATTATTTTGATGTTCCTCCTATGCCTAATTTAATGCATCGATAACTTCTTATGCCTTTCTAGCCACCTCAATGCCTTTTTTTGGTTAGCCTCTACATCTTAAGCCTATTGTGTGGACTCACTTTATTCATCTTACCAACTTGCTTGTTGAGATTTATATTTTTAGGATTACTCCTTCTGATATGTCTTTTCCTCTTATCTAACTCATCATTATAATATGTGAGCTACTTCCTCCCATGAATCCTATTGTTATTGAGATGTAGGTTATTCTGGTGTGAGCTCTTCAACCTATAGGGCTTGTTGTGAAGGTGGTGAATCACTTGGCTAGACCATGGAACTAGAGACATGTGATTTATTGTACCTAAAAGTAACCAACCTATATTTGGGTGGTGGTGAAGTTAAATATGGAGAAGGCTTAATGTCCTAAATTATGTTTATCCCACCAAAAATTCATTCTTTGAGGGTAGGAGAAACCTTAGCCTCTAACCTAGTTTTGGGTGTGTGCACCATAAAATCCTATGGATTTTTTGTTAGTGGTTGAAAGGAATCAATGGTTAAGAAGATGGTATAATATTTCTACTAGAAGAATCCAACCATTTTTTGCATTTTTTCATCTTCTTCATACATAGTGTTGACCATAATAGATGCAGGGCATGGTGATAGTTCTACCCAAAGACTTGGAGGAACCTTATTACATACTTGGACCATGCCCACTACCTTCCATGATAATAAGTCCTCCTCCTCCCTATCATATAAGTCTCTATCGATATTTGTGACCATTATCTGGTATACCTCATATTCATCCATTCCTTTCTTAGGTAGGTTATAAGAACTTACAATATGGGGTACCTTAATGTTATCTATCTAGGTTGAGGTGTTCCTTATCTTGTACTTCAATAGAAGAGATGATGGTTGTTACTTGATGGAGATCTTGAACTTTAATTTATGATGCTATGAAGTTATGACTTTCAATGTTAGGTGGTATGGATTAGAGTGGTTTTACATGCCTAATTGTATAATATTTTTATTTGGTAACTTCAATCTATGCCATGGCCATAGTAATAAATAATGGTAGGGGTCCAAATGGTAACCTTGGTAGCTCATGAATGTGGATGAACACACATTTTAGGAGAAAAGTGACAACAAAATGTTCTTTTAGGTATTATATGACATCTAATAACACTCAAGGATGTATGTCTATCATCTTCACACATTCCTCCCATCATGTTTTATATTTACTCTCATTCACTAGGGTGTTATTCTTAAGTGTCCATATTAGGTTTCAAAATTACTTTACTATACAATAGTTGGTGTCGGGGTGCACTTCTTCTTTAGGGGACTTCTATTGAGTGAAACACAACAAAAATATGAGGAATCGGTAATAAAATATCTACTTGGAAGTCATGAGGAATTTGTTGATGTCTATAAGTAACTCATAAATAAAGTATTTAGGTAAATTTAACTTCTCATTTTGGTGGATCATGTGATGTACAATGTCTACCACCCTTTTTAATATTTGCTTTGTAGACATGGTGGTCTACTAGAATCTTTATGTGATATATTCAATGAAGATGCATATGAATTCTATTATATTTTATCAATTAGGATTCCTAAAAACCCCCAAATGTATAAACATTTAACCTCCTGAAGGATATGAGGCATTCATGTCTTGTATGGAGTAAGAGAATCACCTCATATAAGCATGCATGAAGCTCAGGCCATTGATTTTATATTGATGGCTATCATGGTGTTGAGGCTAATGTATATGTTGCCATCATTGTAATGGATTAGAAAGATTTGCATAGTCTCCCCCAAGTCATTGAAATTTGGAATGTGAAGTAGGCACTCAATGTTTGTATTCTAAAATCAATGTGGGACGGTAAGAGCTAGTGGTTACATAGCATCTATGGGATTTAGTTAGAAGATTTTTTTCTCTACCAATCAAAGGTAATTAATTAGTATTGAATCAGTGAATTTTGTTTGATGAAGTATAAGGTAAATTCCCATTAATTCCTTATGAGCATCTATCAAACTCTTAATGAGTTTTGAATTATCCATGCTCTTTAAGTAGTGAAATTGAAAGAAAAAATTCTTTGTATGCAGTAGAAACTAACTCAGATATTAAAACCTTAGATCATGAAAATATTTGTAAGAATGAAATATAGACTCGGTTCACAACCTTATGCCTTTATATATTTCATGTCTATTGGTTTCTACATAAATTCCATACTTAGATATCCATTTTATATCAATGCAAATGTTGATGTGGTAAATACTATCCAATCTATAAACTAAGGTAGTTAGTCATTGGTACATGCATTGAGATACATTATTATGTTATTTATTGCCTATACTAAAGTATAAATAGATGATGTTGACCCACCATCAATTTGGTGAAGATTAGATCAATCAAACCTTAGATTTGGAATTAACTACTTTGAGATGACTATTATATAATGAATATATTGACTGATGTGACTTGACCATAAATTTGTTGGACTCAATTGATTTCTTTAACTCTTATTAACATCAACAATGGTGCACCTAAAATCTTCTGTACATAGTTGGTGTATGTTATACTTGTTATCTTGGTTCCTAAAATTTATGTAAGAGATCATCTAAAAACAAACACATGCACACATAAAAAAAGAAACACACAAGAAAACATACATAAATGGGAAATACTAATCTACTTGGTGTTACTCAATACCCACTCATTTAATAAAAATAGATCAATTAAAACTATTGGCAATAGGGCTTAAGTCTAGAGCCATTCACCTACCTTGAAAAAATGGTTCCCTATAAATCTCTCAAAATAATGGTTTCTTGTTATGATATTTCATGTATAACATAAAATAATTTCCATATAACATGTAATTTAAATATAAATTCTATAAAGTGACTATCATACAACAAATTTGGTTGATTTTATGAAATTACATATAACATAAATTCCTATCATGCCATGATTTCTAGCTCTACTTTTGAACTTCCTATGTCTAATATGATTTGAATTAGTTCTCATACATCTTATCTTGTTCGAGAAACCTGTTGGTGAGAGACTCATGATCCCCTAGTCTCATTACCATTGCAATATGTAGACTAGGTACCAATTATTCCATTGACATCATTACTTCAAGCCTATAGACCAATTAGAATGGAGTAAAACATGTATCCCTATTATAGTACATGAAATATTCCCCAAACATCATAGGAATAAAATTTTTCAAATCATCTCACTTTATATCACAAATATTTATCAACATCATTCCCAACACTTTATTAGAAGCCTCAACTTGGTTGTTAGCTTATGGATGGTACATAGTACTTTTATGATAATAAATCATGAACTATTCATTAAGATCTTGAATGGTATTATTCAATAAGTGTGTACCTTTATCATTGATGAGATTGATGGGGTCTCCAAACCGTATGATGATATTCTCATTAATAAACTTTATTGTATCCATCACACCATAGTTGGGTGTCACAGTAACTTTGACCCATTTGGTAAATTAATTTATCGTAGTGATAATATACCTTATTTTTTTACATTTACTCAAGGGATTGATATATCCTACAAAATTTATACCCCATTATTCAAAAGGTTGTTTGGCTAACAAAGGGTGGAAAGGTATTTCATCCTTCTAGATTGTCTCACCCATGCATTGACATATGTTACATGCTATGCTATTATATGTACATCTTGAAAAAGGTTTGACCATAATAACCCACTTTGTAAAAAATTACTTACAATAAATTCTCTATCAAAATGACCTCTTACTATTCTTTGGTGTGCATCCTATAAGATTTATGGTTGTTCATGTTCCAAAATTACCTTGTGTAGTAATTCATCCTTTCCCTAATGATATAAGATCCCATGTATAATAGTATACATCAAATCTCTAGTGATAAACTAATTTTTTTCCCTTTATTGATTGTGAATATGGAATACTCCTCATTCTAGGAAATTAATAATTACCTTAAAAAATTTGTGGATCTTAAAAACATGAAATAGATGGGAATAATGAGAATCTTCCTATAGTTATTCTAGTTCTTCCCCATTTTTGATGTGACTGAGGTGATTTATTCCAATATTTTCTCTACCTAGTTTGATGTTGATGTAAAATTTAAATTTTTGAAAGAACATAAACCATATTGAAATGCATCTCCAAGCATAGGCTTATTGATAATGTATCATAGATCTTGATAATCCATGAAAAATTCAAATGGTATCATAAGAAGATAGTGTAAAATTTTTTGTAGTGCAAACACTATATCCAGTGTTTCTCTTTCAATCATCATGTAATTATTTTCTGCATTAGACAACTTCTAGTTTGTAACATGTAAGGGGTAGTCCAATCCACTATCTCTTAACTATATAAGCACAACACCAACTATGATACCATAAACATGAATGTGAACATAAATGGCCTTTTCCAATCTATAAAGATGAGAATATGTGTAGTGATCAATCTTTACTTCAATTCTATGAAGGTTACTTGACACTCATAAGTCTAAACAAAATTCACTCATTTACATAGTAAATACTCCAATGAAGATGAAATGGTTGCATATCCATTGATAAAAATCCAGTAGTACCTAGTATGTGCAATAAAATATTTCACTTCTATGGATATGATTGGTGGAAGCATACTAAGAATGAATGAAATTTTCACTTGGTCTACCAAAATCCCTTCATTGCACAATACATGACCTAGCAGGACACCCAAAGGTGTAAAAAATAAGCACTTTTTCAAATTTAGGGCATTGCACAGAGCTCAACAACATTATAATATGAGGCACATATTGCACAAATGTTCTTTAAAAAAATAAAATACTACCTAATAATCAAGATATACTTTTAGAAAGTCATGAATGAAATCCTTAAACTCAGTCACCACTACTTGAGAAAAAATTATAGGTGCATTATTGAGGCCAAAGGTCATTACCTTGTATTAAAAAGATCCCCATTCCATGAAAAAGTTCATTTTATCTCTATCTTATTTTTCAATGGGTGTTTGATAATATCCACTGAATCCCTCTGTGAAAAAGTAGACTTCATAACTTGCGATAGATTCCAAAACTTCATCGATAAAGGGAATAAAAAATGGATCATTCACACATGCATCATTCAAAATTTGATAATCACCACATAATATAATCTCCCCTATTTTTCTAGGCTATACTACCATAATACTAACCTAATCTATCTTTTCTATGGGATATATTATACATGTGTCTTGAATTCTATCTAGTTCATCGTTCACTTTCAACTTCATGTTTAGATTCAACTTATATGGATGTTTGTTTATGGGTTGTGCACACTCCTTGAGTTTAGTATACATTTTCCTAGGGGTGGATCTACTCTTATGACCTCTAAAATTTTAGTAAGAAATACATCTTGATAATCCCACAGAAGTTGCATAGATTTTGATAGTCGCCTATATTTTCCAATTTAGGAATCTCCTCACTTTCAATGTTTTCCACATGAATTTTGATAGGTTATAGATAAATCTTAAACTTTTACTCAATAATATATTCTTTTATATTTTTTTACCCTTCCTATTCTAGATTCTATATATTGTGTATCTTGTCTTCTTCAGTGGATTTTGTGACTCGGTCCTTTAATGCTTTTATTGGCCATTCAAGTTCAAATAAATTCATCAAATTTATATCACCATAAATATTTGAATCTTCAATTTCCTCCTCTTTATCCTATATAAGGTGGCACAATTTCATAAGAGATTGTTTTTCTATCGTGATAGTGTTATATCTTTGTAATGTTATATTTAGATCACAAGTTACATTCTTCGATGCAGTAGATTTTGTCATGGTTCTTAAATCTTCTATGCACCAATGGCATAGGAAATGTTTGAACTTTAGAAGCACATTATGAACTAGAGGATTATCATATTCAAAGATAAAATTTTGTATGAAGTCGATCTGCACCTATGCCCAATGCTTTATCTCCCTCCTACATTCTTGATGCATATACCATGATGATGATAGAGGGGTAAGTGTGTAATGAAAAATGTGAGCCTAGTACTTTGGTAGCACATGTTCTTCAATATAGACCTATACACATTTTTGGATATGGATTTTAGGGCACTCACCTTCTTTAAAGAAAGGCCAATTACTTTTGATGATTTATGATAGTTAAAATCTACTAATAATAAGTTTACACACATAATCCCAATCAAGTCGATCATTTCTATGAATTACCCACCATGTCATTAAAACTCTTTTAAAATCATAATTCAAGGCACTAAACCATTGACTAATGGTAGGTACATGATCTTGTAGGCATAGAATGAATTTATTGATATCTTTGATCGCATAATATGAATAAATTTATCTCTCATGGGATAAGACCATTCTCATAAGTTAGAGTTCATGATCACCATGAGCCCAGTTGAGTAGATACGTATCTAAGTCTCTAATAATAGATGAGTATATTTTTCATGGCAAAGTGCCTTCTATAGTTGGCCCTATATAATCCTACATATGATCATCTACTTGATATAGAAAATCTACTTTTGAGTGAGTAGGGGATTTAGTAAGCTGGGACACACAATCCTATATGAAAACTGAGTTGACAATGGTTGCATAACTACTAATTTTGTATTCCATTATTTATGTCTTCAAATTTTGAGTGAGTAAACATTGTACCTGAGGTTTAGTATGCTCATACAAGAAATTATGCTTGGTTGCACATAGAGATTTCAAGTTCTCTTCAGAGTTTACCTTCATCCAGCTAGTTTCTTGTGCAAGATAAGGAGAGTTTGGTTTGTCTAGAATTATGTAGGGTTTTTGTACCTTATTTAGAGGAATGATAACAATATTATGTCTTTGATGCACCTTTATCTAATTTTTCATAGTATTGATAGTCATTTGACCATCATATGCCCATTTGTTTCCAATCAGTATAGGGAAATGATTTCTTATTATCTTCATATCGATGACTTCAAATTCATCTTGTAGGCTTAATTTTGTGACTTTGATATTATCATATTCTAATTTTCCAATGGGATCAACTCTTACATATTCTACTAAGTTCAGAGTCACTGGGCTATAACTTAGAACTAATTATCCAATCGCCTCCCATGTAGACTTAGGGATCATGTTGACCATGTTACCAAAGTTAAATACAATATTTTGAATTTCATATCTTGAAACTTCAATGTAAATTCATGCATATACATCTTATGAATTCTTTTTTTTTGACATATCAAATAGGTTTTTATATCTTCTAGTGCCCTAGTTGTGTACATTCTATTAAATTATGTATCAAATTTGTGATATTTTGATAAATGTCTTCATTACATAGTGTACTTACAAGATTTATTAAATATGTTATAACAATAAAAACTCCATCCTTATGCATAATGCATACAATCTAATAATACATTCTAGCATCTATTACTAAAACATCTCCTTCAATATTGTCTTGGTGTTGAATAGTTTTCAACATCTGTGTAGCTTCATACATGAGACCCTTTTCTATAGTTGGGTCTATGTATTTGTCATATTTTGATTTATAAATTCCCTAGTCTTGAGGCATTTCGAGAGGAGGCAATCCACTCTCTACATGCTGGTGTTTTGAAACAACATTCAAAAATGCACCATCCTTAAGATACGTATTCACCATGTTAACATTTTTTTATGGCCTTTTCCTTTATTTTTTTCCAAGATAGGACAGTCTTCTATCCTGTATTGCTCATATACTCTACAATACATGTTGTAATATTGTCTTTGGGAATTCAAAATCAATTGTGTTGGACATGATTATACTCTACACATAAGTAACATTATAAAGGAGGGCATTGATAATTATTTCCTCTTCCACCATGGTAAACTTCTTTGTATCCACCTCTATGTCCTCCTCTGTTTGATTGATAACCTCCTCTATAACCTCCCTATTACTACACTATATTCTAGTGATGATGTTATTGGGTATAATCTCCAATTCTAAATTATTGTTACACAATTAGTGGGGTCTAATTAGTTTGTTTTTATTGTATCATTTCTAGATTCTAAGGTACTATATACTAGTATTATGATGATGGCGGTGTCTAAATCAAAAAGGGAGGGGTCTATTTAGCCAGACCTTGAGGTTGGTATTAAGGTGAATTGGGAGTCTATTATAGACTTGTTTGGTTCACTCAACCCTTATTGACCTCTACACCTAGAATCATCTACTTCACCAAGGAGACTTGTTATGTAGAGATGGTAATTACATTATTTATAATGTCTTGTTTGAGATCCTCAAAATCCCTTAATTCTTTTTATCATGATTTTGTGAATTAAAAAATTTATAATATAAACTCTATGGGATTTTGATATACTATTTTAGAAGATGAAACTACATTTTTTCATGCCCTACTACTCTACATATTTCATATAACTCTATTTTGATCTTAGGACAATCATTCCTATGATTTCCTTCTTTCCTACACTCCATGCACCATAGATTTAACTTAGGTTTATCTACTTCATGATATTGTTCCATCCTCTTCATAAAATATTGCAATGTATTTTCAACCTTAGAACCCATTATGGTATCTTCCCCATAGTCTTCAATTTGCTTTTCTCATAGAGCAGCATCTCTATAATCTACCTTAGTATCATATTAGGTATATGCTATAGCAAATCTGATCCTAGAATGTAGTTATTTAAAAAACTATATATCTTTGTATTTATATACTAATTCAAATTTCATGTTATTCATAACATTGGAGAACCTATGATCATAATTATAGACCAATTATCTTGACATCTACCTAATCTCCTTTAGGTCTTGAATAGTCTGACTTGTACATTTATTTATCTTAAATTCTATGATAATATATTCCTTAACCTATTTTAAAATTTCCTATTCAATCTCTATACATTACATAAACTCAAGTGCTATTTCATTCAGTGCCCCTATTAACTTTCACTTCTTAATAGCCTCATCATTAATACCCTTATTTTTTCATCTCATCTCACATGCTAGTAAAAACTGCTCAGGGTCTGTAGACCCATCATATGTCACTAGGTTTATAAATGCTCCTACAACACCCATTTTATAAACTAGTGTTGAGGGGATATATTGTGAAAATATTAAAATGGAATGTTGCATTTTATGCAATCTTGTTTTCACACTATGAATATTTACCTATGCACTAGGAAAGTTAATCTATGCACTCTATTTTCTATGTTTCCTTTTTTTATCTGCTTGGTTTCAACAAACCCTATGGCATTCAAAGCCTTAAGAATTGAGGTTGTTTCAATTTTAGTACCCCAATTATTTACTCATTATAAAAATGGACCTTCTCAACTATTGTTTTACCTATTCTTCTGGTTGAAAATTTTTACTATAATATAATAAATTGGGTTGTAGGGGTGTGTGATCTCTTGGTTAATGATTATTTCCTACAAATTATTCTTCTTCTAAGCTTGAACCTATAAAGACTCTATGAAATTGTTCTACTTATGTTCTTAATACTTCATGTCCTTATTTTGATAATACCTATTCTTATAGCTATGCACTACATCCATCATCTAACTGATCTACTTTTACATTATTCTCACTTTGTTCTTCAAATGTCTCTTCTTATTCTCATTCTTCATCACTTGTTTCTTTCTATCAACATTTGTCTTCTTATTCCTTATCATATTTATTCATAATTATTTATTCATCTCTTTCTTCTTATTCATCACATCTTCCTACTCATTATTCATATATTTTACTACTACTCTTAACTCTACTCGCAACTAGCTAGGTATTTTTTTGTTTACTCCATTTATTCTATTATTTCAGCTCACATTATGAATATAGACTTTTCTTTTGACTCTTTTTCCCTCATGTCTCCATTCTAGATTTAGGTTCAAGCCTTATATTCTCATCTAATCATCATTTAATATCATTTTTCACACACCTCCATATGTTCTAAGTGACTACTCCATATTGGCTAGAGTAGGTACCATGGCCTTGTCGAAAACCAACATCTTCACAAGGATAGGTAGTTATTAAAAAAAATTCCCTCAAATTCCTTTGATAAACAAGTCCTTCATAGATTTTAAATATATGTATCCTTGTAATGCAAACTTAGTTATATATCTATCTACTATAGTAGCAACCCTATGATCTGTTACTCTTGTCTAGTCAATTTTCAATATCTACAACTAGTCTATCTTTTCCTTAGTATAAATTATAGTTTCTTCCATCCTTGGGTTAAATTAATAATAATCCAAATGTGCTATCTAGTTAGATACAAATTTAGGTAACTCACACCAAATTGTTTTGTAAATCTCTCCATAAATATGCTCTCAAGTGAATTCCTATATGGTAAGACCAATCCTTTTTTATTCTTCTTCCACCAAATTGCATATCCTTTGGTCTAGCAATATTTCAATATCTATTTTCCCTAGTAACTATCTTATCATAATTCCCTCCAAAAAGGAGTTTCCACACTGACCACACCATTGTTAGTAGAGGTTTTTCAAGCATCAAAACATGCTAAGGATGAGAATAGTTTTGATATAATTCATGTGCATATAATAATGTATTGTATTCATATAAGAGTTTGGATAATAGAAACATAGTAAATATTGATTATCCTATGTTATTTAGGAATTAAAAACAACCATTGTTTCATAAATTGAAATAAAGAATTCATATTAATTAGACATAAAGTAACCAAAACATTACACATGAGAATTTATGCAAGGAACATAATAAGAAACCACACAAGTAACCATAACTAGATAAATCTCTATTGATCTATTTAAAAGTGGAGTCTATTCATATTCTAGTCTATTAAAAGTCATATTCATATTCTTCTCATACATAACACATGAATATCAAACAAATATCCTACATAACTTTACATTTCAAATTCTCTTACAAACATACATAGATACATGATACACTTATTGGTGTTAGGCCTTCCTTCTACTCACATTAAAGGATGTTAAGGGAATCCATATTCTACATTCCTGATATACACATGTTATATGATTTGATGACCACTCTTCAATATCATGTTTGAGCTTACGTATATATGTAAAAATGCCTATTATCCATGATTATGTGTTATACAAGGTAATTTATATGCTATGTACTTGACATTTTTTGCTAACACATTCAATCCATGGCCCACTATGACATGTTTCTATTGGTTGCTTATATTTTTCATTTGCACACTTCCTTGAGTGTTTTTACTTGAAATTGTCTTGATTTTTTAAGTATTTGAATATGCTCCATTATATGAATCCCTTGTGCATATGTTTTATTTTATTAGAAATTTTAATATGTCATTCCTTGATTTTATGGATGTTTGACTAAGTCATGCCTATTCAATTTCATGGCAATTGAACATGCCCCTTGTTTATGGTTTCCTTGGACCATTACCTTTTGAATATCTTTTAAGTTGTTTTATGTGTGTGCTTGTTTGTTTTTCGAGCTTATATTATTAGTATCTAGATATTTAAATGATAGTTATCATGTATCTTAGTCCTACATCTTATTAGATCATTCTATGTACTTTAATGTTACATCTCCTTAGACATATTTCCTTGTATATGCTACATGGTTACATTCATATATTTATAATTATTTTACCCTTTTGAGGTGAGTTAACTACCAGGTAATATTTTTCCCTCACCTAAAATGCGGCGGGGGAGGGGGGGAGATATTAGTGGGGGAATGTCATGATGACATGGCTTCCACATTTTCATAGTTTTTGGATTACTTTGGGAGCATGCTTTAGAATCATGTTCTTGACATGTATTCAATATTTGGTATTTATACTAATTAACGACTTTAATGGGGGAATGTCATATGAACATGGCTTCCACATATTTTCATAGTTTCCCAATTATAGTGGGGGAAAGCTTTAGAATTGTGTTCTCCATATTCACATAGTATAATGTACTTACACCAATTTTTATATTTAGTGGGGGTGTTTAAATATGCCATGGCTTCCATACATTCATAGTTTCATATTATAATGTGGGAATGATTTGGAAGCATGTTATCCACACTCACATAGTATAGGTTACACCATTTTTCAAATTTAGTGGGGGTATGTCATGATGATATGGATTCAACACATTCAATGTTATATATTTAGTGGAGGAATGCCTTGAAAGCATGTTCTCCACATTCATTCAGTATGTTACTTATCCTTCATAGATTTAATGGGGGTATGTTTTGGAATCATGTTATCCACACCTAATCAGTTTTAAAGATCTTCAGTTTATAGTGGGGGCATGTCTTGGAAACATGTCCTCAACATAATTACTTATATCAGTTTTATATTTCTCCATATATAGTTTGGGCATGCTTTGTAAGTATGTCTTCCACACTTTCATATTTATTTGAATTAGCCAAAGCACATAGTTATATCATTCTGAAACACATTTATGGTAGAATTATATACATTGTAACATTATTACACATATTTTTAGCATGACACAAATCTATAGTTCATATGTTATGTAACATGTACATAATATTTTAAAATCCAAATCAAATTTAGATTCTAAAACTATTTCATGTACTGATACCTAGTAGAATTTTATGGAGTTTAAGAGCCAATTTAATGTAGTAATTGGCTCACCTTTTAGTATGATTAGGGTGATTAAATCACTCTATATTTACAAGTTTTTAGTTTTGAATTGATCAACCAAACTCACCAGGTTACAAATATCATTGGGTTACATGATTGAGCCAATCTCAACTACAAGGTGGTAACTCACTTTTTCTCTAAATTTAGGGGAATGTACCTTCCAATATCTCTATAAATCTCTATATATCTCCTTAGATATATAAACTTTAAACTAATTATCTATATTTATCCCAATTTTAGTTTGAAAGCCTTACAATGATACTTATTTTTTAAAAATAATTTGCCTATAGGAAAGTTAATTACATTAACACATAGGTGTACTCATAACCCTTTCTCTTTCAATTTCAATCTATTTAAATTATTTTTAACCTATACTATATGCATTGATTATACATTGTAACATGTTTTAGGTTTTATGTTAGTCAACAATTAAAAACTCAAACCCAACTCTATAAAACACTCAAATTTAACTTAGGCAAAGATAAAGTGTGTATACACACATGTACTTATTTATTTCTTTTCAACTATAAATTTCATTACTATATTAAAGGGGATTAAATGTAGCTAATATTTTATGATTCTAAATCACCTTAGTCTTGTATACTTGGTAATCTCATGAACCTAGTTATTATTCTTAGTTATACACATGCCTTGCTTCCACAAGCCTTAAAATTTATTTATCTTGTGCCCATTAGCCTATCTCTTAGTCTAAACAACCTTATAATGATGACATAGACATCCCATCTACCTAAAATTCTTAAAATATACTTATCATACACCTCTACAAGTTATGAGCCTATGTTTTCTCTCCTTCTCTTTACATATTAACATTTGGGTTAGACACTAGCATTTATGTTACTATCTTGGCCCAAAGCAAGTGTAAAATTCCCTAAAAGTAATCTAATTTTCAAATGAAATGTATTACAATGGTTGGCCTAAGTCTTTTGATGTTAGTTATCTCTTGATTAGATTTGTATAAATACAATATCAACCATCATTCATTACTCACCTAGAAAAGACCAAAATAGCATTAAAGAAGCACTCAAGTTACCAAAAAATTTATTATTATTCCCTATTATTATATCATTCAAAGGAAAAACCTAGATACAAGTCTGAATTACTAAAGGAATAGTCATAAGGTCATATTTTCTAATTTAAAATCTAGGTCACTATGGTACTTGATTTACACATTGCATGATTCACATAGAAAACAACACATATGGAATAACTACATCAATTTTAGGCCCTCTTTTAGAGTATTGGATGTGTATTATTTCCATTTTACATTATGGTTAATATAGGTCATCTTGACACTATATACCCACTAACCAATTTTACCCCAATGTCACATTGAAGATGCAAAGCTAGGGTTTTACTATTTCACCAGGATAGATAGTCCATGACCCAAATATAAATACACTATATCAAAGGTGAATCCAAACCCAAAATTATATAGGTGGTCACATCCTATTTGATCACATATTATATATAGTACACTAGCATCAAACCCACGTACTAGCATCAATGTAACTATCCTAGGTTATTGTAAATGTCTATAGAGCTGGAGCCACTAGATCTAGAATGTGATAATTGATATAAAATATACTCTTGATTGTACTATATCCAAAACTATATTAACATTATAAAAATATAAGTACTTTATTTTATGTCATTTGTATATCTAACATAGTTTTACTTTCCATTAGTAGTGTATCTAATTATATTAAATTCATCTTATGGTACATCTAAGTTTACCATATTAATTGGCCTACTGTAGATATGATATTCACCCTTATGCCATATAAATTATATATCCTTAAACATAAAAACTAAATATGATCCATATCTAAAATAGGTTTGAATATGAAAATGTTCCCAATCTAGTGTGAGGGTGAGTTGTGTCAAGGCCATTGAGAGCATTAAATCTTAGTTATACAACTCAAGTGTATACATAATCTCGCCAATATAGAAAATTTCACATGGTGTAACCATTCCATCCTAAAAATTGGAGTATTTCCAAGGCTATTGAGGGCATTTAATCTAAATTTAACTACTAAAAGGATCCAACTATTGAAGATACATAAATGCTCAATCAGTACATCTTAGAAAGGTTGTTCATAGATGTGTGGTGAGAAATGAATGAGACATGTTCATTATTCCTCATCAAATATGATATAAATAATTTATAATATGAATATATATCTATGGTTTGGTTCACTTTCATGACATATGCACCTCTAATGTGTATCAACCTAAATTATCTATCAAAATGTAATCTTTGATCTATAAACTATGTATAATATCTATCATAAATATAAAAAATAGTATCCCAAGTGTATATATAAATCATGTAAACTATATTAAATTTTACCATTTTTTTAATTACATGTGTGTGGACTCATGTGTCCATGAAATTACCCCACTAAAATGTTCTCCTTTTTCATGTCATGAAAAATCAACCGGGTAGTCACCTTATTTCAAAAAGATAAGATAGCCATGACATATTTATGTCAACCATGTAGAAAAAATCATATATTTTTATCATTTCTAAGTATATTTATCAATGAATCTGATGGTATAACAAAACATAAGATGTAGATATGGATCATGAAAATGTATAGGAGTAACGAGCACCATCTCAACAAACATTAAAGCACATACATAAGATCTCCCAATGTCATAGAAAAAGGGGTCTAAGGAAACCACAAACAAATGGTATGTTTAAATGTTACACATTAAAAGGAATGACATGTCCAAATGTCTACACACTAAATAAATAACACTTATTGGCACTTTATCCAAAAAATAAGGAACATTTTCAAATTTACAAATTCAAAGCAAGGTAGAAAACAAGTACACTTAATTAAGCCATGTGATAATATGACTAAGTGAAATATAAGCAACCAACATAAACATATCATACTAATCCATACATACATGTGTTAACAAACTATCATGTAGCATAACATATTATGGACCACTATGTAATATGTAAGCATGTTTATAGTTCAGCATGATAATGTAAGATGATCATAAAATATTGTAACATGTATCAATCATGATCAATGTAGAATATGCCCCCAAAATATTGTGTCACATAGGCAGAGGAAAAGGTCCAACATTTTTATGCTCATGTTTCATGTATATATTATATGCTTGTATCACACTCAAGTACATGTGAAACATATGTGTGTATATAAATGAATTGTTTTGTTAAATACTAACATAAAGAAAAAACATATATGAAAAATCTAGTAAACATGTGTATGCTAAATATTTTTTTTATTTTCATTTTATTTGAATGTTTTTTATTTTTATTTAAGAGTATTTTAAAATACCTAAGTTTTCCAATGATCTCAAGATGAAGACACCAATATTTGATTAGTAAATGAATAACATTTATTGAATGAAATGAGTCATATGTGTGTATAGTAGAATAAGAAAGTGTATCATGTTCTTTTGCCAAAAATGTATTTTATATATTCATTTGAGATATATTTTACTTTGTGTAGTATTCTTCTAAATATGTTCCCACTTGTATCATGTGAATTACGTTATATTCATGATGAAATGTAATGTAACCTTTATTTCTATTAATCATTTATCCTATTGAGTGTAACCAAGATTTTCCAAGCACAAAATTATATGCACTTGGATTATAGATAACATGAAAAATAAGAGAACATTATTTTGAATAAAATTAAACTATTAACTAAATTTATCCCACAATTGATGTAATTGCAGTAGTTTTATGTAATTATTGATATTTATTTTTAAGAGATCTAAGAAATGACATAGAATAAAAATTTGTATATTGATGGTCCATAACCTTGATATTTGTAAATTTATTGAAATATATATGATCAGTGATAGTAAAATGGTCATGATATAAGGAAATGATTATAATGGGGCCCTTTTATCTATATTTAAAACTTTAACTTTTCCAATTTTCTTTTATTTTTTGACATCCTTTATGAAAAACCCTGATTTAAGGATGTTTTTTTATTTACCTTAAATTTTATTTGACAATTGATCTTTTTGTAACACTTCTATTTATAATTGTTCCTTTCATCTTGTGCCTTTCATAATTTTGATTTTTTATCTTGATATATTTATAGAATTGCTTATTCTAGCTTTACTTTTTGAGTTTTTTCTTGATCTAATTTTGCCTTTAAATATTTTATTTATCTAATTATGCCTTTTGAGTATTTTCTAGCTCTGATTATTCCTTTTGATTCTTTTATTTCTCTTTTTTTTTTTTTTTTTTTTTCATTTTTAACTTTTTCCCTTTGAATTATTGTCTTTTACCCATACTAGTTCCATTTGCACTTGTGTTGTATAAGATGCATGCATAAGGAGTAGGTTTCTTGAATGATGTATCTATTATAGGATCACCACCATATATTATAATCCATAGTTTATTTTTCAAAACCAAACAACTATATTTATTATGCACATGCATTATGATAAGCACACTATTATTTTTATCTACTTAGAGGATGTAGAAGAGGTAGTTTGATCAAATTATTTCTAGGTATTTCCCTTATAATCTCATTTTAACTCTTACTAGACCTTTGTATAATTTTTTAATCAACTTTTATAGATGTATTATTTTGTAACTTCCCATTTGTATATCAATTATTATTACACATAACATTTTTAGATGAAGATACAAATCCACTAACACTAGCACATATTTGATTCTTTGCATATGTGAATTGATTTTATAATTATGTGATTTTCAAAATGAGATATTTATTTTGATTTTATAAATATTATATTATCATTCCAATAGTTATTATTTTATATTTAAGGGATTAAAAATAATAAATCTTAGCTACTTCAAATTGAATATACATACATACACCATCTAGAGGGGATGTGGGAGGTCAAGGGGTTTAATGAAGGGTATGTTGGTTACCTTATTTTGGCACTATAGGATGGGAAAACTTACCCTTTGGAGTAGCAAGAGCATGAACTTGGTTAGATAAAAACTAGATATCAACCTCTTTCAGGTTAGGAGGAGGAATAGGTTCCATTTTATTCATTTTAAATGTTCCAAAGATTAAGATGAGAATAATAATAATAAAATAGATACATATGAATGCTAGAAAATACTCCAACATGATAAGGAAAATAAAATTAAATTTGAAACCCTGGAAGGCTAAAACTTAGAGATCAAATTCACCAATTTTTAAACCTTGTATGGAATTAATGGCAAGGGTAATATCCTAATCAAATTGGAATAATATATTCTAAAGAAGGATATTTAAATAAAACTAGGTTTATAATTTTTTTGTAAATATGTTGAATCTAAGAATATGCTAAATATAAAAATTATAATATAAAATAATATAAATAAAATTATGATATAAAAGAAAAACAATACCTGGACTATTTAATGATGCATAAGTAGATATGATAGGTATAAGTGTAGAATAAGGTAAACTAACATTTTGCCTCAATTCATCATATTCTAAAAAAAATCTCTTTGTTAGTATGGACACTACCATCACGTTATAAACACTGCCATCGATAGTTTTCACATATTTTTATGCTTCTATCTAGCTCAAATTATACACTTTATTTTATAATAGCTACCTATACCTGTTAGGGTTCATTTTCACCTTGTACATTTTTAGTTTGGATAGTTTGTACATGTTCCTAAATCAACCTTTTACTCAAACCCCTATGTCCTCCAACTTGGAATGTAACCTTGTGAAATAAGGTTTATTGGGTTCAAGTGAAGTCTCATTTACCTCAAATACCACATTATTAATGAGGGATATCCATATAATTTTATTAGGACCTCATATTGATGTAGTTTCGCCCCTTATGTGGATTTATTGTGAATAATTGTGCCATATGTTATATCAAATTGCATATAGTGATCTAAAATCTAACTTAACAAATTATTCTCATGGGATACTCTCTAAATGATTAAATTATCTATGAAGACTAATCCTATGATTTATTTAGAAATAGGGAAGAATAAGGTAGTATAGATCAATTTTACAAGTGATTTTCATTAGTGTAGTTTGAGCTTGAGAGATTCTTACTTAGAATATAATAGATGGATAATGAATGAATTTTGATTTATATTTATACCACCCCTTATGAGATAATAATATGGGAGTGTTAATAATTACAAATATTCCAACCCATACATGTCTAAATATTTTCAATTTGATCATTTGGAAGGTATGGACACTAGCATTAGATTTGCGACACTAACGTTGATTCTAGTATCATATAGGGTAAAAGGATGTTGAGAATATATAAATATATAGGTAAGATATAAATAAAATTTTATGTATAATTTAGCATTAATATGATATGTGCCACCATAATTTTAGGTTCAAATAATAGTATAAGTAATTATGCATAGTGAGATGGTGAACATGAACCTTTTGGCATTGGGAAGGTTATAAAATAAAGGGTTGATCCATGATTGGTATTTATCAAGTGTAAAAGATTAGTATGCCCCATAAAATCATATTTTATATCTACACATACTTTCTATAAGATAAAATAAAAACAAAAATATAACCAATATGATCTTAAATGGAAATAGAACTTTAGATTAAAAATCTCAAAGATGTTAGTCAATTTGTTAGTGAATGAAATCAAAATAACTTGAATAACTAACATCTTAATCCTAATCTCTAGGTTGAGCTATATGGAAAGTAGGAAATACATGTAAATTATAAAATAAATAACTATGTTTATACTTCCTAAAAATTTTCTTGTGAATTAGTTTGAAGAGTTTGAGTTTGGCTTGTAACATTATAAGTCTTTGTCAATGCTTTATTCCACATATGGGAAGCATCTCTACTATTTAAACTTTATACTTGGCTTGGCATGATAATGTTTAATCTCCTTATATAATTTAGTAGTGTAAGTTTTCATGAAGAAGATTTTCTATAAAGGCCAAAGACCCTTGTATTTATAGATGTTTTGGATGTTTGTGAACCATTGATTTGAGATCAAATCAATGGTCGAAGGTGAGGCCTAAAACTCATGATCACACACATGGATTTTGTAATATATATGATTTAAGACATTTTTGGAGTGTGAAGAGCATTTATAAGGAAAGTGAACTCATTAGTCCTCTTGGAGTGTGCAAGAGATGTGTAAGAGGAATAGTGTGTAAGAGGGGTGTAAGATATTTCTTGCACTCCTTATCTTTCCCATTTAATTCTTTGAGTGAAATCACAAATGTGAGTTAATAAATAACTTTTATTTTGAGGAAAATAGATAATTCCTAACTCATGGAATTTTATATTAGAGGAGACATAATAAAATTAATCAAGGTGATTAATTTTTAATTAGAAGAATGGTATCCATTGTAATGTTATTTTTTCAGTCAAATATTCATTTGATTATCCTATAATAACACTTGTAAAGGGTTATTTTGATTCAATATACATTAGATAATATTAATAGTGCAATATGATCCATTTTCCTAATCATGGATGTGTCATTATAATTTTGGGTTAAAACAATAACTATGTTAGTAAATTAGCCTATTAGTGATTTTTGGTTAAATTTACATATGATTATAGAAATTTGATATTGATTATAGTTTTAGACATAGAAGTGATTACAATGAAATATCTACATTTTCTTTCTATTTGAGAAGGCATTGTGAGACACTAGGCATAGTAACATCTTTTCAAAGATTGAAAAAGTCATTAAGAGGAAATTTTATATTTTCTTAAGAATGATGTCTTCACTCTTCCTCTTTTTAAAATTATGAGTTGATAATATTAGATTGATGCCCTAAATGGAACTTGATTAGCCTTGAATTCCCCCTTGATGGAATGATTAGGGTAGAATTGAAAATGGATGGGAACTCAAAATGAATTAAAATCCATATCCATAGGTAAAAAATGTTGATAAAAAGAGAAATGATGAATAAAATGGTACAAAAAATGGCTAAGGGAAGTTATAAATGGGCATTTGAAATAAAATGGTTTGATACAATTTTATGAACTGTAAATGTGAGATAATCAAGCATTTGATATGGATATATGATCATACTAGAGAAATGTTTATGAATTTTTGTATATGATAATTTGTTGATATGTCTAATGAGTATCATATATATTAGTCATGGTCTTCAATGATCTAGTTGTAGGATAGTAGACAAGGAGATCTTTTGATATAACATTTCTTGTGAGACTTCCAACACTTGATTTTTGATGTAGCATCAAACAATATGCAACATGATATAAAACACCATGATGGATAGGATTTAATGTGCATAAGGACTAACCCCCAATATAGTAGACAATTGACAACAGTTCACTAATAATGAAAACCATGAAAGTGATGCCTAACATATGCTAATCGATGGACTCAAGTACAACTGCATGATAGTAAGCACCATGATGATAACCCCTACTAGCACAATGGACTAAGTCAAGTTGATACTAAAAAAAGAAATAAATAATTGATCAAATACATAATAAAACATGAACTTAAAATAAAATTAATAGAAAACATTATGTTGCTCAATAATAAAATCAAATATATGAACCAACAAACATAAAAAAAACATTGTTTGACAAACACATAAACACACTATAAATAAGAAATTAGTGAACCATTTGTTCATGTGTGAATGTAAGGTGTTACTCTTGGAATTTTTTCCCCTAAAATCTAGAGGAAAACTAATGATACAAGACAATCTAGATAGAAAAGGAGGAATAGAATAAAAAATAAGGGGTGGTTGAGCTATCTCCAAATGCCCTATGTAATAATACATTATCGACATAGTCTAATGGACTTCAATCCAAATGTAATTCTCCTAGGGATGTGGGAAAGAATATAAATGATGAATAGTGAGAGACTTCATTATATAAGAAGAAGATAGTAAAGGTAAACTCATAAAATGGTGATAGAATTTTAGATAAATCAATAAAAAGGAATGGCAGTAAAATTGGTGAAGCTAATTTGAGATGCCCTTTGTATATAACCACTACCTACATAGGTTGTGTGGACCTTAGGCCAATGTATTTCTACTAGAAATGGGAGTGTAAATTAAGTAATGAAAAAGGTAAATTGGAAAGGATCATGTCTTGATAAGGGGTTCCCCTTGGAAAATATAGAAAATAGTGTCACATATTATAGATCCTAATAGGATGATAAAATAATCAAAGATTTTATGGATTTATATCTCTCATGGATATATTAATCCCCTTTATTTTGAACTTTTTTGGTTTTTAGGTTATTTTGGGGATTTTCAAAATTTTCAAATTTTTAATGTTTTGGGAACAAGGCACTTACAATAATAGCTTGTTCACAAAATGGAGATATCATGTCTTATATTTATCACAAAATGGAAATAGCTTGGATTGGGTTACTCACAAACTAGAAATAGAATGGATTAGGTTGCTTTCAAAAGGGTGAGAAAGTGTATTAGGTTGCTCATAAAATGGAGAGAACATGGCCTAGATTTCTTACAAAATGGTGAGAGTAAGGAAAAGAGGTGATTGAGTTGACCTCAAAAATTGAGTGATAAGTACACATGCCAATGGAAATCAGGTTAATTTAGTTCCACCTTATAACAAAAGATACAATGAATCAATAAGAGAGTGGAAAATAGTAATGGAACAAAATGAAATGAATGGGACATGATTTAATAAGAGATAAAAGATTAAATGCAAAGATTATCATACTTGGAAATCATGTGTAAGATACTCTAAGATGCCACCTATCCTTGATATGTTAATGGTGATCAAGGCTATATTATCTATGGAAATTTCTTCTCTAACTTCTAGGAACTGAAAGTGTCTATTGTAGTGATGAACCAAAATCAAGATTAATATTTTTAATAGGATGGGGGAATAAGATTAAGATGGATTGACTTGATTATAAATAAAATTAAGGAAAGGTAGAAAGCCATGCCCCCAAGCATGGATCCTCATAAAAAGTTTTTGATCAAATCAAGTTTAAAAATTCTTGATAGGCATAATATTCATGGGGTAATCTAATTCATCCCCATATAGTTTAGATAAATTATATGCCCTATATCAATAATTTGTTGTGATTATGAATGGGACCAGATAATTAAGCTCAAACTTTCCCTTCTTTTTATGGGTGGAATTGGTATTCCTTTTTTTATCTTTTAGGACCAAGTTACTACATTCAAAAAATTTAAATTTCATGTGCTTATTATAGCTATAGTGTAACATGTTTTGATATGCATAGAGATTGTTCAAAGTAACTACCCATTTTTCATCAAGTAGTTCTAATTCTTAAATTTAAGAGACTATATAATCCTCCTCATTATGATATCCTACAATGAAATGTGTAAGGAAAGAAAATTGATCTTAATAGGGATAATATCTTTAGTTCCATAGACAATGGAATATGGTGTGGATCCTATTAGGGTTTTTGTATTGGTACAATATGCATAAAGGGTGGGAAATAGTTGTAAATTCTAATCATGGCCTAAAACATTAATAATATTCTTAAGGATTTAGACCAGGTATTTGTTATATTGTTTTTCTTTTCCATTACTCTAAGGAAATTAGGAAGTGGAAATGTTTTTCCTGATATAGTATTTGGCATAGAGGGATTTAACGTCCTTAGTTTTGAAGAGTCACCATTTTTAGAACTGAGATCAGAGGGAATAAAAAAGTGGAAAATGAGGTTTTTTCAAGATGGATTTGGATATATATTTAACAATTACATAATTGGAATGTATTCAACCCATTTCAAAAAATATGTGGTGGAAATGAGGTTATGTTTATGGCCATTTGAAGAAGCAAGATTTATTTTCCCTATAAGATCAAGCCCATGTTGAAAATGGCCATGGTGTAGTGATCAAATGAAGTTTCTAAGTTGGAGCATGAATGTTGGAATTATTTTTACAATTCATGTAATTTTTTACATAATCATATGCATTATCCTCCATAGTGGGCCAATAATACCATGTACATAGGAGTTTCTTGGCAAAGACCATTCCACCAGTGTGGGCGCTACAAATCCCTTTATGTACTTATTTAAGTGTTAATATAGACTCTTATAAAGTAAAAAATGATTTATATTTCCATAATATCCTATAAAATAGATAATGTCACCAATTATGGTATAATGAGAGGTATTATGAATGAAGGTTTTCTATTTATTATGAAAAAGGTTAGTGTTGACAAATTTTGCCACCATTGGTCAAGGATGATTATGTGTAGGTTTCCAGGAAGACTAAATTCATGGAGTGAATATTTATTAATCTCCCCAAAATAGCACATATACTTAATAAATCCTTAACCATACTCAATAATAACTCACAGGTCCAAATTTTGGTAGAAGTTTCTTCTATTCCTTTAATAAGCTAGTAAGAGAAATTTTTAGATGTTCAGTTCATGAAGGATAAGAATATTTAGTTATAATGTCATTATGGGTAGATATGGATCCTTATTACCTAAATATTTCATGTATTGGTTTTAGTTTATAGTTTATTAACTTTATGAACAATCATAAAGAATAAAAAGTGCTCTAAAGCCCCAATAACTTGATTTTAGGAGATGTGATTACATTTTGAGTTATTTGTTGAAAATAAAAATTTGTGTGAGATATTATGGGGGATAAATAATATTATTAAAAAAATTTAAATAAAATTTTTAATGAAAATAATGGATAAATGTTTAGGTACAAGTTACATGGTTTCAAACATGCTAGTGAGATAGTCGAAAAAGGTGTTTCAAGCATGCTAGTGAGACAGTCAAAAAAGGTGTTTTTTGAGAGGTTTAAGTGATTGTTTAAGCATATCCAATGGTTTTAATGATTATAGTTGAAATTAAAAAATTTAATTAAAAAAAATATATGTATTTATTCCTCATAAAACTCAATAAAATTTTAAAACTCAGACCTACAGAGATTTAGAAATGAGAAAGTGCAAGCTAGTAAGCACTAAAAAGTACATATTTGAGGTTTTACTAAATGAAATATCTTGAAAATTTACATGTAGGTATGTTTAAATGTAATTTAATTTTTAAAATATTTTTAATGTATTTAATATACTTTAATATATACAAAATATTAAAACATGGGTCTGCACTAGGAAGAAAATCAATGTTTATGACCAATTCACCCATAAATACAGTTAAAAATGAGTGTTTCATATATTTACAAGGGCATAAAATGATTTTATATGATTTAAAATTAATTAAAATGACATAATAAAATCATATACATTGTAAAAAAATGTAAAATAGGTTCAAACCATTGAAAAACTTCTCTAGGTGACCCTATAGGCTATAAGTAGGCACTTTTTTGTAAATTTTTGTTTGAGAGTTTGGTGAAGATATTTTATGATTTTAAAAAAATTAAAGGTATTTGAAATTTATAAATATATAATTAGAATATTATGAGTATTTTTTTAGGCTTATAACTCATTTTAGACCACTAAATCCATATTAGGGTTTCTTAAGGCCTATAGAGCATAAAAGGACATTTTTTAGAAGTTATATGTGGAGCTTGGAGCTTAAATTTAGTTTTAACATATATTAAACCATGTTTAGTATTTAAAAAAGATATTTATACTCCTTATATCTTAAAATAATTAAAATTCATAATTTTCCATGTTCTCATTGTGCATTTAACAAACATACCAAATGGATAAAATGAACATATCCAAGAAGGACCAGTATGGAGAGTTATGATTGTTCACCATAAAATGAAATTTAAAAAATGATATTTATTTAATATAAATAAAAATTAAAAATTAAATATGTTTCCATTATATTCCACCTGTGAGGAAGAATACAATGCACAAGCTCAATGAATGCATTAAAATCTTCAATAGCCTTGCCTAATCAATCACATGTACTCTTTGCCATTTGAAGCTCAAGAAGAGGTTAAATGTGTGTTTTAAATAGGGAATCAAGATGTTAAGGAGTATTAAAAAAAATAAAAATGAAATATATTTAAATTTTATTCCCATTGGATCCATTTGTAGAAAAACTCAAAGTAAATAAGAAGAAGCTTTTAATTAGCCCTTGAAAGGTGGAGAAGAAACACGAAAGAATGGAGAAAATAGTTGAACACAAGTTTTGAAATTTAAGGTCATATTTTCATGGATTAAATTACTTTAAAAAATTATAATTCAAAAATTTCCATTCTACTCCACCTTGGAGCAATTTGAGGAAGTCAAGAGAAGGAAACATGCATGCAATAATATAGGTGCATAGTTAGGTAAAACTCCAATATACAATAAAGCTAGTTGAATTTAATCACTAAATAGAGTGGGAGTCTCAAGTATATTAGAAAACATATTAAAGTGGAGTTAATTAAATATTATTAAGACATATTCATGCATTCAATACCATCAAAGCATGCAAGTAGACCAAATCCTAGAAAATAATTCATGAATAAGGAACTAGGACTTGTTCAAAAACATTCAAACAAGCATATCTCTCTCTCCTAAACCATGTTACAAGAAGATTAAGTTTAAAGTCTTGATTTAATATGTAGGAGTTTGTATTTTGGTAGTTGAGTTGAAGTAGGAGTTAAGGATGACTATCATGATGACTCATCCCTAGTTTGGAGTTACTTTGTTCCTTCTCTCCTTCATTTTCTATATGTATGCTAATTTTTGAGAGAAGATGATCACATTATGATTTTTAATATATAAAAACTCTACCAAAAATTTAACTACATCACCTCTTAATCAACAAAAATCTTATTTTTCCTCCATTTTTAGGTTGTTCATGAAGTGTGTGCCAATATTCATTGATGTAACTTAGTGAATGACTACTTTTCCTATGTCCATGTCTGAATTTTCCACCTTTACAAATAATATGATAATTATTTGATGTCATATCAAGTTTTTAAGTCTGATTTATACCTAATTTTGAAGCAATTCCTTTCATGCTAGTGTGAATGTTTCTAAAGACCTCTATATAACATAATGATACAAAAGTCATTTTATGAAGATTAAGTGAATGTGTGAAAGTTATGTAGCTTCCTAAATGTGTCAAGTATAATCATAATTGACCCTAACATTGGTAAATCACTCTAAATTTTTATTTTTAATTTTAAATTTCAACTTGAGTATTGTTCCTTTTAGCCTTTTCTTAGTCAAGAAAACACTACATTAGAGAGTTTAGAGAGAAGTAGGTGAGTATACCAAAAGGAACCATCCCTTCAGCTAGAGATTCTTTGAAATACAAGGTAAACCACACCTTAGATATTTTCCATTATGTAAATATAAGTGATAACAATCACACATTCTTTTAAGGGTACACTTCCAAGTGACAATAGTTTTTGGCATGCCTGGTGGGACATAGATTAGTGCTAGAAAAAACATTTGTAGCAGCAAAGAAGTACCAATTTTATACCTAAGATCACTACAAGGTATATAAATAGAGGTATACCATTTAAGTTTTTTGAATTAAATTTACATTCAAACAAAATAATAATTTTTTTAAGAACAATTTTATATCCTACAAGGTTATTTCAGTCACCAAATTAGCCTATTGCGTAAACCACTTTAACTTCAAATCCCACTATCAACATGGTTATCCCTAAGAACCAAGTATTGATTCCTTTCAATGATTTAAGTCATCTAATTTTATCCAATATGATGATATCTTATCCTCAATCCTCAAAATCCTACCATATTTTATAGGTGAAGATCAAACTACATGAATAAAACATATCAAAGATTTGGCCAACTTGTGTTCATTCTACCATGTTACCCAAGATAATGTTGTCATCCATTTAATTACTACATATTTAAAGGGAAAGTAATTTAAATGGTATAATAACCTTCCATTCAACTCCATTTATACTTGGTAGGATTTAAGTGTAGTTTTTTGTAGACAATTTGAAGATAAATCAAACTATTTATCCCTTGTTGATTACCTCACTACCATTAAGAGACCACCACATGAATTTATGATTGATTTAAATTTTAGATTTTGGAAAACATGGAACATAATACCACCCATGATAATTCCATATCCTATATATTATCTCTTATACTTCTTAAGAGCCTTGAATTCTAATATTTTAGTTATGATTCAATCCATGGGTTATAGGACACTCCTAAATGCCTATGAGGTTACCATTAGTGCTCAAAATAGTCTAATTCAAGATGGTAAACTTAAACCTATTCCTATAATACCATTTCTTATAGAAACATATCTTATCCTACCTCTTCAACATCCATCAGTATAACAAATTTCATCACCTCAAAGTTAAGTTAAAGTTCCTCATAGTCAATCTACTGAGTTTGGTGAACTAAAATGTATGGCATAATATTTTGGTAATGAGATAGCTCATCTAAAAAGTCAAAAAAATCAATATAATATGCCATATAAATCACATAATTATCCCAAATATCATCCATATATAGATCAAATACCTCCATATCAAGGCTTTAAAGATAATAGGCCTCCATACCAAGCTTAAGGAGTCATTACACTAGCCAAACCATATGCAAAAATTGACCCCAATGCTCCTTCCATATTAAAATAACTTATACCAATAAAAATTAATTTGATGCAATATTAAATTTTTCACCCTTATAACACCAATGATGTGTAAAATCAAGCTCTAGTAGCACAAAATATGGTAATTCCTCAAATGACCCAAGAGGAAGTTTTTTTTCAAAGAGGCCAACACAATAAAGCTATGATGTAACAAGGGGAAGTGAATCATGGAAAAGTATAACCAGATGCAACCTTGATTAATTTTAAAGTTAATGATCATGTGGTATTAAATTATATTAGTGATCCTATAAAATCAAACAACTTGGTTGTAGTCATCACAAGATCAAAGAAAAGGGCTATAGATGAGACTCAAGAGGTAAATCATGCTTCAAATGTTCCTAATATGGTTTATAAAAGTATTAATGATTAAATTAATTCCATTTTAGATCAAAAAATTAGAATAATGTTGAATCAAGTATGGCTCACCAAGTGACTCAAGTATAAGAACATCTTGTTTTTCCAAAGGTTTAACCAAAGATTGGAGGATCCTCCTTAAGTATAGTCGACCATATAAAGAAAGATAACATATTTTTTGATGAGTGTTTTAACCACACCAATCTCATAACAAGGTAGCCTCTAATATTTTTTATCTCAATGGAGGGGAACTCCACTCTATTGCATGATTTATAGGTATGCAGTCTTAACAACCAGTTGATGTAATAGTAAGCATGGCATACAAGTTGTTAACAAGGTTTTTTGGATGGAGGGGTGGTTTCTAAAAAGGAATTAAAAATATATATAATTTGATAGGTGGATGTTTGTTAATCTAAAGTGGGTAGTGTTTTCCCCCAAAAATATCACTCATTTTTGGGCCAACATTTAAAGTATTTTGGTCCTACAGATCAAAATTTTCTCTTCCCTTTTCAAAATTTGTCCTGGGCATTCAAATTCCTCATTTTTTCAAGCTTCTCAAAAATCTATGGAATCTACAGGCTTGAGTCTATGGAATCTACAAGCTTGAATCTACAGACTCAATAGGAAAAGAAATCTATGGACTCTGTAGGCTAAAATCTACGGACTCAATAAGCTAGAATCTACAAACTTTGCAGGAAAAGAAAATCTACATACTCTGCAAGCCAAGTTCAATGGGCCTCACAGGTTGATTTCTATAGACTCTTTCAAGGTTAGAGAAAACAATGGACTTAGTTTCTATGGACTCTGTAGGTAGGTTCATTTATAGGTTCAAAGGCTTCTACAAGTGGGTTCAATCAAAAGAATCAGTTTCCAACACTTAGTCATTTTCAAGATTGGTTCAACGCCTTAGTTCAATAAAAAATCTCCATCAGCAAGCATCTAAGAAAGAATCTATCCATTGAACCATTAAACCATTGAACCTTGAACCATTTGGTTTAATGAGTTTAACAAGTTCAAAGGTTCAACATCATCGGCAAGAGTTAAGCACTTCATCAAGGTTTAATGGCTTCAAAACACTTATCAAAGAGAAGAAGACTTGAACCATTGAACTGTTGAACCATTGAACCACTTTGGTTCAAAGGTTCAATGGGTTCAAGGTTCAATAGGTTCAAAGCGTTCAGTTCAATGGTCGATTTAACCAAGTGGTTTAATGCTTCGGTTCAACAATTGATTTAACCAAGTGGTTCAATGCTTCGGTTCACTCAGTTGGTTCATCTGCTCGGTTCAACACTTTGGTTCATCCACTTAGTTTAAAGACTTGGTTCAATCAAAGGGTTCATTAGCTTGAACCATTTTAGTTCAAATCTTGGTTCATTAGCTTGGTTCAAAGGAGCGATTCAACGCAAAAGTTCAAGGGAGCCTCCCAAAGGACAAGTGCCCTTATAGAGGGCACTTGGTCGACAAAAGCACCCTTTAGAAGGGTCATTTTCAAAGAAGCCTCAAAAGGTAAATTCTTTTCAATTTTTGTTTAAATCAATTGTAAAAGACTAAGGCATAATTCCTTTAGTCTTTTTGTCTAAAGGAATTCTTTTAGACAAAAAGTCTGAAGGAATTCAAGAAAAAAGCTGCGGGCAGAAAGCCCAAAGAAATTTCCAAAGAGATAATTATGCTGACTTTTTGTCTGAGGGAAGTTGTTTATAGACTTATGTCCATAGGAAAATGCCTGGGGAAAATGCCCACAGAGAAATCCTGAGGAAAATGTCCATGGGAATGTCTATGAGAGACTCCAAAGAAAAGGCCATCGAAGGACCCCAAAGGGCAGGTGCCCTTGCAAAGGACTCTCAGCTTCCAACTTAAAGGACAGTCCCCCAAAGCTAAAGGGTCACCTTCCCTTTAGGAGGATGTAAAATAGGAAAGATGAAGAAGGACCAAGGGGTGACTCACTCGAAGATGTCAAATTCAAGCATAGTGAACTAGATGTTGAAAATGTATTGACAGGTGTGGAAATGTTAATTTCAAAGATCATAAAATAGTTATTGATCCTTGTAATCTACAAACCTAAATGCATTCATAGGCTTTAAGGCCAATATAATCAATAAGTGACTAAGGAACAGAGCATCAAATCGAATCAAGGACTTGATTCAATTAACCAGAATAGGAGGAATGATGAGGAAGGATCAGATTGCCAGGTGGACATTGAAAGATGCAAACTTTCAATAGTGTGACATGTTTCTCTACATTGAGAAAAACAAATGGGTAAATGCCCCTAAATTCTAGTCTCTCTTCTTAACAAATTTCAATGCAACATAATGTGTTACTATTCCCCAGTCCTTCTTGAAGAGGCTATATAAGGGAATCTCTTTTATTGTAAAGACATTTCTTTTTGACAATCAGAAATGAAACTCTGCCAAAATTGAAAGGCATTACTGAGACTTTGAGCTTAGATTGTTGATCATATTTTGTTATTGGAATAAGAAAGCAAGTGACTTTTTAGACTTTGTGTTGTCTTATCTTTATCATTGGGGAAATTGTTCTTATGTCTTTTTCCTTAATATATTTTATGTTCCTTTAATTCAACAAGCAAATCTAGTAAAAGTAGTTAGAAAGGTGTCCTAAAGTCAACTGTGGAGAGACTTTGTGCCCCCATAATTGCCTTTAGTGTGTTTTCTTTTGATTTTTGTGTAAAGGACCTTGGGATGACTTTGTGCCACCATTGTCCTTCGTATCTCACTCTTGGGAAATTTAGGTGGAGACTTTGTGCTACATCTCAATTTGTTGGTTACTACATCCTTAGTTACATTTTTCTTTTACTACCAGGAGTATTCTTGTTGCTTGTTGAATAGTACTTTTGAAAGAAGAGGAGTGTTGTCTATCATTTCCCTTGAGATTTCTCCTTTGATCTGCATGCATCATCTCTAAAAAAAGAGAGATGGATGGTTTGTCCTACCATTGAGTATTATTTTCTATTTATATATATATATATATATATATATATATATATATATATATATATATATATATATATATCATATCTATAGGGAACCTCCCCTTAATGAGAGGAGAGATTAGTCTCCTTTTGATGTGGTAAATCTACACATTTAGATGACCAATCTTCTTACTTTGGCTAATCAAACCTATTTTGTTTATCAGTACGTTGATCGACAAAATATTCAACCAACAATTTTTGGTGACTCCGCTAGGGATATACATAATTTTGTGCAATTTGGAACCTCAAGTTTCATATTGAAACATCACCTATGTATTACCCATTATCATTATAACCCTTATCCATTTCATACTCTAGTGACTCCATTTCATGTCTTACCCATTATCTATTTATAGCCTTACCATCTTCCTCCACCTCAATTATTTTATCTGGTCTGCAAAAACCAGAGTTGCTGGGAAAGAGTGCGTAGTTTAAAGCCTCAAGATTCAAACTGAAGCAAGGTCAATTCTTTTCCATTTTTGTTTCACAATCTTATAGATTTAAGGTATACACAAAGCCAAAGGGCTAAAGGTATTATTGACCCTATATTCAATTTGGTACAGCTAAGTGATTTTAATCTGTTTCCTTCACCATCTCATCTCCAACAAACCAAGAGCTTTCCTCCTACTAAAGTCAAATCTCCATTGCCAGACAAAGTATCTACTTCTGCTATTGATAAATCTTTGCCAATAACTACCCCTATGAGATTTGTTATCCCTCCTTTTCATAATCCTATAATGGTAGTTTAAGGCCCCTAGGGTAATGCTTTTGGTCCTCTCAATCTTACTCCACCTCTACATGAGCTTCCACATAGTTCAAGGAAGAATTTCCCCAAATTCTATGGTGATGGAAAAGTTCATCTTGATGAACACATTGCAACCTTCAGCATAGCTTGTGGATTAATTGGAGTAGAATTTGAAGATGTAACAGTCAGACTATTATAGAAACCTTACAAGGTGTTGTTGTAGATTGGTTTTATCATCTACAAGCTTGGTTAGTGACTGATTAGAATACTCTCAAAGATAAGTTTGAAGCCAGATTCAAACCTGTCGAAGATGCACATGCACTTCTAGCTCAACTTACACAGATGAAGAAAGAGCCTCATGAGCCTATGAGAGACTTCATATCCAAATTTGACAAACTAAGGAATATAATTCCTATAATTACTTGACCTATAGATAAGAATCTCAAATGCTTTTTCATTAATTCTCAGTTACATGAAGTAATTTTTCTAGTGAGACATGTTAGTCAAATAGATCTTGTTGCAGCTCAACATTTGGCCACTGAGGTAGAAGATGATCTCATCTTAGTAGGGAAGATAAGAAGAGATCCAAATAAAAATAGATCTTCATCATCTTCTAAATATTCATATATAAGCACCACAGATCCAATGGTGTAGAAATTGGCAAATGAGTTGCTTGCTCTCAAAAAGCAAATGGCTCAAGGAATGTCTTCTCTTCCTTCATATAGAGATATGCCAAGAAGGACATTTCTAAATCAGTCATATCAGGGCAATGTTTCCAGGAATCAAGGGTAACAGAATTGTCTTCCTTCCCCATAAGGGAAACTTACCCTGGAAGCTCCTCTAACCAATTTAGCAATGGGATATCTTGAAGCAGAATTAGAGTTCTCTTTCTAGCCTAAATTGAATCAGGAAAATGACGCTAATCTCCTTGAATAAAATCAAGAAGAATCCATTGGTGACTCCCACATTAGTTTCCTGAACTACCAGGATGAACTCAGAAGTAAAGGAGAAGCTTTTGATGGATCGTATGAAGTTTTTACCAAGTCCATGAACCAATCAGTCTCGCAAGTTGATAAAGGAAAGAAAGAGGAGCAACTTCAACCAGTAGTTATGATTGCTAAGCATGGAACCACTCTGCCATTTTAGTCAAAGGATTTGATGATCACCCAAAATGTAAGTACATCAATTTCACCTTCACCTTCTACTTCAATTTTGCAAACCAGCCCTCCTAAAACTCAAAAAATTGAAATACCCTCCTTTGTACATAACTCAATTTAGCCATTTGGCATAATTTATCATGTCAAAAAGACCAAAATATAAATGTCTAAATTTGAATATTTGTAGTCCAATCTTGATCAATTAAATAAGTTGGTCTAATATGTCAAGAACCAAATCATCCCTGCAGGACAAAAAGCTAAAAAAGTAACTCTTGATTCTCCAAAAAACATGCCTGTTCTAAATAATCTTGTCATTACTCCCCCAACTACTCTTGGAAAAATAGAACCTTTCTATGTTTCGTTGTTAATAAATAGTCACAAGCTGAGTAACTGTATTATAGACTTAGGCACATCTGACAATGTCATGCCTACTAAAGTAGCTGAGTCTCCAAGTCTCACACTGACCAAGACATTTGAGAGATGTTTATCCATGGAGAATAAGCAAGTACCACTACTGGGGCAAATTAAAGATGCCTAATTTGCATTTATAGCCTTTCCAGACAAGAGAATTAGGATGACTATCTTGGTGGCTAATGTCCCATCATCCTATGGCATTTTGCTTGGATGAAATTTTTGCAAGGATGTGAGAGGAGAACTATGCATGGACCTATCTGAGCCAAGGATCCTTGTCTAAGGCATAATAAAGAGGTTATTCCTTGAAAAGGATGCAAAGTATGTGGTCACCCAAACATCAGCCCCTAAAGCTCAAATTCTTTTCGAATCCACAGGTATGGGTAACTACTTTCTATCTACATATGAAGTGCATGAAACATTTGATATAATTCTTGAAAGTATCAACCCAAAAATTATATCAATTAGAATAGTAGAAGAACTAGTAGGCTATAATATAGATGAAGAAGAACCCTCCATCTTTGATGAAGGAAAGTCTAAAGAAAAATAAGTATCTGATGAGATATGGACTCTAGAATTCGGTGGCATCTATTCCTCTACTAGTTTGGGAGCTAGGATTGTGTTGATATCTCCTCAAGGAGATATGTTTCCTTCATCTTATAAATTACAATTTAACAACACTAACAATACAGTTGAATATGAATCTTTGTTGCTTGGATTGAAGGTTGCTCAAGACAAAGGCATCAAGTTTCTTTATGCCAAAGGGGATGCTGAATTAGTGGTCTATCAAGTGAGGAACTTATACCAAACCAAGAATGAAATATTACACCACTATCACAACCTATTTTGGGACCAAATTGAAATCTTTGGTGCTTTCAACATTTCTGCCATAGCCAGAGAGTCTAATGATAGAGCTGATGCACTTGTTGTTTCAGGAACTCTTTTAGTTCCCCACTTAGATTTCAAAGAAGACAGGTATACTATTAAGCTGGTCTATAGACCAAGTGTTCCTGACAATGCTAATCATTAGAAAGTATTCAATGATGATCATCAAATCATTGCCTTCTTAGAATGAAAAGACAATTTTGAACAACTATATTTTGAAGGCAGTGAACCTCAGAAGTATGAATCAGCCTTTGAATCTAGTTTAGATATAAATGAAGAGTTCTTATAGTTGTAAAGAAATAAAATTCCCAAAGGCCTAGTTTCTTTTGAGAAACTATTTGACAAGCATGATAGATTCATCAAACAACAACAAATAGATTCAAGTTTTTCTCAGGGATTCGATCAAGTAAATCTGACCACTAAAGAAAATCCCAAGATGGTTAACATTGGTAAGTGCTGCACCCCTGAAGAAAGATTCAAGTTCACCTCTTTACTCCATCAATACATGGATGTCTTAGCATATTCTTATGAAGACCTGAAGCTCTTAGACTTGATGAAATCTGCCATGACATTCCTCTCAAGGCTAACTCAATGCCCTATAAGCAAAAATCTAGATAGTATAATCCAAAAATATCAAGTACTATTATGTTTGAGATTCAAAAAATGTTAAATGCTAGAATCATCTTCCCAATCCATGATTCCACATGGATTGCCAGCATAGTGCCTATAAGGAAGAAGAGTGGTGAAATTTGCATCTGTGTAGATTTTAGGAATCTAAATCAGTCATCTTTGAAAGATAATTACCCTTTACCAATTATGGATCAAGCACTTCAAATAGTGACAGGTTTAGAGATGTTATTAATGCTGGATGGCTTCTTAGGATATAATCAAGTTGAAGTTGGTGAAACAGACCAACACAAGATTGCATTGACCACACCTTAGGGTATATTTGCATATAGAATAATACCTTTTGGCTTGATAAATGTTGGTGCTACTTTTCAGAGAGAAATGGACATAGCTTTCAAAGATGAGATAGGTAAATTCATAGTGGTATACCTTGATAATTTGACTATCTTTTCAAATCATTGTTCTAATCATGTACACCACTTATAACAAGTGCTAGAGTGCTACCGCCAGAATGGTATTTCCTTGAATCTTAAGAAGTCTATTTTTGGAGTAATAGAAGGGAAACTCTTTGGACACATTATGTTTAAAGAAGGCATAAAAATTGACTCAGATAGAGTCAAGTCTATTCAAGAAATTAATTTGCCTACAAGTAAGAATGATGTTCATTTTTTCTTTGGAAAGGTGAATTTCTTACGGAGGTTCATCCCCAAATTTGTTGAGAAGACTAGACACATTGTGAACATGATGAAAGGGAAGACCACCTTCAACTAGACTAAAGAAGGCAAGTTAGCATTTCAATATATTAAGACTGCCATTGCTCATTCCCCTACCTTGGTTTGTCTAGATTACAACAAAGATTTCATCATATACAGCTATGCATCTGAACACACTCTTTTAGTAATTCTTGTTCAATAGGACAAGGAATGTATGGAATCTCCTCTCTATTTCATGAGTTTCCCTCTCAAAACCCATGAGATGAAGTATTCAAATGTAGAGAAGCATGCTTATGCATTGGTGAAAGCAGTCAAACATTTCCGCTTCTATATTCTGAATTCACACACTATTGCCTTAATTCCTAACACTAAAGTCAAGTCTATATTAACTTAGCAAGATTTTGGCATGAAAATAGGTAATTAGATTGCAAAGATCCAAGAGTTAAATCTAGATGTCAAGCTGACAAAGTTGGTCAGGGGTAAAGGCGTATGCCAATTAATTGCTGACAATAAGCTAGAAGATACACAACATGAAGAAGTTAAAGTGGAAGATACTCCAACAGTCCTTTTTATCTCCACTACTAATGAGTGGTATTTAGGTATTGCTCATTTCCTTACTTATGGTGAATGTCTTGCTCATTTGTCTTATAAAGAAAGGAGGACTATCAAGTTGAAAGCTGCCAATTTTGTCCTTTGGGACAATGGCTTGTACAAGAGAAGCATAGATGGAGTATTCCTTTGTTGTGTAAACAAAGAGCAACAAATCCAAATTTTGAAATCTTTTCACAATTTAGCTTGTGGAGGACATTTTTTTGCTCCTGTGACTACTCACAAGATTCTACAAGCCAGGTATTAGTGGCCAACTCTTTTCTAAGATGCACATAAGTGGGTGAGAAAATGTGAACTCTACCAGCAATTTATTGGAAGACCCAAGTTAACTGCCTTGCCTCTCAAGCTAATGATAGTAGATGAACCATTCCAACAATGGGGAATTGATTTTATTGGGACTATAAACCCATCTTCAAGTGCTGGACATGATTATGTCCATACAAAAATTGACTATTTTACCAAGTGGGTAGAAGCAATCCCAATTAAGCATGTTACTTTAGAAGTTATATACAACTTCCTCAAAGAGAATATCATTTCCAAGTTTGGAGTTCCAATCAAAATTGTTACTAACAATGCAACTTGTTTCACCACCCAGGAGATTACACAATTCTATTTCCATTATGGAATTATACTCTCTCACTCTTCTGATTATTTTCCATAAGGGAATGGACAAGCTGAATCTAGCAATAAGAACCTAGTAACTATCATCAAGAAGCTAGCAGATGACAATCAAAGGACATGTCATAAAGCATTGGTTGATGCTCTATGGGTAGACAAAATCACACCAAAGAGGGCAATTGGTATGTCTCCTTTTCAACTCCTTTATGGTATCAATGCTGAGATACCAATCACCTTAGAATTGTCAGCCTTGAAATTGACAAAGGCAATTGAAGATCAGACATATGAAAGCTATCTTGATAAGAGAATCATGTGCTTGATTGAGCTAGATGAATAGATAACCATGGTGGTGGATAGAATTGCTTCTCATCAAAGTATAGTAAAGAAACTCTTTGACTAGAAGGCCAAAAATTATGATTTCTAGATTGGGGATCAAGTCCTGTTGTGGGACAAAAGGAGAGAACCAAAGGGGATGCATGGAATTTTTGACTCCCTTTGGAGAGGCCCATTTATAATTCATCATCACATTGGTGAAAATAACTTTCTACTAAAATATCAAGATTGCACTCTCTTTTCTCTACCTCATAATGGGTAGCATCTGAAACACTTCAACTCTTGAAGTATCAGATCATTGCATCTGTATATATGTATATTTGTATAGATTTTAATTCTATTTTGTTTTGTTTATTTCCTTTTTTGATGCCTTCCATTTCTTGGTAGCATGACTCCATAACCCAATGGTATACTTCAAGGCACTAGAGATTCTGGTTTCTACTCCCTTCAATTCTTTTTTAGAATCGATAGAAGTTCCGCAACTAGAGCCAACTATTTTCCCCCAAAAATATCACTCATTTTTGGGCCAACATTTAAACTATTTTGGTCCTACAGATCAAAATTGTCTCTTCCCTTTTCAAAATTTGTCCTGGGCATTCAAATTCCTCATTTTTTCAAGCTTCTCAAAAATCTATGGAATCTACAGGCTTGAGTCTATGGACTCTACAAGCTTGAATCTACAGACTCAATAGGAAAAGAAATCTATGGACTCTGTAGGCTAAAATCTACGGACTCAATAAGCTAGAATCTACAAACTTTGCAGGAAAAGAAAATCTACATACTCTGCAAGCCAAGTTCAATGGGCCTCACAGGTTGATTTCTATAGACTCTTTCAAGGTTAGAGAACACTACAAACTTGGTTTCTATGGACTCTGGAGGTGAGTTCATTTTTATAGGTTCAAAGGCTTCTGCAAGTGGGTTCAATCAAAAGAATCAGTTTCCAACACTTAGTCATTTTTAGGATTGGTTCAACACTTTGGTTTAATCAAAAATCTCTATAGGCAAGCATCTAAGCAAGAATCCAGCCATTAAACCATTGAACCATTAAACCTTGAACCATTTTGGTTTAATGGGTTCAACAAGTTTAAAGGTTCAATGTCATTGGCAAGAGTTAAGTGCTTCATCAAGGTTCAATGGCTTCAAAACACTTATCAAAGAGAAGAAGGCTTGAACCATTGAACTATTGAACTATTGAACCACTTTGGTTCAAAGGTTTAATGGATTCAAGGTTCAATAGGTTCAACACATTTGGTTCAACAGTTGGTTCAACCAAGTGGTTCAATGCTTCAGTTCAATAGTTGATTCAACCAAGCAGTTCAATGCTTCGGTTCACTCAATTGGTTCATCCACTTGGTTCAACACTTTGGTTCATCCGTTTGGTTCAAAGACTTGGTTTAATCAAAGGGTTCATTGGCTTGAACCATTTTGGTTCAAAGCTTGGTTCATCGGCTTGGTTCAAATCTTGGTTCATCGGCTTGGTTCAAAGCTTAGTTCAAAGGAGCGGTTCAATGCAAAAGTTCAAGAGAACCTCCTGAAGGACAAGTGCCCTTACAGAGGGCACTTGGTCACCAAAAGCACCCTTCAAAATTGTCATTTTCAAAGAAGCCTCAAAAGATAAATTCTTTCAAATTTTTTTAAGGCAATTGAAAAAGAATAAGGAATAATTCCTTCAGACTTTTTGTCTGAAGGAATTCCTTCAGACAAAAAGTTTGAAGGAATTCAAGAAAGAAGCTATAGGAAAAAAGCCCAAAGAAATTTCCAAAGAGATAATTCTATAGACTTTTTGTCTGCGAGAAGTTGTTCGTAGAATTTTGTCTATGGGAAAATGCCCACAAAAAAAGCCTGGGGAAAATGCCCACGGAGAAAGCTTGGGGAAAAACTCTGTGGGAATGTCTGTGAGAGACTCCAAATAAAAGGCCACCAAAGGACCCCAAAGGGCAGGTGCCCTTGTAGGGGACTCTCAGCTACCAACTTAAATGACACTCCCCCAAAGCTGAAGGGTCACCTTCCCTTCGAGAGGATGCAAAATAATAAATTCAAAGAAGGACCAAGGGGTGACATGCCCGAAGACATCAGATTCAAGAACAGTGAACTAGTCATTGAAAACATATTGATGAGTGCATGAACGTCAATTTCAAAGCTCATAAAATAGTCATTGATCCTTGTAATATATAGACCTGAATGCATTCATATTCTTTAAGGCCAAGATCAGCAAGAATTGACTAAGGAACAGAGCATCAAATCAAATCAAGGACTTGATTCAATTAACTAGAAAAGGAGGAATGATGAGGAAGGATCAGATCATGAGGTGGACATTGAAAGATGCAAACTTTCAATAGCATGACTTGTTTCTCTACATTGAGAAAACCAAATGGGTAGATGCCCCTAAATTCTAGCCTGTCTTCTTAACAAATTTCAATGCAATATGATGTGTTACTATTCCTGATTCCTTCTTGAAGAGGCTATATAAGGGACTCTCTTTTATTGTAAAGACATCTCTTTTTGACAATCAAAAATGAAACTCAGCCCAAATTGAAAGGCATTACTGAGACTCTGAGCTCAAATTGTTAATCATATTTTATTATTGGAATAAGAAAGCAAGTGACTTTTCAGACTTTGTGTTGTGATATCTTTGTTGTTGGGGAAACTGTTCTTATGTCTTTTTCCTTAATATATTTTTTGTTCCTTTAATTCAACAAGCAAAATTAGTGAAAGTAGTTAGGAAGGTGTCTTGAAGTCAATTGTGAAGAGACTTTGTGCCCCCATAATTGCCTTTAGTGTGTTTTCTTTTCATTTTTGTGTAAAGGAGCTTGGGATGACTTTGTGCCCCCATTGTCCTTTGTATCTCACACTTGGGCAATTCAGGTGGAGACTTTGTGCTACATCTCAATTTGCTAGTTAATGTGTCCTTAGTTACATTTTGCTTTTACTACTAGGATTATTCTTTTGGCTTGCTGAATAGTACTTCTGAAAGAAGAGGAGTGCTTTCTATAATTTCCCTTGAGATTTCTCCTTTGATCTACATGCATCATCTCTGATAAAAGAGAGATGGATGCTTTGTCCTACCCTTGAGTATTATATATATATATGTATATGTATATGTATATATATATATATGTATATGTATATATATATATGTATATGTATATATATATATAAATATATGTATATGTATATGTATATATATATATATATGTATATATATATATACATATATATGTATATATATATATGTATATATATATATATATGTGTGTATATATATATATATATATATATATATATATATATATCATATTTATAGGGAACCTCCCCTTGATGAGAGGAGAGATTAGTCTCCTTCTGATTTGGTAAACCTACACATTTGGATGACTAATCTTCCTACTTTGGTTGATCAGACCTATTTTGTTTATCAATACGATGATCAAAAAAATATTCAACTAATAGGTAGGTCTCAAAATAAACTCAAAAAAAGGTAGGGAAGGTTAGAACAAAAAAAAGGTTATATGGATTTAGGAATCACTTCCTTGGCTAGTTTCTAAGTGGATAGGCCCTTTAAAAACCTATGCCTATTGCTATAATATGTTGCACACACATAATTATAAATGGTTAATAAGAATAGGATGATATTGATATAGGAAACTCATAGGCCTCAATCAAAGGTTACTCTTTTTAGAGTAGTTGTTTCACACTTTTAATCAAAAGATTATGGCTCAGGCTTAGTGAGGTATCTGAGGTAGTTATTACACACATATAGAAAACTATATCAAATGAAAGCACTTCTACACACTTAATAATATGAATCAGTCAACTTAATTACCAATAATTAATGTAATTTACTAATCCTTCAATAGTTGTTGCACATCTAAGACTAGAATATCAATCAATATATTAAAGAACCCATTCATATATTTTGCACAATAATATTTATTGAATCATACAACCAAATAAATAAGCTTAATTACACAAACATTGGAAACAAAATACACAAAAGCGTGAGTTGAGAACCAAAATTTTTTCTTATCTTATATATTTAAAATTCTCTAACCCTTCAAAACTATGGGTTACATCAATTTAAATAGACTTAGAGAAGGGGTAACCTTATCATCCAAGTTCATGCAAAATTAATTACATGTCATAGTTAGAACTTGAGTTCTAACTCTGGTAAAAATCATATAGAGTTATATTATATTTGTTAATAGTATAAGTTAGCATTTAAAAAAAATCATGCGATGTTTACATGTGTATAAAAATGAATTATGAAACTTTAAAATATGGTTCAAACTATAAATATATAAAATATACACCACTGTAAAATGTTCATGAAAAAATTTTGGCCTTTGAAGGATGTGTTAATGTCTAGATGGTTGTATGGACTTTAGTCAATTTAGTGACTATGGTTATCAACATGGAAGTGGAAGTAATAGCTTGAGTCTTCTTCTTATTATATCTCAATCCATCACTTATGTGACCTATCATACTTTTACCAAATTATCTCCATGTTTAAAATAGGGGGTCTATGAACCCTACTAACTTGTCGCATGAGCTTTTCATGCTCTAATTTGGTCATCAAAAATTTGATCTTGAATATCTCAACTTTAGTGACCTTCTTTCTATCAAATCTTAACTCAGCCTCTATGTCCTCCAATGTTAACCCTGTAGACTTTTCTTAAAATTTTCTAAGGCCTTATGAATGAGTTGATCAAATTTAATCTTATTTATTAACTTATTTGTAGCATATTTAACTTTTGATAATTTTAAATCATTCAAAATTTGTAGGACAAGGGTCTCATATTATTGGTACTTGAGTAACAAATCCCCAATAGTTGTCATCCATTCCCTAGCCTCTTATATTCTAATGACCACCAAGTTAAGTGCATTAGATGCCTCTAGTGGTGTCATGAGATCTATGTGGCTATAATACTTATTAGTTGTGTAAAAAATTAGCATTTTCAATTTATTAACATTATATTTCAAAGAATTATACAATTCATGAGTATTAGTAACATGGGGGAAAATTCATGCCACATAAACTCTGGTGCTTCCAAAGAATTATAACACTTTGAAGCTACCTCTTGGACCTTAGCTTCAATTCTAGATGGGATATGCATAGTATTATTTTTCTCTTTTAATTTCTCTAACTCAGCTTCTAATTCCTTTCTATCCAACTCTATGCCTTCATAGATTGCCACCATGGCATCTTTTTGTGCTTCAGACTAAGATCTAAAGTCTTTATTATAAAGGGATTACCCCAATTTCCTATCCTATCTTTTGGTCAGTGATAATACCTCTTGCCTCTCTTCAAAAATATATTCCCTACCAACATCATCTTCTAACTTCCTCTTACTTACCCTTTGAATACTTCTAGACGGTTTGTCAAACAAGGTTGTTATAAAGGAGAGCTCTGTTGTTTTGAAGCTGGGCATTTAAGAGGTCTTAGCTCTTTACTCTATGGCCTATGGAGGAATTATTAACTAGTTAAGGTCTATTTCCTTTGTGGTTTTGACCAAAACTTCATCTTCTTCAACATCCTTAGTTAATTATTGTTTCTTTACTTCCTTGTTAATAGTGTTAGGCAAGGAAGGCCAAATAATTTTAGTCTAATCCAAACCTCCATAGTGGGAGAATGGATGGACTGTGATCATTTATGTCTTTACCCTCTTTCCCTTTCCTAAACTGGTAATAATGGTCTCATGGGATGGAGTGTTGGATGGCATGGGGAGAGTGATTTAGGTGGATTTCACATAGATCTGAGGAGTGGCCATGGTTGTTTTAACTTTCCTAGATGCCCTTTTCTTATTTAATGATTTGATAGTGGTAGTGATAAAAGGAATAATGGAAGTAGCCATGATGAAGGTGGATGGTATGGTAAAAGATAGACCAATGGTGGTGAAAGATGAAATAGAAGTGGAAGCATCCTTCTCAACCTTTAGGGTAAGTAGGGGAAAATGTAAGAAAGAGGAGTTGAATGGAACATCAGAGGTGGAAGTGACAACTTCAACCTTAGAATTTTTCAAGAGAGATGAAATTAATATTGAACAAAAAATAGGAAAAGAATATGAGATTAGGGAAGTGCTCTCTAAAACCTTATTACCTATGGGTTCCTCCACAACCAATGATCTTACCTTGTCTTCCTTGAGGCTCAAAGCTTTAACTACTTATAATTATGCCTCTTCATTAGGATCTTCCTCTTATTCCTCCTCTACTTCAACTTATTGAGTTATGGTAGGTAAACTTTGAGATTGCTCTATTGTAGGACTACATGTGGGGGGAGTCCTAAGCTTTCTTTTGTAGAAAATGGTAGTATTAGGCTATTAGGGGGGATTGTTGGATTGAGGCAACTGGTTCATCTATGACTACCCTTAAATATTTAGAATCTTATACTTGGAGGGTAGCTATAGGCATTTAATTTTCACTAGTAACTAGTCTCTCTTATGCTTGATCTTCCTCATCAGAGGAATACAGATTGATGGGGTCTCTTAGAGCTTCCCTAGGATCAAATTCACTCACCCTAGGTTCCTTCTTAATCACCTTCAGCTTGAAAGGAAGATTCTATGATAGATCTCCTTAATCTTTGGACTAATTTTTTATTTGGCCTTTCCAAAAGTCTATGTGTCCATCTTTGGATTACTTCATAATGATTGAAATTTATTATTGAATCATCCTTAAGTGATCCTATTTGAAACCAACAACCCTTACCCTTTACAAAACTTCATCATCATTATGTGAATCATAAACATTAAATCATAACCATAATGGACATGCTAGTTATGGATATTAAGGACCTAAATATGCTTTTGGATGGTGTCATAAGGATCCTAATCCCTATGTGGTACTATGGGCAAATGGTAACTCTTCCTTTTGTCGCCCACATCTTTGAAGTATTTTATCATTATGTAAACAATTCTACCAATAACCATGTGGTGGCCATATAACATGCTCTTATTATTTTTTATTAGGTCATTTTCTATGTTCCACCATAGCTAGAAAGTAATTTATTGATCAACAATTTGTCAGGTACATATTTTGGGAGATATAGGGGATGAGCCTTGTGTCCATAGATCATAATAGTAGTATAATCAAGTTACATAAAATAATCACCCCTTATAGACAATGTCTTCAAAATTCTTTCTATAACCCTTAACATTAGAAAACCATGGATTGCTTTACAAATTTGAGGACAAACATCCTCATCAATCCTCACCATGTTCTTGGTATAAGCATAGATATTAAAAAATTGAAAACAATCACAAATTCAATTCTTGGTACAGTTAGTGGTTGGGCTCCATAACTCATTGAGGACTTTATACAGTATTCTTGTGATAACATCCATAAGATAAGAGATCATATATAAATAATCCATCAGAGTGGGCCATTTGTCCTTATGAATGATTTTTTTATCTTAGTTGGTATATTATAATCTCACCTAAGTAAAATGTTTCATCACTAGTCAACATCATATGCAACAATGACACCCAGTCTAAATTGAGGAAGAGGATGATAGGTATTCTATAAAGTCTATTGAGTAGTGCCAACTCAATCTGCACTCCCATCCTAAACTTATTGATTGGAGTGGGATTCTTGCCTTTTGTGTCATGTTTTCCTTGGGGAGAATCCATGAAGTCAATGCCTTTTCCATTATATTATCCTAATTCCATGAAACCAACATGTGTTTATCAAAATAAGCATCTATTTTTGTAAGGACAAATACCTATGAAATTATGCTTTAGAGATGCATGTGATGACCATTTGATTATCCTTATGATGCATAAAATAATCCTATGTAAATTTTCTCATGAAGAATAGGTCTCAAAGGAAGTTGATGCATGGCATCACCTCATGCTTAGTTGTAACAGAATCTAATCCATGTCTCTTAAGTGATAGAAAGTCTATGATGAATAGTTTCTCTAAGGGAGATATATTTCCATCTAAAGAAAATATATTGATATAATCGATAGCATCCCATACATAAGAGTAATTCACATACCTGTTGTTAAAAATGGTAACATCAAAGACTACATTTGTGAATTCTATGGAATTCTTAATAGAAAATGGAAATGGGGGTATTTCTCCCTTGAATGGTTTGGATGAAGATGCCATTGCTATTACATAGAATTGGGAGTACTTACAATATTCTTCTATACTTAGTGAATAATTATCCTTTACACTAGTTTCTAGTTTGTTTGTAATAATCTCATAGGTATCTAGGGATTTTATTGGATAGGGTAGTAGTTGAATTTGAGTTCAATTTCATTTTTAAGTAATGAATACTTTAATGGTTACATATTGTGTATATATCTTTAGCATTGAATTCTAGTTCATGCATTATAAATGCCTAACATTTACTTGTTTTGTATTTTCTACATAGTTCAAATATCTCATTAGTTTTAGTTGGTAGGTACCATTAAAAAATATTAGGAAGTATTTTGGCTTTATTGGTTAAGTATAGAAAGATTGTAGAATTAGGGAGTCAGGAATCAAGTTTTTTGTTGGGACCAGTCTTTACAAAAGACCTAAAGTAAAAAGCTTGAAGACCAAATTTTATTAGATAAAATGTCTAGACAAAATGACCAAAAAAGGTCTGAAAATAATTTTTTTGAAGTGTATATAAATCTTATGATCCATTAGACAAGATGTTCAATAAAAAAAACCCAAATACCAAAAATCTATCAGATAAAATGTTTGAATAAAAGGTCTAAAGATCTAATTTTTGATAAAAGATAAGTCATTTTAGAATAATTTTTTAGACAAAATGTATAAACAAAATATCTAAAGACCCAATATTTTTGGCACAAAAGTTTCAAAGACCAAAAAAGTCTCAAAAAAAGGCCTGATGCACAAATGCTGAATAAGTCATCTACATAAATCTCGATAAATAAATGCCAAAATGGATTATGGATACAAAACCTGATACAAAAAACCCCAAAGACCAAATTTGTCAAAATAAATGTCTGAATAAATTTCCCAAACAAAAGGCATGATGAATAAGTTTTCTAATAAATTTATCTAAATAAATGAAGTCTTGGAAAACTTACATAGTTAAAAAAAGTCCCAAAAAGACATTAATAGAGTTAGTCCAAAAAATACATAATACTATGCTCATTTATTCTAAGTATAAATATTAGGGATGAATCCTTTCAAAAATTTGCACAAACATATAGAATAAAGGCTCAAAAAAAAATGTCAAAATCTAAAAAAATGGGTCCCCATTTCTTCTTAAATAAAAGGGGTATGTTGGGTATAATAAATGGTGACTTATAGGGGGAATATTGTTGAGTATTTAAGAACTAAGAACTTTGGTTAGTAATCTCAAAACAAACATGAATGATGTCATAGGAAAATATTAAAATCAAAAATATGAAAGAGACTACTAAGTATATTCACACAACATACTTGCCTTCTTATCCTTAGATCTATGTGTGCTAAAAGTGAAGTTCGTTTAACCCTTATTATGATGAGATTTTCAAATAATTGATTAACTTGTAGGTTTTATTTTCATTTATCTTAAAGCTCATTAAAATCAAGGGAAGCTCATGCATTGATCTAATGCTAGCTATGAATCCATAACCCTGATAGAGATACCTTGGGTTCCTTCTCTTCCTTTTCCTTCATTTCTTGATCATGATGCATAGTATATTGACCTTATTTCATCATGTGAGACTTTTTATTATCTTTATATATTATCTTGGATTTATTGATTGCTCTTTTGAACTCATTGGTTCTTCTCTTATTTTCTTTTTCTTTTATTTGAATGGAAAGAGGAGAGATGGAACCCTTATGATTTGGTATGGTTATATAACAAATCAGTAATAGAACATCCCTAACATCTCCATCTATACCAAGAATTATCATTTCCAACATATTTTTAATGTAATAAGTGTGTTTGATCCAATGAAATAAGAAAACTTTCTAAATTCATATGAAGTACTTGAGATCAACTTTCACATACCTAGTAGAAATATTCAATTGTGACACAATCTAGAGTGGTTCATGATTACATACCTGCATCTTGAAGACTCTATACACAAAAATATACCCAATTTGTGAGAAGGTCCCAAGTTGTGACTCTATTTTAAATTTTCCATTTCATTTATTTTATACAAATCTATTTAAGTAGAGGATAAGGGGCTCATTTGCCTAAATTTTAGTTTGGTTAGATTAAAAAAACATAATTTAAATTATCATAGGAAATAATAAAACAACTAATCTAGAAAGTGTTAAAACTAAACTAAGAAAGTAGGAAATTTAATCTTGAAAATCAACATGACTAATCTAAGAAAGTAGGAAACTAATCCATAAAATCAATAAATCTATCCTAGGAAAGGAGGAAACCTAATTTAATAAAGCAAGAAACCTAATCTAAGAAATCAAGAAAGTTATCCTAATCCTACCTCTACCATGCCTTTTTTTATGATTTAGGGGTACCTTTAGATGGTAAAACCATGAAGTAGTGTTTTAGAAACTATCCATTGATTGGATATGTGATTTCATTGCCCTATATGTCCTTTAGATAGAGTGCATTATTACATAGGATCTCTAAAATATGATATGGTCCAATCCATAGTGGGTCAAGTTTGTCATGTTATCCTTTCTTTTCATGGGATTTATCCTAGACAAGCACCATATCTAAGATACTATATGCTTTGACATTTTCTCTTTTATCAAACTACCTCTTAAATACATCCTGATGTTTGTTAAAGGTCTATAAATCTTCAGTCCTTGAATCTTCCATTTCTATTATGTCAAGTAATCGAGACTCTACTTTATCATTTGGTTCTTTGTAATAATGTATAAATTAATAAGTCAGTAATTTAAACATGATTGGGAATACTAGCCTGCATCTATACATCAACAATTAGGGTAAATCTTTAAGGGCCTACTTGTATCTTTTTTCATATGCCCAAATAACATACTTCAATAGATTGTGCTAGTCCTTAGGATTATCCCCAACTAATTTCTTAATTCCATCTATCAATTTTTTATTCATTGATTCTACCAATACATTCACTTGAGGGTAATGGTTATAAGATGACCTGATAGTGATCTAATTATCATGAGTCCACTTAGTGAATTTCATAAATATGAATATTGGTTCATTATTATAAACTAGAGAAATAGGGGTACCAAATCTAGTTGTGATGTGTTCCTCCAATAAGTGAATCACATCTTATGTTCTAGAATTTTTTGTTGCCATGGCCCTAGTGCATTTAGTACAATAGTCTATGGTAGTGAGTACAAACTTATGGCCTACTAGGGAGTTTGGGTTAATAAAATCAATGAAGTCTAAACCCCATTAGGCAAATGGACTTCCTTTAACAATAGGTTATAAGGGCATTATTGTATGTACTTCCCTATTAGTTAAAGCTTGGAATTCATGGCATATTCTTACATGGGTATGAGCATCCTTGAAAACTATTGTCTAGTTTTATTCCATTCTTAAGATGTTGTGGTATTCAGTATTCTTAGATGGATGACCATTGCCTATCTTGTAATGCAAGTTTTATAGAATCTCTTTAGATTCTTTTGTAGATACACACCTAAGATAGATGCCTTCATAGTTTATTTGATAGATAACTCCATTTTTTATCATATAATGAGAAACTTTGAGTCTCAAAGATCTCTTTCATTCTCTATTGAGCTATAGGGAACAAGTACCTGTAAGCAAATCTTATATTATGTCATTATACCATTATCCTTTAAATACTTGAGCTTCACATACATTTTCAACAATGATACATAGATCTAGTTTAATCTTGATTTGAATGATGCCTTGACCCTGAATGATCTTTGCAAGATTAATTACTATGTTAAATTCCTATAGATTTGCCATCCACTTGCCTGTATGTTCTCCTAATTTGTTATGTGATAAGATGATCTTGACAACAGGGTCAGGAATGATAGAAATAGTAGTATTCCTCAAAATGTAGTGTCAAATTGTTTTCACTACTTTGACAAGAGTGAAAATATGTTTATCAATCATGGAGTACCTGAGTTATATATCCTTCATATTTGTGATCATAAACACAATTGGATTCTCATTCTCATCCTTTTTCTATCTTATGATAGCAATAATTATATTTTCTAAAGAGAATGAGTACAAGTATAAATATTTCATAAAATATGGAATAATTAATAATGGGGCTTGATATATTACATATTTAATGTCTTGAAAATACTTTTGGGCCTAAACTATTCATTATATTTTAGCATATTGCTTGAACATTGCATTCATGGGTCTAACAAAATGTCCAAACAAAATCTTTGAAGACCAAATCTACTTAGAAAAGAAGTTATGAAGACCAAAAAAATCCCAAAAAAGTCCCAATACATAAATGTTGAATAAGTCTTTTGCATAAATCTTGATGAACAAATGCCTAATAAGCTTTTTCATAGAAAACCTGATACAAAAACCTAGAAGACCAAATCTATCATATAAAATGCCTAAACAAAATGCCCAATGAATAAATTTTTGAATAAATTTCTCTAAATAAACTAAGTATAAGAAACCTTAAATACTTAAAAAAACTCTTAAAAATACATTAATAGAGTTAGTCCACAAAATGCATAATACCATGCTTATTTCTTCTAAATATAAAGATTAGGAATCAATCTTTTCAAGAATTTGCACAAACATATAGAAGAAAAGCTCAAAAAATAAGGCCAAAATCTAAAAAAGTGGGTCCCTATTTCTTCTTGAAAAAAAGGGTGATTTTGGGTATAAAAATCATCATGACCATGTGGTACTCTTTATAAATCCTAGGACAAAAGGATACCCTTATGTATGAGCTTTTAGGACTTAGCTTGTCTAGAAAACCAATAGATAAAGAAAGTGTAGTTTTAGCAAATTCATGTTAGCAAGAGAATAAAAAAGTATAAAAATTATATAGAAGGGTAAAATCCATAAAATATTATGAAAAACCAAGTAAGACACCTCCTTTATATCTTTCCTTGATTTTCAACAACACACTAGTTCATAATTGCATGGTGATAGTGGGGAAAGTAGTATAATGATGCTAAAATAGATTGTAGATAAGTTAGGTTTGGTGTATGAACCAAATACCAAGGAAATTTTTAAACTTTATGGATATCCAACCAAGACATTGGGTATAATAAATAATCTTAAATTAACACTACATGCATGCCCAAATATGACTGTTCATCAATGTGTGGTGGTGGTGGATCTTCCTTCATACTTTATAATGTGTTTATCACATGATTTCACTTAAAATATAGGTGGGTATATTTAAGATAATAGTACATACATCATTTTTAGAAAAAATTATGGAATAAAATTTACAATTAATTAAGAGCCTATTTCTTGTTCTCATCTAGAACCATACATGCCTAGTATTGTTAATGTTAGTTGTGTTATCTCAGATGAAGTAGAGCAAACTAGTGAAGTTGAAGAAAAATCATCTATTAATGTCATACCTATTTTTTTTATTGATTAATGGCCTAATAATATTCATGATCATGATCCCTAAAATATGATAGAGGAATAAGGACTTGGATGTTACTATTTGTATGAGGATGGTGCACAAATTCTAACTCTATACAAAAGAGATGAGCTAATTGATGGTTTATGGTAACTTTAATCTAGTATATCATGGAATAAACATGGTAAAAAGTTTAATATGATGTTAATTTAACCCTTCAAACAAAGGTACTATGCTACTATAAAATTTAAGCTTGGATGTTATAACAATGTGGCAGAATATGAGGCCTTAGTTCATGGTTTGTAATGGTCTAGAAACATGGGAGATAACCTCTTAAAGACATTTTGAGATAGTGAGCTTGGGTAGATAAATTAATATATCTAAATATGAGTAAAAATTAATTATTAAATCATACAAACATAAGGTATGGGATCTTCTAGAAGATTTTGATGCATTTGACATACAAGTAGTGCCTAGAGAGCAATAAGCATGTAAATAGGTTGGTTACAATAGGATCCTAGTTTGACATTATATCTGATGTACATAATGATAAAAATCAACCATACATCAAGATTATGGTAAGAAATTTTATTCTAGATAATAATGTGAATTATAAAGTCTTTGAGGATGATGATTAAGTTGTTTGTTTCCTATAAAAAGAGGTTGAATTCTCTTCTAGAAATCAGTCAAAACTTTTGTAACAGTATAGTGATCAAATCGTTTAGCTCAAGTATAAAAAGTTACCCAAGGGTCTTGTCACACTTGAGAATATTTTTATTAGGTATGATGAGGTAATACTAGATAAATTTTCTTTATCTACCAAAGAATAACATTATGTAAGCATTGGCATAATCAATGAGAATGCTCTCAATCTTGGTAAAGTATACTCTCAAGCTCAAAAAGAATATTTTGTTGTTTTATGTTGAGATTTTGTTGATGTGTTTGAAATGGAGTATAATTATTTAAAAGGTTTTGATCCTAGATTGTCTTAAGACACCATTGAACTAGAATAAGATACAAAATTAATGAGGCAAAGATAAAGGCCAATCAACCCAAAGCTAGAACCTTTGATGAGAATAGAGATTCACAAGTTGATTGAATCGGCTATAATCTTTCCCATCAAGCATTATAATTGGGTGGATAACCTTGTTCCTGTGAGGAATAAAAATAGATAAATTAGATTCTATGTGTACTTATGTGACTTGAACAAAGCCTCACTCAAGGACCATTATCCCTTGCCATCAATGGAGTAAATACTATAGTTAGTGGTTGGTTCAAAAAGGATTTCATTACTAGATGTTTATAGTGGTTATAACCAAATACTTTTGAATGAATAATTCCACTTCAAAATAGATTTCAACACTAAGTGGGTCACCTTTTCATACCAAAAAATACCATTTGGGTTATCCAATGCAGGAGTAATATTCTAAAGAACCATGGATATGGCCTTTCAAGGTTTGATCAATAGGTTTATTCTTGTGTATTTAGATGATGTTACAATTTTTTTACAAAAGTAAATGGATCACATGCTTCATATTATATAGGTATTTGAAATACATAGGTAATATAGGGCATCACTTAACCCCAAAAAGTATTCATTTTTTGTGCATGATGGTAAACTCCTTGGTCATGTTGTTTTTAAGCATGGTTTGAGTATTGATCCATAAGGAATATACTCTATAATTTATTTGTAATTGATTAAACATAATAAATCATTTCAATTTTTTATTGGAAAGATTAACTTTATAAGAATGTATATATCTAATTCTTCAAGTTTGTCAATGCCTCTTACAACTATGCTCAAGAAAAATCAGAATTTTACTTGGACCAAGGAAGGTATGAATTTTTTTGTATAAATTAAGAAAGTAATTTCTACTTCTTCCACTCTCATCAATCCTAATTTTTCCAAGGATTTTATGTTGTATACATATGCTAATGTTGATACAATTTTGGGAATATTGACACAATAAAACCAACAAGATTTGGAGCAGCCAATAACATTTTTTATTCAAGACTTACAAGATTATGAAATAAGGTACACATTTTATTAAAACCATATGATTTACATAATCATATTTCTCAAAAAAATTAAGCACCTACTATCTAAAAACAAGATCCATGTGATGGTTGCCCATCCTAGCATCAAAGAGTTATTATTGAATAAAGACATAAGTGAAAAGAGAGTAGGATGGATAAGAAGTTTCATGGAATATGACATATAAATAAAGGTAACCAATTTTATTATAGGCAAATGGTTTTTTGATCATTGTATCAAGACTCGTAGGAAAGAAAAGAGGTAGTTTTAGTCTTAAATGATGAAGATATTACATCCAATCATACATCTTCAAAAATTTGGTTTCAAGACATGATAAGGTACCTTAAAATTGGTATTTATCCTCCTCATTGAATTGGTTAAAATAAAATGTACCTTAGTCTTAAATCTATTATTTTTTTGCTTTTTGATGGTGTGTTATTCAAAAAGGATGTTAATGGCATGTTGTTGAGATGCATAGAGCCAAGTCAAGTTTAAATATTAATTGAATAATTTCATGATAAACAAGGTGGATAACACTTTTTATTAAGGATAACATCCCTAAAGTTCATGAGGGGTAGATATTATTAACCAAACATTTTCAAAGAGTATCATGTTTAGGTAAGGAAGTTAAAGAATTGTGCATTGTTTGCAAGAAAGAATTTTTTTTTGCCTTACCTCATCAAACTATTTCAATAGATCATCCCTTTATCCAATGGGTTTTAGAATTAATTTGTCTCATTAATCCACCTTATATCTTTTGCCACAAGTGTATTCCTAAATCCACAAATTACTTCATGAGATTAACAGAAGTAGTGGATTTGAAGAAAGCAAATGAATCTAGTGTCTTAAAATTCTATAAAGGTTTACTCACAAGGTTTGGTTTTCTACTATAATTATATACAATGTTATGTCATTTATAGAGGATAAAATTAGTCAATAGGTTGTCTAAAATGGTTTTTATCTTATCACTTCTTCCAATTATTATCCATAAGTCAATGGCCTTGTTGAGTCTACTAACAAAAACTTGTTGAAGATCATTAGGAGAACCATTGAAAATAATAAAATGATGTGGAATTTAAATTTAAATTCATATTTATGATATGATGATATCACATTCAATAGCCTATAGAAGTGAGATATGTTGAATTTATTAAGTTAGAGGAAATTATAAATCAGTCCATGTTATCTATGGATATGAATCAAGCAAAATTAAATAAAATATTTTATATAATATCATCTTCAAGGATATTTAAATAAGGTGACTTGTTTCTCAAATGGGATGAGGATAGGGCCAAACTAAGAAGACACACAAGGTTTAATTCACTTTGGAGTGGTTCTTACATCATCTCAAACCAAATTCCTCACAACACCTTCTAACTATCCAATATAAATGGTTAATATCTCCCAATATAATTCAATGTGATCTATCATGAGCATTGTTTCTAAATATAAGTTCTTATTTGTACATAGTTGTTTTAATTTTCACTTTCCTCTAGGTGTTATCTTACACATTTTTAGTTGGTAGTTATATATTTTTTAAATTACCTAAGTGCTTATACACATTTATTATTTTTGATTTATAATGAATTTTTTGTTTCATATTTGGTGATATTTTCATGAATCCATATCCCAATGGTTAAGGCTACTAGTCTTGAGCATTTAGAAGGCAAACATCCTAGTAGGGTTGCCAAGAATGTTGACATATTTTGACACCATTGGTCAAGGTTGATTATGTTTAGGTTTTAGTAAGACAAAAATCATGGATTTCATATTAAATAAGATCTCTAAAATATCATAAATCCTTCATCAATCCTAAACCATGCTTAGGAACAACTCACAAGTCCAAATTTTAGTAGAAGTTTCTTTTATTCCTTTAGAAATTTTTAGATGTTTAGTTCATGTAAGAGAAGAAGATTTGTTTATAATTGTATTATTTATAAATAGGGTACCCCATGACCTAAATATTATATGAATTTGTTTTATGATAAATGGGCTTAACTTTATGAATAATCCTTAAGAAGGAAAGATGTTTTAAACCCTTTTAAAACCCTAATAGCTTAGTTTTAGGTGATGTGATTGCATTTTTGAGTTATTTATTTTAAATTAAACATTTTTTGAGATATTATGGGGAATAAATACATTCATAAACTTTAATTTATCAAAATATTAATGAAAATAATCGAGAAAAGAGAAGGTACAAATTGTAGGGTTTCAAGCATGCTAGTGAAACAGTCAAAAATGCATTTTTGGAGAGGCTTAAGTGATTTTTTGAGTGTATCCAATGGTTGTAATGATTATAAGGTATCTTAAATGTTATAATTAAAAAATAATTAGGCATTTAGACATCATAAATATTAATAAAATTCTAAAACTCAAACCTACAAGCATTCAAAAATTAGAAAGTGCAAGTTAGTAAGCACTAAAAAGTGTGTATTTTAGGTTTTACTACATTTAGTCTATTTAAATTTGATACGTAGGTCCATTTTGATGTAATTTAATGTTTAAAAAAAAATCATGTCCATAATATACCTTAGGGGAGGTAAAATAGCAAAACATAGGTCAGTATTATGAAGGAAATCAACATTTTTGACTAATTTGCTCATAAATGGAGTTAAAAATGAGTGTTTCAAATATTTACAAGGGAGTAAAACTATTTTATAGTATTTATAATTAATTTACATGTCTTAATACTTTATTATGAGAAATAGGTTTATACCATTAAAAAACATCTTTAGGTGACCTTGCGGGCAACAAGCATGCACTTTTTGTGAATTTTTATTTAAGATTTTGGTGAAGAGTTTTTGCGATTTTAAATTTTTTTCAAGTTTTACCCATTGATACATATCTAATTATAATATTAGGGGTTCCTAATGATTCATATAAATTATTTTAGACCCCCAAATATAAATCAAGGTTTCTTGAGGCCTAAAGAGCACAAAAGAGTATTTTTGGAATTTATATGTCAATTTTGGATATAAACATATATTTTAAGGTTACTCACTAGATATATGGTAAGTATCAAGGAGATTGAATAATTTTTTCAAAATAATTTAAATGAATATTATCAAGACCTCTTCATGCATTGAATACCATCAAATCATACAAGGAGACCAAATCCATTAAAAATTAGTCATGAGTGAGGAAATAGGACTTATTCAAAAATATTAAAACAAGCTTATCTCTCTTTCCTACACCATGTTATAAGAAGATTAATTTTAAAATCTTGATTTAATATCTATTATTTTGGATTTTGGTAGTGAAGTTGAAGTAGGAGTGAAGGATGACTAAGGTGATAACTCATCCCTAGTTTGGGGTTGCTTTGTGTCCTCTCTCCTACCTTCCTTTTCTATATGTATGTTCATTTTCGAGATAAGATGATCAGATTATTATTTCTAATAGAAATCACCAAAAATTTCACTACATCACATTTGAAGAAATTAGAATCTAATTTTTTCTTTATTTATAGATTTTTCATGAAGTGTGTGCATAATATTCATTGATGTAACTTAGTGAATGACTAATTTTCCTTTGTTTATGTCTAAATTTTTCACCTTTTTGAAGCATATGATAATTATCTAAGGTAATATAAAGTGTCTAAGTTTTATTTCCACCTAATTTGAAATTTAATCCAACCTATGTTCATTCCTTCCATGCTAGTGTGAATGTTTCTCAAGACCTATGTATGAAATATAGATACAAGAATCATTATCTAAAGATTAAATGAATGTGTGAAATTTATTTAGATTACCAAGTGTGTCGATCATATCCATAATTTACCTTAACATTGGTGAATCACCCCAAATTTTTATTTTTTATGTTCAATTTCAGCTTGAGTATTACTCCTTTTACCCTTTTCCTAATTAAGAAATTACTAAATTAGAGAGTTTAGAGAGAAATAAGTTAGTGACTAAAGGGAACTATCCATTCATTTGGAGATTATATCCAATATAAGTTCACCCACACCTTGGAGAGTTTCCATTGTGTCAATAGAAATGAGAACAAGCATATATTCTTGTAAGGGTGCCCTTCTGAGTGATTATAGTTAGAAGGAGAATATTATCACTAATGTGGGCATATATATTGGAGTACCAAGGTGATAAGGGACAAAAAATATCACATACCATTTCAGCTTCAAATCATACATGATCTAGGCTTAAGATATTTTCAATAAATAATTGGTAATATAGAAAACTATTTATGATTACTATCAGTGAACCAATTGTTGTCATTACATATATAGTCCATTATTAGTTTTTGTGATATTTTCAAATATATATTTAAGATGGTAAAAAAAATTCTCGTAATCAATAATATCATCATACTTTATCTGATATTATTTTTTCACCTGGTTAATAATCAATTAATAATCTCCATAAATAAGTAATTTCTTCATATTTCATTGTACTACTATATGAAGCCCTTGTGATGATTGCTTTATACTCTATTATATTTTTGGTATAAGAGAAACTAATGTGGAATGATTTGGGAATAAGATATCCATATGTAATTATGAATATAATACTAGATCTAGATCCATGAGAGGTATAGGAACCATTAAATTAAAGAGTCTATTGTTATGACATAGAATAATTGTCATACAAAGTCATCATTTACTCATCAAAAAAATGAAATAAGAGTGGTTTGGTATCAGATAAAGGTGATTCAACAAGTTGATATGTAATTTTCTACCCCTTGATGTAATTTTGATTTATATATTCAAATAAAATTCTCTTTATATCATGATCCATTTTGCCATACGATTGGTCAAATCTACCTTGTAGAGTAGGTAATTGAGTGGGTCCACTTTGGAAATGATAATGGATGTATTATTAAACATATAATGTCATAATTTTTGGGATATAAACACTATAAATAAATAATATTTTTCAACTAAGTTTTAATTATGTTCAGAAGATATCAATGTATAACTTAAGTAATATATATCTCTTTCTTTCCCCTAATCATTATGTTGTGCTAGGATTACCATAAGGCACATTCAATTGATGAGATGTAGAGAATTAATGGTTTTCCAAGTGTTGGCAGAGCTAAAATAGGTGGATTTTCCAAATATTCTTTTAATTTCTCAAAGTCTTGTTGACAATCAATGTTCCATGAGAAAATGGTACCTTTATTTAGAGATGAGTGAAATGATGGCATCTATCTACCAACTAATAAATGAATCAACTGATGGATTGGATCTTACCATTTAGACTATAAAACTAATTTAGATTAGAAGGTGGAGGCATTTTTGTAATGGCTTTAACCTTGTCTATATTAATTTAAATACCCTACAAGATGTAATAGAACCTATCAATTTTACATAAGTAATGTTACATATGCACTTTTTAGGGATAATCCTATCGTGTATTCATGAAAACTTTCAAATATTCTTTGTAACACATCTAGATGTCATGTTCTAGTCTTGGATTTTTTGAAAATAACATACACATATTATTCAAAAATATTATGCATCATGTCATGGAAAATGATAATCATTACACGTTGGTACATGTCGCTAGCATTCTTAAGGCCAGATGACATCACTTGATTGAAGAATGTTCATTGTGGAGTGGTATACATTATCTTGTGTTGGTATTCAAGTGTTATTTTAATATCATTATATCCAAATAAACCATATATGAGAGATATAATCTCATACCCTACTATGAAATATGCAATCATATCAATGTTGGGTAAAGTAAATTCATCCTTTGGGCATGCTTTAACTATATCTCAAAAATTGGTACATAATCAAATTTATTGTGTATTTTTTAACTAGGACTATGTTGTTTATCCCCTTTGAATAATTTATAGGATGGATATACCCTACCTCTAATATTTTTTATATTTTGTTCTTCACAAGTATAGCCATGTGAGGGTGTATTTTTCTTCACTTCTACTTGATTTCTTTGGCATCAGAGTGTACAATAAGGTGATGTATAATTAAACCAAGGTCAAAACTAGGCATATATAGATAAGACCATACAAAATATCAATAAACTCCTGATAGAAAGAAATAATAAGTTCACTTTCCTCTTCAGTGAGGGATGTTCCAAGTTTGATCCATTAAGTATTAGATGGTGCTCCAATATTAACTTCTATGGTATATTCCATAAGCAATGTGGAACCATATTATATAATAGTTGGTAATATGGTGTACTGGTATTATTATTCATTTGGTGGCTCAACTAGATCTTTAAATTCACCCATGTAGGTAGAATATGAATTATTAAAGTCTAGCAAAAGCCATTTTCTAAAGGAATGCAAGAAATCTTGAGCTAATTGATCAAATAATTTATGATATTCTAAACCAATTCATGGTCATCATGAAGTTATATGACTGAAAGAGGACTATGATTTATTTAAAATAGGGTGAACTTCCCTATCCAATGGCACCTAAAATAGGTTTTCACCATGAGACTCATCTTTTTTTTTAGTTTCCCCTAGTCTAAAAGCACCTCAAAGAGGTTTTCACTATGGGACCTCAATGTTTGATTTTACTTTTATTTTTATTTGTGACTAAGGAACTTCACTTGCTCTCTAAAGTAAGTATCAAGGTCTAATGTAAAATCAAACCCCTACTTGTGATCACTAGGTGGATAACCATCTCTAAGGCCCAATAACTTAGAGATTATTCATCATTCTAAAAATCATCCAATGGTATATATGAGTCTTGTTGGTCCAATTCTATCAATTTTGGATGATAAAGGAAAATAGGGAAATAATATGTGAAAAAAATAATGGTAAAAATGGTATGAGGATTGAATAGGTTAGTGTCATCCAACTCATCGTAAGTGATATAATATGACTCTTGGTCATTATCAACATTATCAGTGTTAATAATAAATTAGTGTCACTCTTGAGATCTAAGGGTGATGGTCCCTTTCATTTAATGAATCCATGTTGGTCTCATTTCTTACTAGGACCAATATCTAAGGTTATCTCTAACAAGGTATTTATTAGTTTTAGCTAATAGTGTTGTTTGGGGGGGGGGGGGGGGGGTGTTTTGGTATTTATCTATCTTGAGGTCCTAATTCCTAATGTATTCATAAATAAACACACTTTCTCAAAACTTAAACACACAAAAATGAATGAAATGCTTTGAAATAAATCACACATTGTTTTTAAAAGGTAAACATGTTGAAATCAAATATCAAATCCACAATCTAAGCTAAGTTACAAAATTAATATTACTAAAATTAAAAAAATGATAAATGCTTATTATAAAACACACATACATTAATATTTGATTTGACCTCCATGTTATCAATACAATCACACAAATTATTTATATTAATTGTAATTAAATAAAAGTAAAAATAAAATTATAAATACCAAAAGTACACATGTCCTATCTCCTTTGGGAGTGGGCCCTTACTCACCCTTGGACTCAGGGTCAAAACAATTTAGTCCGTAAAAAGATATCTTGGCTAATGCATAGAAATGAAAGAGTATTCTATACCACACAATATTCTTGTATTTAAAATGTCAATTCTTACAATATTTCACTTTTTATAGATTGAGCATGGATCTAGCTTTTATTGGATATAAAAGAAACTAGCTATCCTAAATGTTAGGTAACAACTTAACTAATTAAACAAGAGGATATTCATAGAGATTGGTTTATATGGCCAAAATAGAGAATAAAATTGCAGCAAGATCCACATGTGGTTGGGAATATCCTCATGGGATTTTAACTACTTTTTCCAAACATATCTAGTTACCAAATCTTATATACAGTTTATCCATATTATCTTATCTAAAGTTGTAACCTATATCTACTAGATTCTATAAATGGAAAGCTACACATAAATAGAAGTCTATATATAGACATGAAAAAATATAAAGTATTAATAGGAGGCTTGGATCATCATGTAATAACTAAAGGAAATTATATAATGAATTGAAACATGTGGAAAAATCCATAATGATCTATGAGATTCCATAGTGTGACTATCAAAATTTGTATATTGACTATCATAATTCACAGCCTGACTGTCATAATCTATATCAATGTCCCTAAAATGTCTGGTAAAGTTCATATATTTTTTGAAAGATTATTTCATGGTCATGACACTTCCTTATATTCATGAGATCATAGCAAAAATATTATTTAGATGCTATAATACTTATACATATAAAAAATGGAATACTAACATGCAAATAGTTAGAACATTATGTAAAGAATGCTAATTCAAACTCACATAAGCTTAAAGATACAAAACCATTAATCTTATACCTTATAACAGTTATAAGCCCAAAGATTACATGCAATGCTCAAATCAAATGACATTTTAATGGTTGTGAAGGATGATATATCATGGTTATAATAAGTCATAGTATGGACTCATCATTTCCTTCACACCTTACTTTTCTCAAGTCCCATTTCAAAATATATTCTCTTATCTTCATAAGTATATATTCTATGCTCCAATTTGAGGCTAAAATCATATATGGAGTACAAATATTGTAATATTTTCTCATGACGAGGAGTGAATACCATATCTTATTAATAAAGTGAATCAAAAGAGTAATTTTTTCTTCAATTTGTGGCCCTATGTTCTACCATGGAGACATGGGAGAAAGCAATAGAGGTAATTTGAATCTCATTCCAATCCAAAATTTATGTCCACCTTCTTGAAGTACATTAGTAATGATTTGAGTAATGGCCTTATCTCTCCTAAGGGTCCATACTACATTAGTAGGAGAAATAACTTATCTCCTTTACAAAGGATTGTCAAGAGATTTTATCATTGAGTATAGGAAATTATAACTTGATCAAATAAATGTTGAAAAAAAAATACAAACTTGATAATACCATCTTGTTGAGAGTGAAAATATTGATGATAGATTTCAAAAAGTTGAAAATAGAAGCTTTTGAATTTTGCCAGTACCTATCATGCATTAACAAATTGAGGTCTTATACAGAGTCCAACTTCTCTTGTAGTACTCACATGATCAATATATCTATCATGCTAAGATATTTGATTTCTATAGGTGGAGATAATGTCTCTCAATTTTGAATCACCAATAAATATATTGATGAATAAATCATTATTTTTTTCCAAAATAGTATCACATACATAAAATTTGCACAATAAATATTGTCTGTTTGGAGTACTTTTTTGATAAATTGTCAAGAACTCTTCACTTGTGTTAGTATCATGAGGTAATCCACAAGAGATTTGGATTAACTTCCATATACAAAAAAATTAATGCAAGAGCAAACTATAGGAGGGATAGGGACTCCTACAAGCTAAATTTTTTTCACCAAGCTAATAGGTAAACTATATAGTTTGTTTAGATTATTCTTCTTGTTGTTGTGCTTGTATACGGTCTCCTTAAAACTTTATTTTCTCCTTAATAATTTAATTTTTCTCCTTTAATCCTCCAAGATCAAAACAAGTTTGTTCCTAGTGACTTTTGACATCAGGGTAGGACATAATGGTTTAGCAACCTTGGTCTATCATAGGTTTGGGAAACATAGTATAAGAGATGCATGCTAATTGTTCTTTCAATGTTGTATTCTCTTATTAATATTTAAGTGCATTCCTTCACAAAGACACATCATATTCTTCAAGTTTTTTTTGGATAACTTCATGGATCAATAACTTCATTCTCAGATTCATCCATCTTCTTATGCAAGGATGATATCTCTTCACCCTTCTCAAAAGAGAGAGTTTGAATGTTTTCTATATTTTCAACAAAAGAGAGATAAACAAATCCTTACAGTAAACTAAATATAGTAGATGAGAAATTTCCTATTCATTTTGTTTGAATGTAGCCTCTAGCTATGATAATGTCAAGGCATGATGTAGTTCTACATTTTCTATCTCTTTTGATGGTTAGGGTTATTCATTAATCATGGGAGATTTACCTTTAACAATTGATGATTAAATTAAGGTAATAAAAGGAATAGTCTTGTATGAAATATTTTATGGAAAAGGAGTCTCCACTTCTTATTTATCTTGTGCTACATTGGAACTGGGTTCTTATCATAGGATGTCAAGAGTTTCTATAACAATTACTTCATTATCATCAGTAGTCCATATCAACTTTCTTATTCTCTTTTGAGTGAGAGGAACAATTTATTCATGTGAGGCCTCTTTAGGTGTTGAATGTTGAATAGGGTCTATAGTAGGCTCATCTTATATGATTTGAATGGGTTCTTATGCATAAGTAGACTGAGAAGATGGATTAGGGTTTCTTGTCGAGGATCTAAGTCTTAATATTCTTCTTGGATCTAGTGGTACAACCACTTTGAGGGGATTTATAAGACTAGGTATATAAACCCTAAAGGTTGATATTGTACTCTAGAATAATTGATGAGTAGCCTCTTTAGAGTAAGAGACCTTTCATGAATCCCTAGATCTAGAAGAAAAAGGTTCTCATGGTCTGCTTTTGGAAATATGTAGGCATTTTTTCTTCTTTCCCTCATGAAAATCTATCTATTCTTCTATGCCTTATTCTTGCTTAAGAAAATGATGTTGGATTATCAACTAAATAATTCCATGATGGTAAACAAAGGATGGATTACTAGGGTAACTCATAAACATTACTTGTATAGACCCTAAGAAAATGAAGGTAAGTTGATTCTTTTTTGGGGATGTTGTAGGCCATACGTCAAAAGAATCAACATTCTCATTACAACACAACTCAAAATACTAAACTACCCTTCAAAAGTGAGATATTTGATTATCCAAAAACATACAAAGCTCTATGGTTATGGTAAGTTATCCCTAATGATGCCTTTGTATTTTCCATTGATCTCTTGAACATACTTTGGCACACATTCTCCCTTGTCATGGAAAATGTAGATGAGGTCGTTGAAAGAATATCTTCTTGCGATCTTAGCTCCTTCATCTTAAATAATAGATAACTCACTAATGAACTAGCTAGGAAATGAAATGTTTATGCCTCTAATAGTGGATAAATCTATCTTCAGGTTGAGGATAAAATTTATGACAAGGGTTTCATCAAACCACTAGAATTTCATAAAAAACTTGATCCATCTTGAAACTTCAAACACATGTTTTTATTGCTCATCTCCCAAGAGTCCTGAAAATTTGGGCTCAAATTTCTTTTTTTGTTCCATTCTAATTTTTTCAAGTCTCACAAATTACAACAATTTTCAACTTTGCTCAAGAAGGAAAATAGCACTTCATTTGGTTATAACAACGGATTGTGGTATCAATAGTACCTATTTTTGTCTTATTGATACAGATAAAACCTCAATCTCTCAAAGCATGTGATGTGATGATGATAATGTAAACTTATCATGTCATGAAATAATAATGATTAACCATTATTACCTGTTTATTCATTTGTAATTATCATACCACCAATCCTTATATCTATTGATTGTCCACATGAGTTATGATGTGATGAAAAATTCATATGGAAGTGTATTTTATTTGATAGGACAAAGTTCATAGCTTTTTGTCAAGTATCAAAAGGTAAATTTTTGAAATATTCCCTATTAAAATGTGGAAATTTTAGTAGTAGGTCCAAATACTTCACATAAACTAGAGAAACTTGCCAAAAGATTGAGCATAAACTTGTAGACTTAGAAAATTAAAAGCTAACACTTAGAAAAAGAATGAATAATATACCTCTAAAACTCATGATGTTGTGCTTGCTTGTCCTTCTTTACCTATTCTAACAAAATAAAATTGCATGGATTAGTTTGAATAATGGTACAAAATAAGACAACATCAATGTTTATTTTTCTGAGAATAATAAAAATCAATCATAGATGATGATTAATCCTAAATTTATGAACTCAATTTTTTGATCATTTTTTTTTTTCATTTTCTACCCTTGACCAGCCATTTACTATTTTTCTAGTCAAGGCTTATTTTGTAGTACATGATTAACCATCAAGCTAGTTTTTTGGTCATGACTGTCAACAATGTCCCTAAGGATTTTTATTAGAATTTATTATTTTTTTACTTTTTTTATTTTTTTACCTTCTTAGAGAAGAGGTGAATCCCCTTCCTTTATTAAGACCATCTTATCCTCAAATATTAGTTATCATTGAAGCTTTGAGTTCTTCCATGAGACCAAACTCATTTTATGTCAGTTAGATGAATTCTTATTTACTAGAAGGTTTTTTGTACAAATTTAACCTATGTTCATTGACTGGGAGTGTCTTTTGATTACTATCTATAGGCAACAATTGTATTGAACCATTATCAAGAAAAATTTCTATCTAAAATGGTCCTATCCATCTAATTCATAATTTTCCTTTTATGTGATGGTACATGGAATCATATAAAAGTGCCAAGTGACATTATTTAAACTATCTTTCTTTGATGTGTAAATCATGTCATTATTTCTTTTGGTATTGCATTATCTCTATTTATTGCAAATCTTCTACTCTTATTTCATCCAACGCATTTAGTTGCAAATTCTCTCTATGTGCTTCATCCAAGTCAATACCTTCTTCTAGTGTAGTCGTTAAAGTTTGCATCTTAAATTCAATTGAAATAAGATGTTTCTTACTAAATACCAATTCATATGGTGAAAAATTAGTAGTGGTTTTCCACATTGTGTTGTATTCCAATACAACCTATAAAAGTTTGGTTACCCAATTTTTCTTGCTACTACAGACTATCTTGGCAATAATATTATCTAATTATCTATTGGTAACTTCTAACTATCCATTTTCTTATGTTTGGTATGGAGAATACTTCCTATGGTTGACTTGGTAGATCTTTATGAATGCTTAAATCATTTTGAACATGAACTAGGGTTCCTGATCAAACACTATCTTTCTAGGTGTTCCAAATATATACATGATCCTAGAGTTTAAAACGTCTACTACTTCCTCTTATCTTATAAATATAAGAGATTTTACTTCAGCCCATTTGGTCACATAATTTGTACATACCATCAAATACACCTTCCCTTGAGAAGGTGGATCTATGGGCCTAACAAATTCTATGCTACACTTTTGAAAGGGTTTCAAAACTACTTGAGGATGGATGGGCATTTCAAAAGATAGTGTAGGTTTACCCATTTTCTTGCATGGATCACATTACCAGATGTACCTCTTTACCTACTTATGAAGAGTTGGCTAGTAGTTGTCAACTCTAAGGATCATACACACTATACTCTCAATTGAGTAGTGTCCTCCACCAAATTCATCATGGTAAACATGAATGATGTCATACATTTCATTATCTTTCACACACCTAAAAAATACATGATCAACTCCATATTTAAACAATATACCATTAATCCATTTAAAATAATAACTTGCTTTAATCAAATGTTTCTTTACTTTCCTAGTAAACTTAGAAGGAAACTTCATTGTAGCTAAAAAGTTTTTTATACCAGTAAACCAAGGTGATTGTGCTACAATATAAAATAGTTGCTCATTTGGGAAATTATCATCTATAGGTTATTCTTCATATGCATTGTTTATTCTAGAAATAAAATCAAAAACCACATTCAACTTACCAATTTTATCAATGATTATTATGTCAAATTCTTGTAACAGTAATAAACATCTTATAATTCTTCCTCCTATCAATGGTCTATTCATTATAGATCTAATAGTTGCATGATCAATATATAAAAATATTTTTTAACCAATGATATAGTATCTAAAATTGTTTATGGCATAAATTATAGTAATGAATTCTTTCTCATTGGTGGTTAGTTTCTCTCAGTAAGAGTCAAGTTCTTGTTAATGTAATATATGGTGTACTTCTATCCTTCTTCATCCTTTTATCCTAAAACCACCCCCATAACATGACTAGATGTATTAGTGTAAATATGAAAGGGATTCAACCAATTAGGTCCTCTTAGCATTGGGGCAGAACTTAGTTTCTCTATAATAATCTCAAAGGCTTGTTGGTAATCTATATTCCAAAGAAGCTCACTTTCTTTTGTTAATAAATCAAACAATGGAGTAACAATTTAGATTAAATATCATATAAACCTTCTATAATATCCTACATGTCCTAAGAATATTTTTATATTAGTCTAGTTTTGATGGTTAGGTGAGTTTTAAATGACTTCAATTTTCTTTAAATCCATCTGGATTCATTTTTTATAAATATGATGTCTTCAAACTATTCTTTCCTCTATCATGATAAGATATTTTTCATGACTCAAATGATGTCCTTAACATATTTTGATTAATTTTCTTAAATTATTTAGGATTTCATCAAAGTATTATCCATCAATGGTAAAATCATCCATGTTGATTTCCATGTAATCATTGGTTAAATCTAAAAATATGGCTAAGACTGCTCATTGGAAGATAGCAGGTGCATTGCACAAATGAAAGGGAAGTACCCTATATGTAAATGTTCCCCATAGACAAGTGAAGGTTATTTTATCCTAATATTTATGTTCCACTTGTATCTAATTATACACACTAAAACCATCTAACAAAGATAAGTATCTTTTCCCTACCAAATTATCAAGTACTTCATCGATAGAGGGTAAAGGAAAATAGTCTTTCATTTTTGATTTATTCATTTCCCTATAGTCTATGTATACTATACATTTACCATTTTTATTAGGAACAATAACTAAGGGATAGAACCATTGGATTTCAAACATAGGATAAATGAATCCTCCTTCTAGAAACTTTTCTATCTTATTTTTCATAATGTCTCTTAAGGCAGGATTAATTCTTCTTTGAGGTTGATTAACTGGTTTAATGTTCTCTATGTATATATAGTGGTTGATTACGCTTGGATGGATCCCTTGATGTCTTTATATTCCTAATAAAAATATTTATTTTGTTCTTGAAGTACATCAAAGACCTTTACTTCCTGATCATCTATCAACAACCTATTTATGTTGAGTAACTTCCTTAGTGCTACTATTATTTGCTTAGTGCCTAGATGAGAAAGATCTATTTATTTCAATTAACTCATTAAAGAGTTAAAATGATATGGATGTGGTAACAACATATGGAATGTGACAACATCTTTGACAAATTTGTCTCCTATAGAAATCAATCCAGCTAGAGGACAATGTAAGGCTATTAAAAATGTATTTTTACCTTCATGTTCCCATTGCATAACACTATGTTAGATGTATCTATAGTAATACATAATTATAGAAGATGTGGGAAAGGATGGATGTTCATAAGGATAAGAAGTGATCTCATTATAGGATTCTCTATAAAATTTCATATTTGGACTGATAAGGTTCGTACCTAGACTGACAAGGTCCATAGTTGGACAGTTGAAGTCTATAGAATTTATGATACTTCTTATTACCTCAGCGTCTATTTCTTCCATATGATAAATGATTATGACCATAGATAGAGAGGAAATACTATCACATTTTCTTCATGTTGATCTACCCATAACTATTTACAAGATTGATTGATGGTTGTGCAAGTGGATATAAATAAATGTGCTTTTTATTTAAGACCATTTGAGATGGTCATATATCTTGATCTACAATCAATCAAAGATACCACTATTTATAACCAAGGCCTTCCTAAGATTAAGGGGTATCTAATTTTTTATTTTTGAGGATAGAGAACAACAAAATTAATGGCATACTCCCATGACTCTATAGTTAATGTTATATCCTCAATGATGCCCTTTGGATTAGCAGTGTAATGATCTACCATTTATAAGATTGTGGTGGTGGGTTGCATATCTATTACAGAGAGAATTTTAATGGTGTTATCATTCATTAAATTAATATAAAATTTTATTTATACCAATACATTTGGTATCTTTTTCTTTCCATTCATTACATAAATGATAGGACTCCCTAGGTCCCCATACTTGGATAAAAGTAGCTTACCTACTAATAAATCAACAAGATTGCCATCTACCTATATAGTTTTGGGATATTGTCTTTTCCTAATAGGTGTATTAATACACAAATTTTTGATCACCCAATTGAGTTATGGAATGTCCCTAATGGATTTAATTATGGAATATATATATTGAGTTTTTTTAAGTTCTTGAATCATTTCGAATTCCCTTTTGTCTTCCACTTCATTCAATCATTCTAGAAAGGGAATAGGTGGAAGATTTATGGTGACATCCTCTATTTTTCCAAGTTCATTTTCTAATTCTTCTTCTTTCACTAGTTGAGTCTATTGACTTGATTTTTCATGCAGCATTTATGTGATGATAATTTGAGCTTCTTGTAATGTTTTTGTTGACCTGAGATGTATGTCTACACTTTTAATAGAACCTACACCTATGGTTTCACCTTGTTCATTTACATAAACTTGCCTATTATTTGTATTTGATACTAGTTGGGTAGGAATCTGATGTTGGTTTACTTTCTCTATAGGGGGTTCTTGAGTTCCCAAAATAATCATCAATGCTTGTTTTTATAGAAAACCTTTTTTTTTTTTTTTAAATTATGGTTTGGACTAGGGTTCCAATGTTGATTTACCCATGGTTTTTGATGATCTTTGGGTATCCAATTTTTTTGAATAGGTTAATGCATCATCCATTATTGTGGCAGCCATTCTTGGTTTCCCCATTGAGGTGGTGTTTCCCAAACTTGTAGAGGTGCATGTGATTATGTAAAAGGAATTATTGAGAAAAACTATTACGGTTGATTTTTTGGGAAGGCATTTCCTTACCTTTTTACATAGTTTATTTCCTCTATGGTCTATATATTCTATTTGAGCTAGTTATAAATATTATGAAGGTGACTACAATTTCTTGTATCATGATCTTGAGCATCACATATTTCACATATATTTTTTTGTTTAGAGGATAATCTCTGAGTGCATGTTTTAATCTTCACTTTGGGAAATATATTTATAATGGTTCATCATTAGATTTATCTTTAGATTGAAATACATCTAACATTATGTTTAGTTAAACCAATATATCTATTTTGAAAATTTCTAATTCCTCCATAGGTTAGCTTACATCACTAGATTTCCCTAGTTTACCTCCCCTACTGCTAGGTTTTATCCTAGAGTAATTGGTACATAGTTGTGTAATCTCTTGGAAGTCTAGTTTGGTAATATCTACCTTACCCATGATATTTAAATAATCTCTAGATTAATCATCCAATCTTTTAAGGAAAACATTTTTGATCACTTCCTTAGATAACTTATATCCACACCTATTGCGGGCAAAAGCAAACTAATCTAGATAATCTTCAAGGTTATCATCTTCATTATATTATATCTTTAATATTTCTTCTCTTTCATCCTTGACCCTATAATAACCTTGATATTTATTTAATATTACTATTTCCATTTCTTGCCAAATTCTGATAGAGTTTATGGATAGGCCCATAAACCACCTCATTGATCCTTCCTTCAAAGTAAAGGGAAAGAGTTTCAGTTTTTTATTATTTGAAGTATAATCATAGGTTTGGTAGAGAACTTTGAACTCAAAAATAAATTATTTTGGGTTTTTAGTATATAGACCTCTAAAGGTAGGTAGATTGGATTGGGAAATATTTTTCATTATTGTTCGATCATCTTTCTCAAAGATGATGGGGTAAGATAAAGTCCTCTCAGGAGGATTCCTAAGAGGTTTTTCTACATAAAATATATTTTATCTCATTTTAAATAAATTTATATTGAAAGGATGAGATCCTTTAAGGTCTTCTAGTTGTTCACTATCTTAAAGTTCAACTTTTGTAGAGGAAGATTCCTCAAGATTTTGTGATGTACTTCTAAAAGACTCACTTATTTCTTTATTCAAGATTTCTATCTTTTTTAAAATTAACTTTATTATCTCTCCTAAAGTATGAGGATATTTTGGAAAATATCTTCCCCGTGAATCCCTTTGCCTACTCATATACCTATATTTAATAAGAGAGTAAATGATTCCCTTTTTTTTGGTTTTTTATTATTAGGTTAAGAGTTTTCCTTACTAACACTTTATATGAAATCCCAGGCAATGGTGCCAAAAAATGATGGGAGTCATTGTCACCCCTAGATTTAACCAATCTATGTTGGTGTCATTTCTTACAAGGTTTAGTGTCCAAGGCTATTTGCAACAAGGTGTTCATTAGATTCATCTAATAGTGTTGATTGGTGGGTTTAGTGTTGATCTATCTTAATTTCTTACTTCCTAATGTCTTAACTAAATGCTTGAAATAAACACACTTGATCAAAAATTAAACACACCAAACTGAATAAAATTCTTTGAACTAACTTAACAATGTTATTAAAAAGTAAACACACTAAAATAAAATGCCAAATCCATAATCTAAGCTAAGTTGTAGAATTAAGATTAATAAAATTGAAGAAATGATATATGCTTGTTATAAAACACACATACATTAATAGTCTATTTGACTTTTAGGTTACCAATCCAATCACACAAAGTATTTATATTAATTCTAATTAAAAATAAATAGGAAAAAAAATTCTAAATTCTAAAAGTATGCATGTCTTATCTCCTTTGGAAGTGATCCCTTTATCACTCTTGGATTTAGGGTCAAAACAATTTAGTCCTTAGAATGCTATCTTGACTAATGCATAAAAATGAAAGAGTGTTCTCTACCACAAAATCTTATTATATTCAAAATGTGAATTCTTATAATGTTTCACACTCTATAGATCAAGCATGGATCTACCTTTTATTAGATACAAAAAAATCTAACTATCCTAAATATTAGGTAACAAATTAACTAACTAAATAAGAGGATATTCATAGAGATTGGTTTATATGGCCAAAATAGAGAAAAACATTACAACAAGATCCACGTGCGGTTGGGAAGATCCTTCTGAGATTTGTAACCACTTTTTCTAACCATATATGGTTACCAAATATTATATACAATGTATCCATATCATCTTATCTAAAGTTATAACCTATATCTACTAGCTCCTATAAATGAAATTATACACATAAATAGAAGTCTATATATAGACATATGCAAAAATAGAAAGTATATAGAGGAGTCTTAGATCATAATGGAATAGATGAAGGAAATTTTAGAATGCCTTAGAATATGTTTTGGATTAATTCATAACAAGATATGATAGTCCATAGTGTGATTTTCAAAATCCATAGCTTGACTGTCATAATCCATAGCTTGACTATCATAATCTATAGCTATTTGTCAATGTCTATAGAATGCCTAGAAACATTTGGAGCTTTACTCAAGTGATCAGTTCATGGTCACAACACTCGTTGTCTTCATGAGATCATAGCAAAAATCTTATTTAGATTCTATAATACTTGTGCATATAAAAATGGAAGACTAAACATGAAAATAGCTAGAACATTATGTAAATAATGCTAACTTAGACTCATATAAGCTTAAAGAGACAAAATAATTCATCTTCTACCTTGGACTAGTTATAATCCCTAATATTACATGCAATGATCAACTCAAATGGAATATTAATGGGTATGAAGGATTATATATCATGGTTATAATGAATCATAGTGTGGACTCATCAAAGGGGCCAGCCCTAAGCAGTTTGTATCTAATACCTCATGTTATTTTATGTCTAGAAACTAATACTAGATTAATAGGTCCCTTTTTTTCTAGGGCCTTTTCCCTTATAGTCTTGGTTATCCATTATTCTATTTGGAATAAGATACTTTGTTTTTTTATACCAAGTGGTGAAATCATCATTATATAAGCATGAATCATCATCGACCTTGATCTATTATTTTTCTTATGAAGTGGTTTTTATGAAAACCATTAGTCCTTTCTAATGAGAACCATCCTTCATGCACCTTTCCATTTTATAAATTTTTAATTTAGGTCTACCATATAATTTAGGCATCTTAAGAAACTTGGATTTATATAAATTAATCCCAAATTTGTATACCCTAAAGCCATTTTTTTAACTATTAAAAAGATTGGATATTTTAGTAGGTAGTGTAGATGAAGTGGAAACAAGGATAATTGGATCCACATAATTGGACTCAGGGAATTGGTCAACTATATTATTATCCTTTTGGTGGAAGGGATCTATACCAAGGTGATAGTTGTACCTTTCATATATTTCTTTCAAGTGTTTACATAATTTCTATGGTTTTATGTCACCAAAAATAATAACTTCTAATCCTAAATGGGATAATTTATACATTGATGGAAATTAGAAGGTATGGCATGTACTTCATGAATCCAAGGTTACCTAAGGAGAAAATTATATGATAGATTCAAATCAAGAACATGGCAAAGAGTATGACATGTTAGAGACCCAAGGATAACATGTAAATAAATGGTACCCTGAGAATCTTTATCCTCATTATTATATTATTTGATGGTGATGATATATGGATGAAGATCTACTATTGTATAGCTAAAATGTTTAACTAGATTTAAATTTCTACTATTTATCCCCAAAACATTGTTTATGAGGACCTATTTAATTTTATGCCAAAAATTTATTGCTTCTATATAAAGTATGTTATTATGCAAAGGTCTAAAGGATGACATATTATTTTGATCAAAATTAAATTTTTGGCATGGATCCAAATGACTCACAAGTGTTTGAAATTTTCTAGGTGTAATGTCACATAAGACCTTAGACTGACTCAAAATCTCATTCAATATGTTCTTGTGGACATGTGATATACATAAAATATCTAAAATAAAAATTTATACCATTTTCTTTTGCATTTGTTCCATAATATCATAGGGTTTGTCATTAATAAGAGCAATCAACTTGTTTTTCTGAGGAAGAGGGCCTTGAATAGGAATTTTGGAAGAGGAGGGTGTATGACCTTAAATGGTAACCTTATAAAAGTGGGTCATGCTCATGCAGCCTCAATTTAGTAGAGGGTTACTATAATTATAAGAAGGTGAGTAAGTTCCTAGAATGGTAACTCTTGGATATTAATTAAAATTTGGACTATTTTGAACCAAAATAATATTACCAACAAATGGATGTGGAGGTCCTAAAATAGATGATGAAGGTCATCAAGAATTATTGGTAGTTGGCTTAGTGTTTATCTTAATGTTATCTATATGTCCACTAATACTATGGATTATGACATTATAGTAATATGGGACATTATTATAGTTAACTTGATTGGAATGGGAATCCTAACCTTGATTATAATTTTTCTACTATTTATTCTACCTATGATTCTAATTGTTATGAGGTTTGTTCTAGTTCTATTTATTAGTTTGAGTTAATTTTAGTTTTGAATGTTGTTGGAGTTATGATATGGAAAATAGTTTTGGATAGATACCTAAATTATGATTAGATGTCGTGTACAAACTAGCTAACTTTATTTAATCACTTTTAATTGAATCTTGGATGAGATGGTGAAGTTGCATGCATCTATGAATGGAATGACCTTTAACCCAATGATAATCAAAAAATTCATTTTCCTAATACCAATTAGTTTTAGGTTACTTTTATATAAATAGTCTAGGCAATAGCCAAATGATCATGCTAGTTATAAGTAGTTTCTAGAAAACCATTGTTAAGGATTAGCATTTACATTATATAGGTTAGTGTGGTCAATAATAATTATATTATTACCTAAGTTAGATTATACTTTTTGGTATGTTAGTTTTTTGAATAACCATAATAATATATGGGTAGATTTATATTGTTAGTTGGTTAGTCAGTGAGAGTTTATAGGGGTATCAAGATCCCCATATATATCTTATGCACTTCTTATTGACCAAATTTCACCTCAATATAATTTTTTCAACCATTTTCATGGAGAGTTGAATAGTATTTGCAAGAAAAGGTGATTTTAGAGCTTTAGAATTGTAATTCAAAGAGGCTAAAGTGTTTTAGATCAATTTTAGTGTATGTCGAGTTCTCCACAAGTCAAGTCTTTTCCCTTCATAAACCTGAGTTACATTATCAAGACCAAGTTAGGTTCTCTTAATGACTCAACCTATAAAAATTTCATGAGTATAAGTAATCTGGGTTTATGAACCCAAATTACTCCTAATGCTTTGTGGGTTTTCAATGATGCATAACTTTAGGTTTTCCAAGGAGAATGTCTTAAATTGCTTTATAAGCAAAAGCAATCAAAAAACCAAAAATGGTCTTGATAATTTCCCCCCCCCCCAAGTGTCCCTTCATAATTTTTTGAAGGGGAATTTATTTTCCTAAGTGTCCCTTCAGACTTTTTTGAAGGGAACTTTTCTTCCAAGTAACCCTCCAAAATAGTTTCAATAGGCAATTTTATTTCTAAGTGACCCTTAGAAAAAGTTCCAAAGGGCACTTTTCTTCCCAAGTGTCCCTTTGGAGTTTTCAAAGGGCACTTTTCTTCAATTTAACCCTTTGGAAAAGTTCTAAATGGCACTTTTTATCCCAAGTGTCCCTTTAAAAAATTTTGAAGGGCATTTTATTGTCCAAGTGACCCTTCAAAAAAGTTTCAAAGGGCACTTTTCTTCCCAAGTGACCCTTTAAATTTTTTGTGAAGGGCACTTTGTCTTTGGAAATGCCCTTTGAAAAAAATTTCAAGGGCCATTTCCTTGGGAAATGGACTTCAAAATTTTTTTAAGGGACCCTGTGCCTTCCCCAAGAATCCTTCAGAACTTTTTCAAAGGATACTTTCCCACGTGTCCTTCAAGAAAATTTACTGAAGGAACTAGCCATTGCCTTTCAGGAAAAATCCTTGAAATAATTCCTTCAAACAAATTTTTTGAAGGAATTAATTTGGGAAATTTCTTGAAACATGAACTTGACCTAATGGATCCCCATGACGTGCCATATGATGTTAAGTTTAATACAACCAACTAGCCATTAGGATTCAAAGACATGATGTATCACAAGATGTCAAATTCAAGGAAGCCAACTAACCATTGATATTCAAAGATGAAGTGATACAAGGCATTAAATTCATGCCTAAAGTCTTCAAGCAAGGAGTAAAGCCATTCAAAGAGCTCAACAGGGTCTTAAGCAAAGAGAGTACAAATCGGGTTTCCTAAAGAGCTTTTCTTATGAATTTTACAAGTAAAAGCAATCAAAAATCTTGAAAAGGAAGATAAAATGATTTTAAAGTTTTCAAAAGAGATTTTCATATGAATTGTGCAAGTAGAATCAATCAAAGAACCCAAAGAAGCAAGTAGGAAGTAAAGTCACTTGGAAAACCCAAATGGGTCTACAGTGCAAAATTCAAGAGATTTCATGAAGAATATAAGTTTCACAATAATGATCCAAGCCATTTTTTATAGAGATTCATCTCACCATTAATTTTTTTGTGATCCTAGTCATTTCAAAAGGGTGAATCAAAGAGAAGGAAAAACTCCAACTAAATGAGGGAATAGCTAGAATCAGTTTCACCAAGATGGTGACTACAAACCATTTTGGAGGCTTCTATTTTGGCACCCAAGAGCTCTCTCTTCTCTCCCTATTTTGATGTAAATAAGACCCTTGGGATCTTTTTTATCATCCATAGATAGTATGATAAAGCCCTACTGGAATGTTTTGCCATTTTCTTGCCTTTGAGCAAAGAAGCATAAGTCTATTTTCTTTATATAAGTTCTAGAAATTTTCTTGAGCATGAAAGAGACATAGAGTGATAATAAGTGATATTTTATCTTTATTTTCTCTATCCTTCACGTTTTTTAGAAAAGAGTTGATCCAACAGGTCATGTAGAGTGCATACTAGCTATATGAGATTTTTCACATGTGTAACCCTTTTTCTAGACTATACAGGTTATCTTTTCCAATTGTTTACCTTGTTTGATCTCATTTATTTTGTCTCTACATTGAATACTTATGTTGGAATCTTCTAGAGCTTGAGTTATAGACTATATTTTATTATATTATGCATAAGCATAAGGCATATATATGGATACTAATTCTTGGTATATCACCATCATAGACTAGGATTTTCATTTATGAAAATTTTTGACTCTTTTCACTCATACAAACTAGTTCAGTAGTTTATTTCACAAAAATATAATATAGGGAGTTAGCCCTTTCAACCTATATGTTCATTTCTAATTATAAACACACCCATAGGCCTGGAAATGTCCCAATATTGCCTAAATATGGAGGAGGCCTGAAAAACCTCTTCTAGAGTGGAATATTTGGAGACAACACTTCCTATATAAGAGCTATGTAATATCTCATGTGAATTAGTTGAAAAAATAGAATATTATTATTGTGTGATTAATTTATTTTTTGTGTTTAATTTTATCCACATAAACACTTTGATTAGAATCAATATCTAGTATCATCGTAGTTATGGGTCTATGAGTATTATGAGGGGTAGTTATTTTGTGTTTCACCCCTAGGATGAGAAAGGAATTTTTTTTTGAAAAGTTAGAGAATTAGGTAAATAAGCTAGTTTAGCATAGATTAGTGTATTTTGAACTCTCTTTAGAATTCATCCTCTCCATCAGTGGCACTTATAGATTTGAATATATCTAGTGATGTTTTTCACCTCAATCAAAGGTTTTGAATTGGAAGTATGTTGCATCAAAAAAAATTATCATAAGATTTTTTTGCAATAGACACCACTCAGTGTTTTTCACCACCTAAGCTCACCCTCTTCAAAATTGTAAATGACTCACTCTTATTTTATGATGCAGTCCAAGATATTGGAGTGGTGATTAATCTATCATATTTATATCAAAATTTTTGTTTTTTTAATGGCTTAGATGTACCATAAAAATACTATATCACACTACCTAAATGTAGATTTCTGAATTGTTCTTTGCCAAGCCAAACATTTGGAATTCAATGAAGGCCACATAGATCTAAAGAATGTCATTGACTTGAGGCTCATCTATAAAATAAAAGAATTAAATCATCATCATAGTTTATTTTAAATCATGTACATCCTTCCTCTAAATGTCTCCATGGATGTGTGCATAAGTCTATTTTATATGATGATATTAGAGGTTAATGCATTATGATAGTTTGTCTAATTATAATACTTCAAATCTATGTCAAAGTCTTATTATATGCTTTTATGTTTTAGTAGATTCAATGTTATTTATATAATTTAGGCTTAGTATATATGTTTTGTCATTTTAGATTTAAGTCATTATATGGACTTCATTCTTGTTGTCAAAATAGTCTTGACAAATTTTTAGTCTTGTATGTCGATATTGTTAAAATAAGTGCTAATTTATATAAATATCAAATTCCTTTTATTGGGTCATTGAAAAAATGTCATTTATGTTAAAAATTCAAAAATATCAATAATTGAATCAATGTTTTTCAAGTGTCATTTTTATGTCAAAATTATCAAAGTTAATTCCATCCTATGTAAAGGACCCATTTTTGGGTAGACTCAACATCCTAAGTCAAAAGAAGTAATTATGTGTGTGGGGGAGTCTTATCATCAAAATTGACATGAGATTCATTGACATATTATCTAAGTAAGCAATTTATTAGATTAGAGGTCAGAAGAAATAGAGGTAGGAGGTTCTATAGGCTCTCATTAGCCACCAATGATGGAGACTAGATGATTTGGGGACATATTATTTGTGGTGTTTTTTTAAATTTTTCAATGTGGTGTGAATTTCACCAAATAAACTAATTCCAAGGATAATTATTCAATGAAAGTTAAAATTATCTATGTTATTTTTTGTTTGGGTGAAAAAAACCATTAACAAAGGCTACATAAGCTAAACATAAGGATTTATTCCTCATAATATTTTATTTTCTAGTAATATGTGTGTTCTCATTCCCTTAGCATATTGGAAAGAAGGAGAGTGTATATATATTATGGAATGTGTCAACAATTATATAGGAGGAAAGCTAACTACAAAAAAGTTTTGAATATAGAGATCCTTTAACTATTGTACTTCTTTATGAAGATGAATGACCATTGAAACATTATTGCATTCATATCAAGCAAATGTGAGTTGATTTAGTCACATAGTAGTGGTCATGTATATAAATATATAGACAATAAGATTCAGACATTACTATGCATACCTAAAAGTATGTATTGGCATATTATTATGTTGTTAATTCTTGAGATGTGCTTTCTCCCCATGTAAATGTTGACAATTTTGACCTCATAGGTCAAATTATCACCCCTACCACTTGAAAATTTGATTTTTAGGACATGGTATTCTTTTATAGGCATGAAAATATCCAATGGATATATTTTACAGCAATTTCATTAGTCTTTTCAATTGATTTTGGTAGTTTTAGTGCTAAAAAGTCTTATTTTGAGGCCATCCATATAGTTATTCTAGGAAAAATTGAGATTAATGAATATTTAGGACCTTATGTGTCCATGAAAATATCAAAAAAATTATTTTTAATAGGTTTTAGGTCTTAAAATGAATAAAATTTATTTATCTCTCATATCAACCTCCTTGGCATCTCTTGAAGGGCCATCCATTTTTGCTTAGTAAAAATAAGAAATGGAGAAATTCAGGTCCAAATATATTATGAAATTATAATTACCCTAATTACCTTCAAGTTTGTTTCATTGGTTATCATATTCATTCCCCCATCTTTATGAACAATCACTAAGAGTATAGGGGGTATAAATGGCCTATTCATCCAAATAGGGTCTATGTTTTCCTCCATTTATTCATTTCAAGATTTTATGGTGATTAATGGTTATATTTAGGTTATTTAAAGTTTAAATAGTACCTATTCCATGTGTATTAATTATTTAAATCCTTATAATAAGGTACATATCACACAAAACCAGTCTCCTATAATGTCCTTGTGAATGATTCATTTGATTAGTTTTGGAGCATGATTTGAGTTGTGAAGAAAGTGTCTTCATATTCAAGGGTTATAAATTTAATATATAATTAATTTCACACCTAATTCACTCAAGTAAAGGTACATAGGTCTCCATCTTGAGTATAATCTCTTTTTGGATAGTTTTGGGTGAGTTAGTCTCTTCAACAAGGTATAAATGTAGTTAATGAGCTTATAGTGTGTGAAAATTAATTCAATAATGCCAACATGATCCTATAATAGGACTTAAATATAAATAAATCCTACTTCACCTTTGGGATTAATTCACAGGATGCTCAAAGAGCATGGCTCAAGAAGTCACTTATGATCAATGACTTGAGACTTCTTCCATGAAATCTCCTAGTGAGAAAGTCATTAAAGTAATGGCATGTAAGTGGTAAAGGTGTTATGAATTAATTAAATATATTTGGAATAAAATTATCTACCACTGAGAATTATCTAATGGGTCAAGATGGATAGATACACTCTTGAAAGTAAAAGTCTATTTTAAGCCTAGAATGCCTAAAGAAAAAATTCAAGACTATGTGTGACTGTAATGCTAACTTGTATGACCATCTAAAGGAATGTGTATCTTCATAAACATGTTTGTGAAGTGTTTTATGAAAATTTAAATTTTTTTAAGATGATTTAATAAGATGAGAGTTCTTAATTAATCTCAAAGGTACAACAAAACCATGAAGAGAACTTCCTTAAAACTTAGTTTAGCAGAGTTTAAGGTAAGTTAACATTATTAAAGGTAATATGTTATTTCTTGTTTCCATTATATTCAAACCCCCTTATGTAAAATTTAATCATTATTCAAGTTAAGTGTGGATTATTTAATGTCAATATATGTCTTTGAGTCACTTTTTTCTCTTGTAACCAACCTCCCACCTCTCCTTAGTCTATACACACAGGGAGAAATCACCACATAAAATAGTTATCCTTATCAAGCTATATCTTCAAGAGTATTCTTGTTGAAACATGAATTTATGTGGATTAAAATTTTCATAAATCAAGTGATATAAATAATAAATGAACAACCTATCATCTATATGTCATAGAGGTAGATGGAATGGTGTGGTGAACTTTCAATCTATCCAAAGACACATCTACACCTACAACCATGTATCTTGGTTGTTAGTCAAGTTTTCATGCAATATTATTTTTAAGGAGAGAACGTAAAAATAAATTTTAGGTGGATTTAGTTTAAAATAATCATGTATTCATCCATTTAATTTCAAGAGGAGAATAACAATTCAGACTTTGATAAAAGTCCACCTATAGTTCGTACAATCCATAACTCTACACCTACAGTCACCAAAGAGTTAGCACAGTCAAGCATAGTAAATTAGAAGTGGTGTATTAGAGGAGATTGGAGGTTAATATTCCATAAACATAAAAAATTATTTTTTAATCCATGTTAATGATCTTCTTAAGGCATTGGAAGTACCTATCTCCACCTACAATCATCATATTTTGGCTCAAATAGGGGGTACAGTGATAAGGTTGATAGGGTTTGTTGAACATTAAATTCACTGAGGTTGATGAGTTTGTACATAATATCAAAAAAATTATGAAGTATAAGGTCTCTCAAGTTACTACAATCATCTAGTTCAACATATAAGGCAAGGTAAAAACTAAAAAAGATTACCTACAATCATGGCATACATTCAATCAAGAACATGGATGAGGTCTCTCAAATAGTCACACATGAGATGGTAATAAGAGAGTTGGATAAATTAATTTGATGAGAAATGATAGTATGAGTGTATTTAGAATACATGAAGGTATCTTAGTGAATCATAGAACTCAGTCATTCACACATAATCTAGTATAGACATAAAGGCCTATGCACTCACAAACTATGTAAGAAGAGCATGTTTTCACTAAAATGTTGGAAAATTGGAAATGAAGATGGTATTTTTATGTTTCAATTAATATATTAATCATTTTATATCATTATATGAGAGATAAAAACTTTATTTACTAACCTCTAGGGCCAATAACTCAAATTTGGCATAAAACCCATAATGGAGAAGAAGGTTTAGACTTATGAGGTATGGATATTTTTGAAGAGTTTGAACCACATAATATGTATTACATAGATAAAATTATTTTTTAATAAATTTTATAAGACTTCTAAGGTCATTTTACTTCTAATATCTTCCAATAGTCCATACAAACAACATCAAATGTTCACATACAGTCATCTAGTGACGTACAGGTCGTTATAGATAGTGGATCTTAAGTCCAGTGAAAAAAGGAGTTGAGGTGTTTGAAATTATTTAAACCTAATTATAAATATAAATAACTAAAATCCCTTGGAGGATATCCTTGATTTAAAAAATTTGAGTTTAAACACATAATACAATCACATGTCCTAAATGGCTACATATATGCCTTTTGAAAGACCATACTACTTTAACGATAAAGCAAAGAGGCAAAGGTGTGTGAGAGAAGATATAGAATATAATTCAAGAATTAAACTAATTTTATGAAATTTGAGATAGTTATTCATGGAAATTGTGAAGTCATAAATAAGAAGACAATCAATTGATTCCCAAATTTCACCTATAGGTTACCCCTAGTGTAATCTAACTTTAAGCTTGAAGGAAGGGTATAAATGGTTCAAGGACACTGATTTCTTTCTTATTTGAAACCATAGATCATAAAAAAAAAAATTGAGACCAAGATAAACTTGAATTAGATTGAACCAAACTGATCTCAAACTCCATACATAGTTAGTCAAAGCTACACTAATAGACCTAGCCAGTCTTGAGGAAAATTAAAGTTTGAGGCCTCTATATGCATAATCATACTTTAAAATTTGGTATATGGGGTTATAATGAGTGTAAAAATTCATCCATGTATATTTTAAAGTAATAAAAATAGGGTACATACCAACTATTTTATCTCAGACCTAGGCCACTCTTTTGGCAAGGGGAAATCATGAGACCAAGGGGCCTATTTGAGGTCTAATCACAAAGTAAGCTTTTAAAAATTCATGAATATCCCTAAGGGTAGTACATATTCATAGAAAAGGTTTAAATACACTATCATGAGGAACCAAATATTAGGCTCCAATCCAAGTGCTCTTGAGGGATATCAAGAAGGAGACAAGCCTAAACCCCAAGACTCTTAACTAGTATACCAAATGCATAAATTGGGGTAATGTGTTGGATATTTGTTAATGATGTCATGGAGGTGTCTAGGTGAGTAGATTAATTTTATTTATATTTTATGTGATAATGATAAATTTTACAATATGCTTATCTTAGTATCCTTGAAGTAGGCTTGGTTGATCTTCAGACTTTGCATGGATAAGGATGTTTAGGGATGATTATGGTGTTTTAAGCATGTTTAATAGGTTATATACGAGTTAAAATATTATTAGAGATATTTTTTCATAAGTTGAATCCATTTGGTATTCTATATTTTTCATGTAGACATTTTGGGTCTAGTGGTAAAAAATCTAAGTAGACAATTTGATGACATCATAATTACCACATGTGGATTAGTCAAGGAGAGTTGGTCATATGATTACGATAAAATTAGTCCCAATTTTCTATGATCCAAGTTTCAACTCATGTAATTAATATATTCCAAATATATTTGAGTGAAAATTTGGGCTCTTAAGCAATAACATTTTCTATGTTCAGATAGAGTCAAGCAAGTGATTTGGTGACATCATATCTTACATGTATGAAAGTTTCAAGAGTAGCCTGATATATGGATGAATTTAAAATGAGAGAATATATTATGTGATAAATCTTATGTCATGTAATTAATCATGATCAAATATATGTAATTGAAAATTTGGGCTCCCAGGTAGTTTGACAGTGTTTTCCCATACTTTGCCAAATTTGCTCATGGCATGAAAAGCTAAGTAGGCATTTTGATGAAGTCATATTTTGAATGTGTGGTAGTTTAAAGAAAATTTGATCATATGGGTTTGTTTAATTTTTTTAATATTTTAAATGCACTAAATATTAGGTCATTTGATGAAGTGCATAAAAATATATGCATGTCCAAAGTTGGCCTTCTAGGCAGTTTTAGGCATAGTTGGATCTATGGCAAAAAAATAAGAGTGAGCATATTAATGGCATTATATCTCACACATATGAAGTTTTCAGGAGCTGATTAATACATGTTTGGATTCCTACATTAAATTATATCATATTTTTAAAATTTGGGAACATGTGAGTGAGAAGAGGTAAAATATATGATTGTGCAAAGTTATCCTTCTAGGCAGATAATAATGGTCCACATACTTAGTCTATTTTGCACGATGTTAAAGATCAGGACTAAATGCAGAAATAATGGCTCAAGGATAATCATATAGTGAGTATATATGGTGTTTTTTGATTTAAATGATTTAAATTTTTCATTGGTTAATGAATTTAAAGATTGATCTCCTTACAAAAGGATCAATAGAGCGTATTTATTCAAAGGTGTCAATAAGTAGTGAGATGAGGACAAGTGTTTGAAGTTTAACATTAAGTAGAGGTAAATATCAGGATTATTATAAGATATAATGGTGATAATATGTTCATACATCTATATATAAATGGTGTGTATTAAGTAATATGATTTCAAGGTGTCTAATGTTTAACACAAATAAAGACCGAGCTACACACATGAGATCGATAATGCATATGTGGTCAAGACTACAAGATTGCATGAGATGAGGTCAAATGTTCAAAGTTTAACATTTGGGAAGAGGAACACAATGAGTAAAATTTGGAATAATATTAACAATTCATATTTAATTTGAGTATTGATGACACAAAATGAGGAAAAGGTTGTTGATTTTTAAATGTGACCATTTGAATTCAAATATTTAAATTTAACAAATGAAAGACCAGTGTCTAGTTTTTAGGACATATATTTTGATCCAAGTAGAATTTAATCATGGTGTAAAAATTAAATTTGTATAGGAATCCAAGACATATCTATAAATATATATTTTAATATTTGAAAGTGTGTATAATCAAATTTATGTAGGTTCAAAGTTGACTGTGTTCATGTATGCTTTGTAAGTGACTCGAGAAAGATAATTGAGATTGTGTTGATGTTATTTCGATGTTTCATGATGACTTAGATATTAGAGATTATTTTATACTCCATTAGTATCATCTCTATGTATATTTTAGGTGTGATAAATCTATCTTGAGTATGAATAATTCTTAATAAGTTGATTATGTGTTCATTCATAGTGTTCTTGTGTATAAGTTTTATGTTTAAGTTGATTGAGCATACATAAAGGTGAGTAGAGATAACTGTGATCATTTAAGGAAGTCTACAGGGTCATGTGGAGCATAAATATACATTTTAAAAGTTTTTATATGCTTTTAGTTTGCTTAATGATGTGCTAAATGGATGAATATGTCTTCATGAGACCTATAAGAGATACAAGGTCTTATTTGAAAGGTGTATGTCCAGCATATGAATATTATTTTAAGTCATGTATTGATTTGAGATATTATTTAAGGTTTAATTCATGCCTAATGTCTGACCAATGTTTTGATAATCATGTATGCTCTATAGATAATCAAACCAAATGAGATGGTTTCTAGATTTGAGAGAGACTTTTACAAGGCTTGTGAGAGAGGATTATGTGTTGAAGTAAAGAAGAGAGGATATTTATCTTATAAGTTTGAATTTTGAATATGTGTGAAGAGGTATAAGTGTGTATATGAGGTTATTTTGAGTGAATAAGGAGATATATTGTGGCATGCCTATGTGAGAGGCATGTATGAAATAGAGAGGGAGTTTGTGTAGGGGTTAAAAAATAAAATATCCATCATCAAGTGTTGAAGACATCTATTCTAAGGTGGTTATTTTCAGTTCATATGAGGGTCTAAAGGACTTGATATTATTTAGGGTAAGTTTCTCCTTGTGAAATAGGTATTTCACTAAAGTCCTTTGGTTAAAAGGACTTGATCAAGGTTCTGGGTCAAATGGACTTGACTAGTCTCTAGTTTGCAATACCTTATACGATAATTAGTCCAAGTGTTTTCAAGATTGAGAATGGGTTTTATTCCCCAAGAGGGTTTTTGATAGGAAATTATGTGTTTTGTGTTTGATCTTGTGTATGCAATGAATGAATTTTCTCTCTTATTAATATTACTTGATCAATTTGATATATATTGATTGTTCAATAATCTGAAAGGATTGGAATTGAAATATCTAGGCTCATTGATTCACCCCCTCAGTGATTGTACCTATAACAATTGGTATCAAAGTAAGTCCTTTGGTAAAGGATTGATAGTTTTAGGTGATACAAGGTACAATATGGGTAGTCATCAAATGTAAGGAGGTTTTTCTACTAAGCAAGCACCAATGTTCAATGGATCCAATTATGCTTTTTGGAGTGCAAGGATGAGGACATACATTGTTACCCTAGGTTTTTATGTATGGCAATGTGTTGTGGATGGTTATGTTGCTCCTAATACTATTCCATATAGTGCTATAGATAAGAAGCTATTTGAGAATAATTCTAAGGCAATGAATGCCATCACTTGTCATCTTATAAAGACTGATTTCACCAAGGTAATCTGTTGTAAGTATACTAAAGAGATATGAGATAAAATGTAGATAATTTATGAATCAGATTCAAAGGTCAAACTTGCTAAGTTTTAGACTCATAGAAGGAAATTTGAAAGTCTCAATATGAAGGAAGAATATTTTGTGTCATCCTTTCTACAAAGATTTTATGAGATTATGAACATCATCAAAGGTCTTGGAGAGAACCTTGAATAGGTTACTATAGTACAAAAAATATTAAGGTCTCTATCCCTTAAGTTTGATCCAAAAGTATCTGCTATAGAAGAAATTTATGATCTTAGTCATTTGAATATGGATGAGCATGGCACCATTACTGCCTATGAGATGAGAGTAAATGATGATATACCACCAAAGAAAGAAGTATATTTCAAGAATGAAATGACGACAAAGAAGAATTTAAAAGGTAAGAAACCTAAGGAGTATGGCATTTATGATATAGATGAGGATAAACTAATTACTTTAATTTCAAGAAAATTGAAGATAGGTTCAGGAAAGTATATAAACTACCCCTCAAATGATTCAATTTTGGAGAGCTAAGACATTTTTATAATAATTAACCTTATAATTATAAAAAGAATGATCATGAAGAACACGATCAATTCTATGATGATGGCAAGAGATCATTCAGGTCTGATAAAATAAAAAAGCGATTCAAAAGGTTTGACAAGAAGTACTTCAAGGATAAGAAGAGTCTTTACACCAAAGAAGATTGTAGCTCATCTGATGAGAGTGAAGTTAGTGACTCAAGTACGATCATGAAGATGATGGTCCTACTAAGATGAAGCTCTTTTCATGGCTGAAGAAGGAAGTTGTTCACATAAAAATGAGTCTACTTGGAGTGATTCAGATGATAATGAAGATGAGGTGGACTGTGAGACTGAATTGATGAATGCCTTTGAAGAACTAAAGATTGAGAAGAAGATTAACATGAATATAAAGTCATAAATTAATGACTATGAGGAGAAATTTAGTGTGTATGAAGCAAGAATGAATGAAGACACCAAGGATCATGAAAATATAGTCAAGCATCTTAGTTGTCAATTAGAAATCCTATCTACAATTTTGAAAGCTAAAGAAGATGAGTGTTCAAGGTATGTAATTCAAAATGAGTCATTAAAAGATGAGTTAGAGAATATATAAAGTAAGGTGAATTCATTTGTGAGATTTGAAAAGAGATCAAGTTATCTAGATAATATTTTGAGTGTTCAAAATCATACAAGTGATGTAATGGTCTTGGATACAAAGAAGAACCAGGGATGTAACTCAAGACAAGAAGACTATTATGAATAAGGACAATCATACTTTGAAGAAAAATCATTAGACAAGAAATGTAGGTGTTGGGAGAATGAAGATAAATCAGATCAAATAAGCAAATTCCATGAGGTATGTAAATTTTAAAAGCTACTACTATATGTGTAATTAGTTTAGGCATAGATCTATAAAATCCAAGAGACCTGTTATAAATGAGTTTGCATGGAATTATGATTGGGGTTATTAGTCAACAGGTTTGATAAAATTTAAGTGCTTCAATTGTCTTAATGAGGGACACTTTGTTGAGCATTGTCCAAATAAGGAAAGGCAAGGTAAGTCTTCCTCAAAATGAGTATTTTGTTTTAGTTTTCATGAAATTTGACACATTGATAGTTTATATCTAAATAAGGAATAAAAGTTAAGTTTCCATCAAGGAGTATTATTTTATACAACTATGAAAAGACTGGCCACATTTCTAGATTCTGCAAGCAAAGGCCTACAAGACAAAATAGGTTTTATCAGACTCTTAGAGTGCAAGGTAGAAGGCAAGTTAATGCATGGAGACCAAAGGTGGTAAGTATGATTCATGATGAGACTGAAGTCTAATTAATTTAATATTTATGGTGGATAATTCTATATAATTTAAAGAGTGCCAAGGGCTTTCATATTTTTCTCATGCCATGAATAAAGAGATGAAGCTCAAAGATAAGACCAAGGTGCTAGTTGAATCTAGTTCTGAGGTATGTATGGATCCAAGTGAACATCCTACTATTATTAAGTAATCTTAATGAAAATTAAATCAATTATTTGTGCCTAAAGATGGGGTTCAAAACTATAAGTTTGATTCTTCAAATAAAATGGTATGTCAATATTCCATAGTTACTCCATGTATTGTCAATTAAATGTTAGAAGAGAAGGAGAGTGATTTAGAAAAGGAAATAATTGTCATAGTTCATAATAATAATAAGAAGAAAAAAATCAATAAATATTATAGTTATAAGAGGATTTTAGTAGTTACTAAGGAGATGTGGGTCATTCCTGGTTTCACTTTGTTTTAGAGCATTGGGGTGCACAGGATGTCTTTGTCTAAGCTTCTTAAGAGATTCATTTTAGTGGATAAGCAAGGATTGTTGTGTTATTATTTATATGGTTTTATATGGATAGAGATGACTATTTTTAGTTGGAATAGTATGTCCACATGGAAGATATGTTGTGGTGATGTCAAAGTGATGTCATAGCTATATATGGTCAGTCTATAGGGCCAGATTGAAGGTTTCAAGTGGAAAAAGAAGATTTTTGATTTTTCAATATGATATTTTTACATATAAATATTTTTTGACATTATTATATCATGATTTAAGTGGTTTTATGGTCTGAAAGTATGTTCAAGTCAAATTGAAGACTTCTAAGTACTCTCAATTTTCTCAATTTTTACTTAAGGGCAAGCAAGCCTAAAATGGGTTATAGGATGTATAAGTTTCCAATGGTGTGGAAGCTCAAATATTGGTCAAAAAATGTGTGATGGTTGTCTCTAGGTGTGAAATATGTTTTAAGAGTGTGCATTGACTAAAAGATAATGTGTTGACCTTGTTTGTTTTGAGATTCTAGGGTTTTAGACTCTGCTAGAAAAGTGGTTTACCTTGTGAATTGAGATTTGAGGCTTATTAATAGGTTTAATGGGCTATATGGGTTTTCAAATCAAGCTTCACAAAGATTTTAAGGTTTGTTTTTTTCAAATTATTTATGTTTTTTCAAGATGGAGGCCTAAATGGCTAGTAGGTTTGTGAAGGAATTATGTTGTGGAGGATGATCTAGGTGATGAAATTGGTGTGCTTGAGGGGGTATATGAGAGTGATTCAAATATGAAGTTTAAATTTTTAAAGGTTCATTTATTGAAATTTGTGGGCTCTACAAGCTCCAAGTAGGGCTATAAGGAGTCTCAATAGGCCTAGTGAGAAGAAGAGTGTTTTATGTTCAATTTCTCAAAAAGAGTGAGGTATGAGTATTTCAAGGAGAGTTATTAGGTTGGTTTAGATAATTTTTCCTATTTGGTGAGTGTCATGAATTTCTATTGGTGGTCCTTGTAGTAGCTTGAGATAGAAGGCTAGTAAGCTTATATGGTGGTTCTTCATGGTGTGTGGAGATTTGAAGATGCTCAAGAGATGAATTTACTTAGAAAACTTAGGGGGAGTCCCTCTTAGATGTTTCTTGGTGAGATTCATTAGATTTGAATGTTTTTTTGTGTATTCTTTCTTCATTGGTTGTAGTGCTTGGTTTAAGAGTGTTGGATTATTGCAAGAGGAAATTGTCAAGGCAAGAAGAGATAGTCTAAAGGTAAGGGAGAGTTTGAACTATATTTATAAGATGGTATTCTCCTAATATTAGTATTTTTAGGTCCTTAAGATCATTTGGTTCCCACTTTGTCATATTGTCAAAGGGGGAGAAAGATCTTATTATAAGAGTACTTAAAAAGAGAGAATGAAGGTGAGTTGTATGATTAGTGTTGACATTAATGACAAAGGGAGAGATTGTTGGAGAGTTATAAATGATGTCATGGTGATGTCATGGATGTATCCAAGTGAGTAGATGAAGTGTCTTGATAGTCTATGTGATAATGACAAAGTATGTAATATGCTTCAAGTAGACTTGGTTGATATTCAAAGTTTGCATGGTTAAGGATGTTTAGGGATGACTATGGTATTTTAAGCATGTGATAGAGGTTATATCAGAGGTAAAGGATAATTAAATAGATTATATTCATAATTAAAATTTATCTGGTAGACCATAATTTTCATCTAGACATTTTTGGGTCTAGTGGTAAAAATCTGAGTAGACAGTTTGATGATGTCATAATTTCTACATGTGGATGAGTCAGGGGGATTTGGTCATATGGTTATGATAAAATTAGTCCCAATTTGCTATGGTCTAAGTCTCAAATAATGAGATGAATTTCATCCAAATATATATGTGTGAAAATTTAGGCTCTCAAGCATTTTGACAATGTTTTATATGTTCCAACAGAGCTAAGTAAGCAGTTTGGTAATGTCATATCTCACACGTATGAAAGTTTCAAGAGTAGTTTGATATATGGATAGAATTACCTATGAGATAATATATTATGTAATAAATATTAGTTCATGTGACTAATCATTAAAAAATATATGTAAGTACAAATTTGGGCTCTTAGGTATTTTGATAGTGTTTTCCCATACTAAGCTAATTTTGCTTGTGGCAAGAAAAGCTAAGTAGGAATTTTGATGAAGTCATATTTCACATATGTGGTAATTCAAGGAAAATTTGATCATATGGGTTTGTTCATTTTTGTGCCTATTTCATATCCACTAAATTTTAGGTCATGCCATGAAGTACATCAAAAGATATGCATGTGAAAATTTGGCCTTCTTGGTAGTTTTAGGCATAATTGGATCTATGGCAAGAAAATCTGAGTGAGCATATTAATGGAATTATATCTTACACATTCAAAGATTTTAGGATCTTAATAATATATGGTTCAATTCATATTTTAAATGTGATCATATGGTGAAAATTTGAAAACAAGCAAGTGAGTGAGGTAAAATATATGACTATGCAAAGTTAGACTTCTAGGCAAATAGCAATGGTCCCCATACTTAGTCTATTTTGGATGATGTTAAAGATCAAGACTAGATGGAGATCTATTGGCTTGTGGGTGATCATACAATGAATATATATGGTGCATTTTTATTCAAATTATTTAAAGTGTTCATTGTTTAATGAATTTAAATATCAATCTCCTTACAAAAGGATCAATGGAGTGTGTTTGTTCCAAGGTATCAAGAACTAGCAAGATAATGGCAAGTGTTTAAAGTTTAACATTGAGTAGAGGTAAAGATCAGGATTATTATAAGATTTAATGGTGAGAATATTTTCATACATATACATAACAATGGTTCATATTAAGTGATATTATTTCAAGGTGTCTAATGTTTAACACAAATAAAGACCGAGCTACGTACAGGTGATTGACGATGCGCATGTGGTCAAGATTGTAAGATTACATGAGATAAGTTCAACTGTTCAAAGTTTAAAATTTGGGTAGTGATGTAATATGAGTTAAATTTATAATAATATCGATGGTGAGTCTCTAATATAATAATCTAGGACATGAGATGAGGACAAAGTGGTCAATGTTTAATTGTGACCATTTTAATTAAAATATTTGATTTTAACAAAGGAAAAACCAATGTCTAGTTTTTGGGTCATATCTTTTGATCCAAGAAGAATTTAATCATGGTGTAAAAAGAGAATTTGTATAATAATCTAAGGTACATCCATAAATATATATTTAGATATATGAAAGAGTGTATAGTCAAAGTTATGAAGGTTCAAAGTTGATTGTGTGTTCATGTATGCTTTGTAAGTGACCCAAGAAGGATAATTGAACATGTGTTGATGTTTCATGATGACTTAGCAATTGGACAGTGTTTTAGAATCCATAAGGATAATCTATATTTATTTTTGAGGTGTGATCAATCTATCTTGAGTATGAACAATGCTTAATAAGTTGAATGTGTGTTTTTTCATAGTGTTCATGTGTACAAGGTCTATGTTTAAGTTGATTGAGCATATGTAGATGTATTAGTAGATTAATGTGATCATTTGAGTGAGTTTAAGGGTCATTTGAAGTGTACCTATAGATTTTTTAAGTGTTTTTTTGTTCTTAGTTTTCTTGATGAAGTGTGAAATGGGTGAATAGGTCTTCATGAGACCAATACAAGCTACAAGGGCCTAATTGAAAGGTGTAGTTGCTTAAGGGTGACCCACTGATGTTATGGCCAACCTATGAAGATTATTTTGAGCCATGTATTGATTTATGAGATTCCTTAATGGTTAGTTCATGCCTAATGTCCAACCAAGGTGTTGATAATCACGTATGCTCTATAAATAGTAAAACTAAATAAGATGATTTATAAATTTGAGAGAGGCTTGTGTAAGGCTTGTGAGAGAGGAGTATCTTTTGAAGTGAAAAAGAGAGGATAGTGCTATTATAGTTTTGAAGGTTGATTATGTGTGAAGAGGTTTAAGTGTGTATATGAGGTCATTTTGATTGAATAAGGAGAGAGATTATGACATGTTTATGTGAGAGGCTACTATGAGATAGAGAGGGAGTTTATGCAGGGGTTAGAAAATTAGAAATCCATCGTTAAGTGTTGAAGACATCAGTTCTAAGGTGGAGGTTTTCATTTCATAGTAGGTTATAAAGGACTTAATATTCCTTAGAGGTGGTTTCTCCTTGTGAAATAGGTGTTTCACTAAAGGCCTTTGGCCAAATGACTTGATCAAGGTTTTGGGTTGAAAGGAATTGACTAGTCTTTGGTTTGTAATAGATTATAGGATAAGTAGTCTAATTGTTTACAAGCTTGAGAGTGGGTGTTATTCCCCAAGAGGGTTTCCCATAGGAAACTATGTGTTGTGTGTTTGATCTTATATATGTATTAAATGAATAAGCTCTCTTGTTAATATTGATTGATCAAGTTGATATATGTTGACTGTTTAATAGTTTGAAAGGATTGGAATTGAAATTGAAGTATTTGGGCTCATTCATTCACCCCCCCACTCTCAGTGATTATAAATATAACATAATTAGTATTACCAATGAATGTATAATCATGGATAGTATTTTTTTCAATGTTTATGAACCTATTTAAGTAGTGAGAATGATTTTTGAGACCCAAAACTTAGATTAGACCTCTCTCAAGTCCAAAGAGAGATAATCATGCCACCCAAGGAGCAACTTTACATACTCATACCATCTCTCACACTTTTCATGGAGAGTTGATCCATTTGGTTTAGGTGAGTATGTTTGTAAAGAAGGTTTTCTAAGTGAAATGAGGTTAGTTTGTTGTTTGTTCTTTATGAACAATTGGAAAGACCCAAAATAGTTCTTCAATCCTTCTAAAATCCAGATTGTGACCAGTTGAAAGAAATGGACCTCAAATGCACATATAATGCCATAGTTTGATACTAAAACCTAATGTCTATTTTTTATTAATGTAAGGATTTTATACACATGTACCTAATACATACTTTTAGTTATACAAACTATCATAAATAGCCTATTTGTCATGATTTTTGGTGTTTCTTAGGTGTTCTAATAAGAGGATAAGTTCCCATTCATTGAATGATGTAATTTGGGATTTTTAATATATATTAAATATTAAAAAAATTAATTGAATATTATGGAGGTGGTTAAACCAAGCTTATTTCCCAAGGTAGTCTCAAACAAGTTCAAAATAAGACTAGATAGCAAGGTGATTTCTTGATTTGCATACTTCCATAGGGTCTCAGGACCCCAAAACTAATATGGAGATTAATGATAGCATAAGTAAATGGAATAAAATTATTTTGGTTGATTTCACATGTTTTTTATCTTTATGGATCAATATTTCTACTTTATATGCATAGGAGGGCTAATTAAGCTTAATTTGGGAGAGAGAATGAGTTAGAAAGTACACTTACACTCAGAATATGATCATGAAATTTTGTGTGAATTTTTAAGAGATTAATGGGTATAATAAATTTTCTCATTTTTACATATTCATCTCCATATTCTTCTAGACAAGGAACTTTACCTGTTAGGAGGGTTATAACGGGTTGAGAGTAAATTCAAGGTTTTGATACAAAATAATTTATTTTTGAGTGATTAATGGATTTAAATGTAGTGTTATAGGTTTGGTATTTTTTTAAAGGCCATCCATGGGGGAAATTTTCATTCTTGAATACAAACTCCACTTTTCCCTTCTATGCAATGTTAAAGAATGGACAATTCAAGGGGTCAAAACACTAAATCATTACATAAAGATTATATTAAGCTTTTTCAAGGCCAATATATATTATATATGAAACATGGAATAAAATAAAAATTCAAGGATCAACTATAAGAATATGGAAAAGATTTAATAAGTCTCAAGTCTCCAAAAAAGACTTCTCTCTTTCTAATGCCTAGCTTATTGAAGGAGTCAATCAAGCATTAAAGAGTTTCTAACAACCCATGTATGGTGTAAATACCTCATAAATATCCTAGAATAAAGTTTCAATGATCAATTAATGTAGAATTAAAGTCCTATTCTCGAGGAAGAGGACTAATTATTCAATAAGGACACAAGAGCTAATATATAGGGAGTCAATCAAGGATATAGGCACTCACCATGTGGTCAAGGCTTGACCAATAATAATCAAAATGTTTACAAATCCCAAAAATTGATTATACTCTCTCTTCTATTACACCCTAAGGACATGGATGAATGGAGAGGTTTAAGGAAGTATTACATAGCATTTAAGGAGTGTAAAGACCAAGTTTGAGACCACTATTTTAGAATGGCTTTGTCTCCAATCATTTTGATTTTCTATTTGTATTCATTTTTCCAAAATGTTGTAATCAATCTTTGATTTTGTTTGTGCTTAAAGGCTTCCAAAATTTTTACTCACATTTTGAGATAAATAATAATCTCTTTCCTCCATGTTTAGGTTTTTAGTGAAGTGTATGTGTTTACCATTGATATAGAATTGTGAATATTTTATTTTCCTATGATATTGTCTAGTTTTTATACCTTCATATAACATATTTGAAATTCTACATGTCATTCTAGGTGTCAATATGAGCTTTAGTCTAAGCATTGGATGTGAATTTAGTTAATTTACATTCCTTCATTGTAAAGATTGATTTTGTCAAGTCCTTGTGAAACACTATTATAGAAGTAATTCCTAAGGTGAAGAGAATGTGTTCAAGATTCTCCCTTTCATAAGAGTGTTTATTGTAATCATAAGTGGTTATACAATATTGTTACATCACCTTCATTCCTAGTTTTCCTTTCAATTCCATTACAAGTAGCATCCCTTTCACCCTTTTCGTAGTTAGAATCAGTCATTAATAGGTCTAAGAACAAGTCTTAGTGAAAGGAACAAAGGAACCAACCCTATCTAGATATTCTCTCCCTTTCAAAGTCACCCACACTTAGGAGAGATTACATGTTTTAACAAGAGAGAAATAACACATTTTTTTCTCAAGGGCACACTCCTAATTTACAATAGTAAACAATAAGGATGGAATGTTAAGTATTAGCATTTACATTAGATAGTTTACTATGGTAAATAGTAATTATATTATTACCTATGTTGGATTATATTATTTGGTATGCTATTGTTGTGAATAATAACAAAATTATATGGATACATTTATAGAGTTAGTTTTTTAGTCAATAAGAGTTTATAGGGATCTTGGGATCCCCATATATAGCTTATGTACTTATTATATAAGTGTTATGTAATATCTCATTTGAATAATTTGAAAAAATAGAATATTATTATTATTCGATCAAATTATTTTCTATGTGTTCAATTTTGTCTGCACAAACACTCTAATTAGAATCAATGACCATCTCAATAAGATCTATAAGATTAATAAAAGATATGTTATGATAATGATCTCATCCTTGAGGGGGTATTTGTAAATTTAGATGTTGAGTACGTGGGTTTGTCTAGATATATGGTGGTTAGACTATTTATACATGTTAAGATTCAATTACCCCATATCCTACAACATTTATATTTTTTTTGAATGTTTTAGGCTTATTTGGTGTACTTTCTTCCACTTGTGCAAGAGATTGTGTATGATCCTTATTATGAACTTGATTCTAAGATTAAATATTAATTTCTCCTTTGTCTATGAGGGCTTGCTCAATTTGTATTCCCTTATAAATAACTTCTTCAAATGTATTATCACAATGAAGCTTGATATTATGATATATTCCATAATCTAAATTAGGAATGAACATTATTTTTAATTACTTGTTAAGGATATTACATAATATTTAATTGGATAATGAGTGCCAGCATTGTAAATATCTATAAAAGCTTTCTCCTCCTCATTGTTTATCCTAACATAGATCAACCATAGTCATTTCATGTTCCATATTAAAAGATAAGTGTTACACAAATATCTCTAACAAGTCATAAAAATTATCAATTAAATTCTTATGTAGACCAATGAACCATTCTAAGCCATGCCTTGCCAAACTATGGGGAAACAAGTTCAGTATGTAGATATTTTTATACGTAACTTCTTGACATGTAATAAAGAACTCTTTTATATTTTTCATGGGATCACCTTTGCCTTTGTATTTATAAAATTTGGGGATCTCAAAATGATGTGGGAAAGGTATCTAAATATATCTCATATCAAATGGAAAAGATCATATGTCATCTAGTTTAATTTTTTTTCTAATTTCCTACTTGAATGGATGAAACTGCATCTTTAACCTCCTATGAATCCTAAAATGTGGGACCATAGTGAGAGGAAGTGGGTAAATTACCTTGGATTAGATAATAAAATGGTACATAAAATTAGATAATATATATGTGATTGGTTAGACTTAAATATTTAATCTTTGATTAGAGTTTCACTATGGACAAGGGACTTATTATTGTTAAGGCACTTATTATTGAGTGAAAAGTTGATTTGAAGGAAGCTGAGGATTGAATGGAGAAATGATCTATTGTGTATTAAATATAATTTACTAAGTTTGGAATAAAATTCATATACTTTGGGATTTATTAGAACTTATTTCTAAATATAAGGAGGTAGTTAACCATAAATGGTCTCATATGTTATTATCTTGGTGGTAGTATGCATGTAGAGTTGTACCACCTCTTAGAAAGTGGTTATTGTAAATATAGGCTAGGATTAACCTACAAATATCTTATCTCAATATAATTAGACTTGGATAATGATGATATAATAGAGTTAGTGATATATTCTAGGTAATGAGAAATGGAATCTATAGATAAAGTAGAGGGTTACCTAAAATTCAAAAATCAAGAGGAAAGGTTTCAAAGCCTAAGACTATAACATAAGGGAATATCTCTAATTATACCTATATGAAATTAAATTATTGTAATTAATGTAAGTATACAATTAAATTAAAATAAGCTAGGGGTAGAAGGGTTTATAATTATATTAATTGGTAGGGTGCAATGGTGAACCAAATGGGTGTTTAGGCAACCTAAATGGAAGATGCCAAGTTTAGGCAATATTATAGCCACACAAATATTAGGTTTGGAGATAACCCAAAAAAGGATATACACACATTAATTCACTAAGAAAAAAACCACATTCATTTACTAAGTAAATAAAGGAAACAATATAGAGTTAGATATACTTACCATGGATTAGACCCTTCAAGCATCAATCTCCATCTTAGATTAAGTGGAGATTTACAAGATAATTTATGGGTTAAATAATTCAAATGTTTTCACAAATACTCAAGATATCCTTAATTAGGAATCTCAATTAATCCTCCTATTGAGATCCAAATATTACCACAAGATGATTTTATTTAAGATAAGGTTCTACACCACAAACTCCTTAAATCATGACATAGGACAAAATTGGGGATCAACCAACAAACTTGATTACTTTTATGTAAGCAACTAAACACAGAATTAAACCAGAATAATAAGTAACTAGAATCAAAAATATCAAAGAATAAGAGATACAAGAAACCACCCTGAAAAATTGTATTAAACTCTTCTAGAAGGAAATAAAATGAATAAAAATCACACTTTCTTCTCACACCTCTCAGATGTACAGATCTCTTTCCCTCAAGAGTTCTCTCAATTAATTCCAACAACCTGGATTGATACACATATACAAAATGTCTTGTACTGTTCTTTTTTTTACACACAAGCTATGAAGATCTATCCCTATTATATAGAATTAGGGATCATGAGCTATGCATTAATAACCATTAGATACACCTCCTAATCAAAGGCTCAAAATAGTCCTACTAAAGATAAAGACACAGACTTATAACTAACAGCTAAACTTATCATGCAAACAATCTGTTCATCCACAAAAATAGACTTTTTGGACGCACAAGTGACCGACGTCGGTCCCTGTTTGCCTACACATGACCGACATCAGCTGATCCATAACCAATGTCAGCAGCTACTGGTTGACTCCTTGCCATCATCGGTGACTGTGTAAATCTAGCAACCTTAGCATCTGCTCATTTAGTGAAGCTTTTAACTCCACACCTCAACAATCTCCCACTTGGAAATAAACAATTGCACTAGTACCTGTACAACAATATCTTCTAGATTTTCCATCTTTAAGCTCAATCTTGAAGACCAACAAAAGTTGAATAAAGATTCAACTTCTCCTTTGTTACTAGCTTTGTTAACATATTAGCAGGGTTCTTATCTATATGGATCTTTTCTATCTTCAACTCACCATCCTCCAATACCTGTCTAATGAAGTGGTACCTAAGCTGTATATGTTTGGTTCTTGAATGAAAGGCTGAATTCTTTGCCAAATGAATTGCACTTTGACTATCACTGTATAATCTGCAACCCTCTTGCTCCTTTCCCAACTCTTCCATGAACCGTGTCATCCATATCATCTCCTTGCTAGCCTCTGTGACTGCAATGTATTTTGCCTCTATAGTAGACAAGGCAACAACCTTTTGCAACTTTAAAATCTAGCTAACCTCCATTCCACCAATAGTGAACACATATCCTGTGGTGTTCCTCCTAACATCTAAGTCACCTACCATATTCACATCTACATATCCATGTAGAGAAGTGTTTGACCCTCCATAGCATAAATGCCTACTGTTGGTCCTCTCAAATATATGAGAATCGATTGAACTGCTTTCCAGTGTTCCTTCCCTAGATTGGCCATATACTTACTGATAACTCCCACTACTTGGGCAATATCTGGTCTAGTACATACCATTACATACATTAAGCTCCCAACTGTGGAAGCATATGGAACTCTACTCATGTACTCTACCTCATCATGTGAATTAGGATACTGTTCTTTACTCAACTTGAAGTTTCGAGCCATAGGTGTGCTCACCGGTTTTACATCCTGCATATTGAACCTCTCCAACACCTTTTTCACATAATCCTCTTGAGACAAAATCAACCTGTGATTTTTCTTGTCTCTCTTAATATTCATGCCAAGGATTTTCTTTGCTTCTCCCAAATCCTTCATGGCAAATGTGTGAGCTAATTTTACCTTAAGCTCAGAAATATCCTGCATGTGTGAACCTGTAACCAGCATATCATCTACATACAACAACAAAATAATATATCTACCATTATCCAATCTCTTAAAATACACACAATGGTCAGATTGACATCTACTGAAGCCATGCTCAGTCATAAACCTATCAAATTTCAAATACCATTGTCTAAGAGCTTGCTTGAGACCATATAAGTTTTTCTTCAACTTGCACACAAGCTTCTCCTTACCTTTGACCTCAAAACCCTCTGGCTGATCCATATATATTTCTTCATCCAAATCTCCATGAAGAAATGTTGTCTTAACATCAAGCTGCTCAAGATGCAAATCCTTAATAGCAACTAAAGACAATACAGTCCGAATAGAAGTCATTTTTACTACAGGAGAAAATATCTCACCAAAATCAATACCTAGTTTCTGTGCAAATACTTTCACTACCAACCTAGCCTTATATCTCATTTGTCCATTCTCTCCTTCCTTTAACCTGTAGATCCATCTATTTTTCAATGTCTTCTTTCCCACTAGCAACTCAACCAAATCCCATGTTTGGTTCTCTTTCAAGGAATCAATTTCCTCATTCATGCTGAGCTCCCACTGATTCTTGGATTCCACCTGTATTGCTTCATCAAAACTCTCTAGTTCTCCACCATCAGTAAGCAATAAATATAATAATGAAGGGTAATATTGAATTGGAGGTTTACTTACCCTTTCTGATCTCCTGATGGGCATCTGAGACTCATTCTCAACATGTTATCCATCCAAATTCTCTGATAGTGACCGACCTCGATCACCTCCAGGCCTATAACTGACCGATGTCAGTTCCACATAATCGACATTAGTTCCTTCTTAACCGACATTGGTCACTATCTAACCAACGTCAGTTCTTGTATTGCTAACATTGGTTCCTTCCTGACTGACATCGGTCTCTATGTTTTCCTATCTGTGATAATTCTTTCTTGGAAGCTCATTTTGGATCATCACCTCATCCAAATCTTCATGGCCCTGCTCAAAATTCTTCAGCTTCTTGAGCTGATCACTATAAATCACTTTTTCATTGAAAACAACATCACGAATCCTAATTATTTTTTTAGTTCCTAGATTCCAAAACATGAATCCAAAATCTCCAGAGCCATAACCAATAAATGTGCACCTTATAGACTTAGCATCCAGCTTCTTTCTATTTTCTTTATCAACGTGCACAAAAGCTTCAGAACTAAAAACTCTTAGAAATGAAAGATCTACCTTTTTACCTATCCACGCTTCTTCTGGAATTTCACCATTTAGAGCTGTAGAGGGTCCTCTGTTAATTAGGTAAACTGCAGTATCTATAGCTTCTGCCCAAAACTGTAAGGGCAAACCAGCATGCAATCTCATACTCTATGCATGCTCTAATATTGTTCTGTTCATCCTTTCAATAACTCCATTTTGCTGAGGTGTCCTTGGAACCATCCTTTGCCTACGTATTCCATTCATATAACAATACCAGTTGAACTTATAGCTATAGAACTCACCACCATTGTCAGATCTAAGGCACTTCAATCTCATACCTATTTCATTCTCAACCAAAGCTTTCCAAATCTTAAATGTGTCAAAAACATTATATTTCTTCTTTATGCAATAGACCCATACCTTTCTTATAGCATCATCAATGAAAGTAACATAATACTATGATCCTCCAATAGAAGCTACCTGAGATGGTCCCCACACGTCTGTGTGAACAAGCTCCAACTTGTGTTTCCTCTTTGTTGACCCAATTTTTATAAATCTTACTCTCTTCTATTTTCCAAAAACACAATGCTCACAAAAATCTAGATCTATGCTTTTCAAATCTGAAAGCTTACCTTTTGATTCAAGAATAGTCATTCCCTTCTCACTCATGTGGCTGAGCCTACAGTGCCACAACTTTACATCCACATCTGAAGTAGATAATATAGAGGGAGAATAATTAGTAATATAACTACATAAATAGAGAGTACCTACTCTCTTACCTCTGACTAATACAAGTGCTCCCTTGGTAACCTTCCAAGATTTAGCTGTGAGAGTTACTATGCAACCCTCATCACCCAACTTTCCTATAGAAATTAGATTCTGCTTTAGGGTTGGGACATGCATGACATCCTTCAACACCCATGTGTTGCCATTCTACAATTTTAGTTACACTTTTCCTTTGCCAACAATTTTACAAGGCTCATCATCCCCTAAATAAACTTTTCCAAAATCTCCCTGGACATAATCATTGAAAAATTCTCTATTTGGGGTAGCATGGAAAGAGGCCCCAGAATCTAAAACCCAAGATTCTAGTTTATTATGTAAAGAAAGTGAAAGAGCATCTTGTGCAACAATACCTACAAATTTTTCTTCTTCATTACCTTCATGTTGATTCTCTCCATCAACCTTCAACCAACAATCTTTCTTTGCATGTCCTCTCTTTCCACAATTCTAGTAGGTTATTTTTCTTTTTCCATTTCTGGATTTGGATCTATTGCTTATCTTTGACTTAGACCTTGATCTCCCTTGTTTGCACTTCTCTCTTTGCCTTCCCCTAATTTCAATACTTAAAGCATTACCTGATGTTTCCCCTGTGCTTTTCTTGTGAGTTTCTTCATTCAAGATTACACTAACAACATCATCTGCTTTCAAGATATTTATAGCAGATGCAGTATTACTAACTACCATTACTAAGCTATACCAAATTTTAGGTAAAGAGCATAATATTAAAAGAGCCTTAATTTCATCATCAAAAACTACTTTGACTAAATTTAATTGATTTACAATTCCATGGAAATCATTAAGATGATTAGATACAGATCCACCTTCCTGCATTTGCAAATTAAATAATTGCTTCATAAGATATACCTTATTTGAAGCTAAGGGTTTTTCATATAAATTTGCTAAAGTGTCCATCAACTCTACCATTGTTTTTGCTTATGATAAATTGGAAATCATAGAAGATGCCAGACTCAATCTTATAGATCCAAGAGCCTTTCTATCAAGAACATTCCATTCTTCATCTTCCATATCTGTGGGCTTTCTATCAACCCCACCCAACGGTAAGTATAGATCTTTCTAATACAGATAATCTTCTATCTGCATTCTCCATAATTGGTAATTCTTGCCATTAAACTTCTCCATTCTCAGTGTACTTTCTTTTATCATTGCTTCTCCCACTCAAACAGAAACCCCTGTGAGTGACCTATAATCAACAAACACTAACCAGATCTGAAACACCTATTAGTCAACCTGAGCTTTGATACCACTTGTTAGGGATCAACCAACAAACTTGATTACTTTTATGTAAGCAACTAAACATGGAATTAATCCATAATAATAAGTAACTAGAATCAGAAATAGCAAAGAATAAGAGATACAAGAAACCACCATGAAAACTTGTATTAAACTCTTCCAAAAGGAAATACAATGAATAAAAATCACACTTTATTCTCACACCTCTCAGATGTACAGATCTCTTTCCCTCAAGAGTTCTCTCAATCAATTCCACCAACTGGGATTGATACACATATACAATATGTCTTGTACTGTTCTTTTTTTTTACACACAAACTATGAAGATATATCCCTATTATATAGAATTAGGGATCATGAGATATGCATTAACAACCATTAGATACACCTCCTAATCAAAGGCTCAAAATAGTCCTACTAAAGATAGAGATGTAAACTTACAACTAACAGCTAAACTTATCATGCAAACAATCTATTCATCCACAAAAATAGACTTTTTGGATGCACAAGTGACTGACATCAGTCCCTATTTGCCTGCACATGACCGACATCAACCAATCCACAACTAACATCAACAACTACTGGTCGGCTCCTTGTCGTCATCAGCGACTATGTAAATCCAGCAACTTCAGCATCTGCTCATCTGGTGAAGCTTTTAGCTCCACACCTCAACATATTAGGTTTGGAGATAACCCAAAAAAGGATACACACACATTAATTCACTAAGAAAAAAACCACATTCATCTACTAAGTAAATAAAGGAAACAATATATAGTTAGATATACTTACCATGGATTAGACCCTTCAAGCATCAATCTCCATCTTAGATCAAGTGGAGATTTACAAGATAATTTATGGGTTAAATAATTCAAATGTTTTCACAAATACTCAAGATATCCTTAATTATGAATCTTAATTAATCCTCCTATTGAGATCCAAATATTACCACAAGATGATTTTCTTCAAGATAAGGTTTTACACCACAAACTCCTTAAATCATGACATAGGTCAAAATTAAAATCAAAATCAGAGTGAATAAACTATTTATGATATGATTAAATTGAAATATGACCCATATGTATACTAATACAATACCCAAAACCAACACTAAACATTAATCTAGTAGTATTGTTATGGTCAATAAAATTTAAATATGTTGTTTGATATAGAACAATATCATCCAAGCTAATATAGTACAAGTGATAGAAGATAGTTCATAATTGCATAAAGCTGGTTGATAGATTACATGAAGGTAAAAGGTACTAAATAAATGGTATTGGCCAAGTTGATGTTGTAAGATATAATGTAACTTAACATAATTAAATAGGATAAGATAGAAGGAGGTATATGACAAGATAATATAAGTAAGTTGGACTAATGATAGGAAAGATGTAACCATGATATAATACCAACATCTCTCATAAAGAACCATGACCGTGCCCACCCATTTCCCAATGTATCCTATAGGTGTGCACTCATGGAGACCAATGCTCAAAAATTTGATGAAAATAAAGACTCAATAAATGAAAAAGTGAAAAATATTATGTGTATACATATTTCCCACCCAAATTTCATCATGTTTCATAATAGTGTAATGTGGGATGGTTCTTTACAAAATATTATAAAAACACAAAAATTCTTATGAAATGAAATGCTCAAAGAACTGTTGATAAATTAATAACTAAAAGTAACATATGCATGCCTTGAATTACCTTTATGTTTTAATGGATGCATGAAAATATAATAGTCTTGATCATGGATGGAGCATGAACAACATTTGATAAACCCTAGGGATACAAGGCTAAAAATGGATAAAGACAAAATAAGAAAACACAAGATGATCAAAATAAATGGAAAATTCTCAAAACTGGTTAAATCTATTGGAAATTTGTAAATCCATTATTGTAAAGGCAAGGTTAGGAATAAAAGACCAAGGAAACTAATTAAAAATAAGTTAAAAATTTAAGGCTTATTATGACCAAAAATCCCAGAAATGCATCTAAACTAAGATAATTAACAGTCTAAATCAAATAAAGGAAACATTAAACTAATTGATGATAATAACATCAATGTAAGATAAGTAAAAAACCATACTCAAACAAATATGGAAAAACATAAAATGGAAAAATATGACTATTTGGCCTACAAAAATGTGAAATTAACACTTAAGGTCCCAAAACCTAACTAATAGAATTTCTATAAATATAATGCAATAACCAAGAGATCATCTTAAAACAACTCAAAGATGTAGATTCTATTTTAAAAATGGATATACTAAAACTACCATATTACTACAATATCAAAAGAGATGGATAATATGAATTTTTGGCCAAAATTGACCACCATGAGCATGTACCATTCAAAACATTGGTCTTCATACTCCTAACCTCGTTGATAGCATTTTGAGAGGTTTTGTCCTAGTATAAAGGTTAGTATTCGTCATAAAAAGATGTCTTTTCAAGTGTTTTAGTAATTTCAAGGTCTAGCCAAGAAGAGTGAGTCAAATACCTAGTCTTTTCACCAATTCCCTTCATTAGAATCTCATGACATGTTTTAGTAATGATTAATGTAGTTTTATAAAAATTAAGGTAATGGTTTCCTATTTAAATTATAAGGATCAAGTGCATTTTGATTCTCTATTATGTTCCAAGCTATTCCAAGGTTTTTTCTTCCTCTTTTATGTTAGTCCAAGTCATTTTCAACACACAAAAAGTGGTGGGACCTCGTAAATGCCAAGCAAGTGAAATAGAACGCATCAATGCACTTGACAAGGGGTTATAAAGAAATTTTAAACATGGATATGGTTAATTTAGGTCAAAAAAGGATGATGTCATATCCCTCTAATTTTTAGTGTCAAATCATGCTTTTGGTAGCATTGGTAGGTCCAAAGAAGACAAAAATAGTTTATTTTTAATTTTTTTGCTTTACCCTTAAAAATTAAAATAGTTATCTAATAAAAATATTCCTTTTAGTAAGACATTTTTTTTTTTACTTTTAAAATATAAAATTATTTCGGAATTGAATTTTTAATAAATTGACAAAAATTGTTCCATCTCCTTCATCAAGATCCTTACAAGCTAGTGAAGGTCACATTTAAATGCTCAGTTCATGAAGAGGAAGAAGGCTTAGATCTAATTAACTTAGGGTTTTATAGGCTCCTTATTCCCTTCAAACCTATGGTAATATTTTAGGTATTTATGGGTTATAATTTATGAACAATCATTAATAAATTTAGTGCTCTTAAACCCGTTTAAAACCCCATCAAATTGGTTTCAATAAATTTTAAAGAATTTTAGAGATAATTTATGAAAATTAAGGATTTATTGAGGTATTAAAGGATCCCACTAGTCTTACCACACTATTTTACAACATTTGTTTGGCATGTGCAAGCAGGAAAAGTCAATAAAACTCCATATATGATAGGTTGTAGACCTATACATGATGGTTAAGGGTAGGGATTTAGCATATTTTAATGTTTCTTAACTTGAATGGTATTTAAATAGACTCCATAAACATATCATTCCTCCTAGAAATATATTAAAGTGACAAATATAAAACATAAAGGGAACACAACTCTCAAATGGGGTAGAAGGAGTCCAATGAGATGACATGTTGGATGCTTGAGAAATAATACAAATAAATAAAGTTTGAAAGTACTAAATAAATTTTAAAGGAAACTTATAACACATATAAAAAAATAAACACTCTATATTTACACTTTAAAAGGATTGGAGATGATAATAAAAATGAGGTCTTCACTCATGCAAATAGACCATGTCAAACATGTAGGTAAAATGAGATTCCTTGATAATAGAAATTATATGTTTTATTATTTTGGAAGTGTCCAATTAGGTGAGAAAAATTTAATATTGATCTATAAGACTAATTAATGACACCATAGGTATTTAATTAAACTCAGAATAGGTCGAAGGGGATTTTGAATAAGTGTGCATACCTACATGACTATTTTACATGTTTTAAGATATGCTTAAAGTCTCCTAATAATTTTAAAATGATTACATGCATGAAAAAATATATAAGGACCTCCCATTAATCCATAAAAGGCCCCTCTTATAGTTTTTAAATAATTTAAAGAGGAACCATTCTTGAATTAGTGATATTGAGGTTGGGAGCTCAAAATGTAGACATACAGGTATGCCTTCCAAAGGTTACAAAATAGATCCTTTGGTGTCTAATGGAAAGATAAAGAAAGGTTATGAGAAGTATTAGAACCATGATGAGGTTATAAATTTTTTGGTTCTTTAAAATGAATTTAAAAACATTAATTTAGTTATGTTTATTTGCATGAAGGAGAGCTATAGGCCTACAAATATACCTACATGCCTATCACAAGCAAAATGTGGTAAAAGATGCACTATTTACTTTGGGTTTGAATTATAGTACTTGTGTGGGGTATAAATGTATATGAAAAAACCTTCCATTGACTATATGACATTGAAATGATAAATAATATGCATATGGTTGTGTTTAATCAACTCCCAAAAATGAACACCTATAGCCAAGGGCAGTTTTGGCATAAACATGAGGGAAAATGTGTAAGTTTTGGCTCGAGCATAAACTTGAAAGGTCTATTGGATTCATGAGATATCATTGGAATATGTTGAGGATTTATATAGGTTTATAAAAAATACAAATAATCCCATAACCCACTTTTTAATCCTTAAATGCATACAAATTTTTGAAATTTGGCATGCTAGAGAGGTATGTGTATACACAATATTTTCAAAATTTATAAATTATTGATGATTTCTATCTTAAAGGAACCCTTAGAGTCTCAATATATTTGAATGCATGCCTTAATGGGTACATAAAGAAAGGGGTGGGCATACCATTTGTTCTTTGTAGGAGTTTTTTCCTATACTACCACTTGTTATCTATACACACATCTCTTAAAAACATTCCCCTAAGCTTTGCCTCCTCTTTTTCACCCTCTAGTCAATTTACACATTTATTAACCCTTACCTAGCCTAAAATACTTAATGATAGTCTAGTTACACTGTCAGTCCATCAACCTTGTAATCTAATTAATAAAACTTATTTAGGGTCTAGGTCATCCCCTAGCCAACCTAGACCAAGACCTAGTTTGTTTTTGTCAATAATGATACAAGGTCTATTGGGTCAACCTTGTCAACCTAAAATTTATAAAATGATTAGGGTTAGATACAAATATATAAATACATCCATTTCATCATTTATTTAATAATAAAACAAGAATATATATATAGTGTGCATCTACTTATCCACCATTTTATTTGAGGAGTATAGTTTAGGGTTTCATACATTCTTTGTAGATAAGGATATTATCTTATGGATAACTTTTTTGTATGGATTGATAGGTTGTATATCCTAAAGATAATTTATTTTTTTCATCCTTACATACCACAAAAACCTCTTGCAAAGCACCTTGGCCAAAGGAGAGATTAAGGCTCGGCATGTTCATCTTTAAAGGTAAGTATTCTTAACTTTGTTCTTCCTTTGTAAGAGTAGATAAATATGTATTTATACTTCTCTCCCATGCATTAGGATTTCATATACATTGATGTGAGTATATGCATTTTATGCATGTTTAATTTTGATGTTTAGTACCCCCAATTTTTCCTTTAAGCTTTGGTGAGCACTAGATTAGTCTTTATTTTACTTATTATTAGTTTAATGAATATGAAAACATAGGACCTAGTTAGGTTTATCACATAGTTTTACTTGATTAGAGGATTTGGAACCCTCCCTAGTGAATTTATTATGGCAAGAGATCCCTTGACTAGGTATAGTAGATCCATATTGGTCATTAACCCAAATATCTAATGTATCCATAACAGGAAGTGTAAGTAGGATTTATCTTCTCCAAGTTAGGATTGATTTATAGATCACTTGAATTTACCATTACATACATTTTGGTGAACCCAACATGAATTTAACCCTTGCAAGTTTTCTTTCATGCCATCATTTTCTAATTTTATTATATTTATACATATTTTTAACACTGTATCAAACCAATTGGTATAGTTATAACTTTATGATCCATAGGTTTAACACACAATTACTTCAAAATTACTCTATTTTGTCTATGTAGGTCTTCATCAGCTACAAGTTACTAGATCAAACATGTCAACATAGTACTCTTATTTAGTTCCATATTAGCATATAATGTTGAATAGGTCAATTTTTTTTTCTAATTCTTTCTTCTAAGATACAGGGCAACAAATACTATTGAACAAGTTATCCCTATTCCTTATTCTTCTTCAAAATAAGGGTTTTACTGAACTTGGTCGAACAAATTGACCTAGTTTACAAATTTTAAAAGTAGTAACTAAGGAATTTTTAGCATAAAATTTGAAATACTAATCATATTAAATCCCATAAAGGTTCATTTATTTCCTCTCTCTTTCATTTTAGTATTTATTTCAATTATATTTTTCATAAGTTAGTATTTTTTTAAACTATAACCTTACTACTAACTAAATCTTCGAGCGGATCTGATCCTTTTTGTGGGGTCCATGTCTCCCAATTGGATTCCCCTCATGCTTTTCATATGTTGGGGGAGGAGCTCAAAAAGGATAAAGATAATGTTGGTTTTAACAAGGAAAAATCCTCAGAAGGGCTGAAGGTAGGGTTTTTAGAATGAAGGACGTGGTCATCTCTGTTTGGCAAGAAACCTACTGGAAAATCTCTTTTCCCACTGGTGACTACTAAGTCTTACTGGGAGAAAGGTGAGTTTCAAGTTTTTATTCCAGATCCTTTAATAGATTTTTCTATTTCCTCCATGGATTTTACCCTAGTGGGTAAATTTTTTGGAGCAAGACAAGATCTAGAATCTCTTACAAAAATGGTTAAAAGGAAATGGGTTATTAGAGGAGAGGTAGATATTGCACCAATGTCAAATGGTTTCTTCTTATTTATCTTCAACTATAAGGAAGACATGAATATGGTTCTTTGTGGAGGACCATGGTCTTTTGGTAAATGCTCTCTCACTATTAAAAAATGGGAGCCTAACATGGATCTCTTAGATTCTTTTTTCTTAACCACTCCCATTTGGGCTAGACTTCCTGGCCTCCCTTTAAAATTTTGGCATGAGGACATTTTTAAAGGTATTTCTAGTTCTTTTGGTGAACTTGTGGCATTGGATAATGCTATGGCTATTAGAACCAAACTTCAAAGTGCCAGACTTTATGTTAAAGTGGCAGATCTGAATCATCTCCCAGAAAAGGTGGATCTAATATCCAAGCTTGGTAAAAAAACTCAAGAAATTTTTTTTGAAGATTTTCCCAACTCTTGTTATGCTTGTAAGAAATAGGTGCATCTATTTAAAAATTGTCCCTCCAAAAGTAAAAATCATCCTAGTAGTGTTTTGGATGGGAAAAACACTAAGGTCCAACAAAAGAAAGTATGGAAACCTAAAGAAGATCATCGCCAAGAACAAAAGAAAAATGAAGATTCTAAAGATCTACATGCTGAGGTGGATAAAGAGCCTTCTTTTGAAGATCCTAAAGCTCCACATGCTGAGGCGGATAAAGAGCTTTCTTTTGAGAAAGAAAATTCTGAGAAAGAAGGACAAGGTTTGCAATCATATACCATAATACTTATACAAAGAATAGATGATCTGATAGATCTATCAAAACAAATCATTTTATATCAAAGGATAGAAGACCGATGGAGAGATGTAGATGACAATATTGTGCTAGAGGAAGGTGAATTCTTGGCTGAAGTTGGAAATAAATTAGAAGAGGGAGATTTTATTTTTTCTCAGTCTAGGGAGATCCAGGTGTTATCTCACATTGATAATGACTTCCCTTTGGATGAGCTTCTTGTGAATGATAATGGAGAAAACTTAAAGCATATACTAAACCAAAGAAAAAGGGCTAAAAAAAATATCAATACTAAGGGGGTAGAAACTAGAAGCAGCAAAAAAGATCAGCAAACTAAGGCAAAACCTCTTGCTTCTACTCTGAATAAATCTGGAAAAAGAGTTGAACAACATTCTAAGGTGAAACCAAATGTTGGTTCTCTAGACAAACCTGGAAGAAGATCCACTAAGAAAACCAGAGAGCTATAAAGTATGTAGAATATTGTTGATGGTAGGTAGGCAACTATTCTAGATTTTACCCCTAAAAAATAGATATAAAATCATTACTTGGAATATTATGGGGTTGAATATAAACTAGATATTGATGATGTCCCTGTATAACCTAATTTTGATGCTACTATTTAGTAGGTTTCAAGAATGATCTTCCTAGTGGTTGTTAATACTTTATCTTTTTTGATTCTATTAAAGGGTTTCAGGGTCCCTTCAAAACCTGCTTTTACCATAATCTAAAACTAGGTCAACTTGGTCGACCTAGTTACATAGTTTGTCTTCTATCTGAGAGATATAATCAATCTATTTGACTCTATTATTAAATACCTTAATTTTACAAAACATAAATGACCCATTTGATTTTTTTATATATTTTTTGCATACAATGTCACCTGAACTAACTCTATACTATTCTTAATCAAGGAACTAACTACTATTTTCTAGTAATTAATTCATATTTCCTTTTCAGTTGTTTGCATGCTCAGAGTAACTCACATAGTATAAATAGGTGGTTTTTAATATTACCATTTAGTTACACTTTTTTAATATTTTAAACACACTACCAAATCACATAACATTCAAAAATGAATTTAAACATTTGCCTTCCCAAGGCTTACCTACTTGTATTTCATCACCAAGGGGGAAGCCAACATGGTTTTCTGACCAAGTATAAATATGTGTTTAATGGTATATATTGTAAAATAACTTGATATCATTATCACTATGGGATTGTAAATTTATGGGGTATGCCCCAATACCAAGATAGTAGCATTGACAACATAGATCCCTTTCAATCTAAATGTCCTGAAATTATCAATAGATTGCCTTTCTAGTTCCCTATTTTAGCCAACTTTCCTATCACATTAAAATAAATACTCTCTAATAATATAATAACACATAGGTTGACCACTTAGTTAGCATTTACTTCTTAGTTTATTTATTTCTCTCTGATCATTATATTTTGTATTACAAAAATTTTCATTGTCTAATGTTGATGCAAGGTTTTGTGTTGTGTGCCCCAATTAGATCAATCACATTGATATAATTTTTTATGTTTGATTTAATTATTTATTCAATTATATTTCAAAAATTTCCCTTATTTTATAAAATTATCATTCTAGTCAATACATTCTCTTATAGACTGCATTTTCCCCTCCTGCTAGTAGTACATAGTTGACATGTTTGACTATGTGTTCTTATTTTCCCATTTAGTTCTCTATCTAGTAGTACATAATCAACTTGAATGAATGTGTGTCCTTATCAACCCATTTTACCTCCCTATTTTCAATACACAGTTGACCTAAATAAATCTATATTCTTCTCTACCTATTAGTTATAGAACAAGTCAACTTATATGACTCTATATCCTATTTACTGAATTTGTCTCAACACCATCTTTATCATTCTTAACCTTTCTCTCTAATTATGACTTCCTATTTGAGGATAACATAGATTTTAACTCAATAGATATGATGAGATTTACCAATCCTAATAAGTTTTCCCACAAAGAACTTATGGACCCTACTTTAAATTCTAGTAATGTGTATGTGGCCACTCATACTTCAAATTATGGGACTCCTCCTCATTCCTCTTTAGTTCACAACCCTTTAGTCTCCTTATATGATTAGCCTCAATTATAGTATACTCTAGAAATGCTTTTATTCATTAATGAATTTATTCAACATCAAGGAGAATACCCTTATACTATTTATCACCTTTTGATAAGTGGTTAAGTAGAAGAACCCCATTCATCCTCACCAAGATTATCCCACATATTTTAGGGAAATATATTCTTCACTTATCAACCGCTTCCTTCTCTTTTAACCCATTCACATACCATGACCTCTTCTTCCTTGATTTCCTCAACCTCTATGTCAAGTATCTCTACTAACATGGTAGGTTCAACTTCTAGTGGGCCTTTTTCAATACCCACTCTTCTCAATTCCTCGACTAATACATCATTTGTTACCCATGGTAATCATACCATTAGTGTTTCTTCTTCTAATCCTTCTACTAGTGCATCTTTTGCAACCCAAGCTAATCATGCCACCAATTCCTCTTTTTATAAAAATATCTCTTAAGTTACTAATATCATACATTCCACTACTCACAAAGGTACCCAAGCCACTAATATCAATGCTAATGATTTTCATGCAATGAATAACACCAATTAAACCTATCAACTTTTGTTGTAAACTCTTAGAAAAATGAACTCTTTCTAATATAATAATGCCAACCAGATGATAAAAATGTAGAGTCACCTTATTCATCTCTAAAATCAGCCTCAATAGGTTACATATGGAGTTCTCAACTAAAATAGCGCCTCCCACCCATCCCCCCTTTAGGTATTTCTAGGAAAATCTTATCCTTCAACCACCTCTTGTTAACAAAATAATAAAACATCTTCAAAATAAACCTCTAACACATAAAATTTCTAACATAGATATAGGAGGTATCACCCCTACCATTAGCTATAATGGGTCAATTTATACTACCTACACTTAAAAACATTTATAATTATCTACAAAGATTGGGTCAAGTTAAACAATTTTTCTGATACCAAGATCTTAGTAAAAACACTATTCATAGATGCTTTATATTGGTATAACCAACACAAATCTCATTCCATCACTAGTTTAGAACATCTAGTTAATTCTCTAGTACAATAGTTTTAAACTAGTGGCCTCCATATTTTATGAATTACAAGCAACTTGAGATAGAAATTACATAAACTTTAATCAAATGGTAGAAGACCTTATATAACAAGTGTGAACAAAACATGGTAAATGATAACCTATTTCATCTATTCACCAACACTCTCTATCCTAAGTTTCAATACCAGGTCCAAACTTTCTCTCCATAAACATTGGAAGAGGCCATATACCAAACCAAGTTCTAATATTTTTCATGCACTAGTTTGATCCATCCCAACCTTTTATTATCACTTGATTGCTCACCAAAAATAAAATCATCATGATACTAATGATGGTATTATTGATTCCTATGCAACTTGTTGACCATTTTGACCATAAGTCAAAATGGGTCAACTCCCTATAGTCAATACTTTATATGGGGGTAGAACATAGTGTCATAGTGTGTGTTGTGTTATATGTGATGTCATTTAATGCCATTATAACCTTGGTCATGATCTAGTTCAGTATTATGTTATTTGGAGTCATCTAGGGGTTTAGACCATCATGGCATGTCACATAAGAATGAATAGGGTAGTCTGGTTGTACATTTTACAAGTGTGCTTAGAAAACCTTTCAAGTAAAAAGGACTACATGGATATGACATTTTTGATCTCATAATCATCCCCTACAAATTTGGTGTCTTGATTATTCATCCATCTCAAGATACAACCCTTTAAATATTAGTTAGTAGTGTGGGACGTGCATGGGAGCATCAACATTAAGTTTTATCAACTGTTTGGATTCAAAAAATACTTAAAGAGATCTAGTTTAATGTAGGGTCAATAGTGGTGAGATATCATGTGAATCCTTCCTAGTTTTGACATTGCAATTTATCTTATAATAATAAATGCAATCTATTTGGAGTTCATATATCATCTTTTTAAAGTGTATGAACAAATTTATAGTGAATAACTAAGTGATATCAATCTATCCTTGCTTTCTCTTAGTTCTTTCATGTTTGATGCAAGTGACTTCAGCCTAGAATGTCATATGAAGTGTAGTTAAGTGTATGAATATGTCTTAAGTGTATAATGTGCTTTAGAATCTATAACTAACCTATGGTTTTACTTACCTTGGATAGTCTTCATACATCTCACCTTTATATCAAAACACTAATGCTAGTGCATTCTAAGACTCTCAGGATAGTGTTTTAGGCATTATTTCTTTGTCAAAGAAGTACAATGGTCATGTGAAAGACATCTTGGTGCATCACCTTTCTATCCTTTTTCCCCCACAAGGAAATAGTTAGCATAGGTGAAATTAATTTAAGATATATTCAGGGAGATAACCCTTAAATCTAGAGGCTCACTTCCACCATAGGTACACCCACATACTTAGAAGTGTTCCCATGTTTCTCAAATATGGAAGAGGCATGAACATCCTATTTTATGGTACAAGATTTGGTGATAATAGTTCTAGCATGCCTGATAAGACACATTATCTTTAAGATAATTTGTCAAAGTGAATGTTAATCTTGACAACATCAACTATAAATTGGTGTGTCAATCAGCAGTTGGCAACTCCATCAAAGTAAAACTTGGTTCAAAACCATTATATTATTATAAAATTGTGCTCATAATTCATGGTTTTCACTAGGTCATCCTCTAATAGAGTGATCAACCCCATTAATCCATGTGTTCATCCTTAACTTGCCCTTGAAGTTTAATTTCCTCAACCTAATCTTCCATTTGGAGAACTAGTAGATTTGTATAGAGAGGAAGAGGTTGAAAATTTTGAAGAAATTAAAGACTTTAAAGAGTTTTAATAAGATATAGCTAGACCTGATGCCCTCCCTACCTTTAATACTAAAAATATAATTCATCTTCATGCATATGATGTCATTCCTCTTAATGCCACAAAAGGTGTACCCATATTTAATGGTGAAAGTGATGTTACAACTAATGAAAAAATTAGTTATGTATCTAAATTTTTTAACTTCCATAACATCACTCAAGATAACATTGACATTAGATTCCTTGCCCTATCCTATAGAGGGAAGGCTATTTATTGGTATAGGACTCTATAAGGTGGATGCATCACATCATGGGATGAGTTTAGATTGTTGTTGACCTCAAGATTTGGAAATGAAAGTGACCACTCCTCTCTCATTCATTAGCTCAATATGATCAAAATAGGATCTAAATAAATAACGCATGACTTCAATGAGAGGTTTAAAAAGACTTGAAATAGATTGCCTCCTCCTATGAGGCCACCTCCTAGTTTTTTGTGACCTGCCTACTTGAGAGCCATTGGTACTAAAATTTCTATCATGCTTCAATCCATGGGGAGTTCTACTCTTACTAAAGCATATGATATTGTTATCAAAGTTTAAAATGGACTCATCCAAGTTGGAATATTTCCTCCTAAGGTTTTTATGCTTCCATTATCTTATCATTCTACCAATACTCTAGATGTGCCCCAAATTCCCAATGTTAACACCAAGTTTAGAGATGCTCATAAGAAGGAAGATAATGCCATGGACAAAGATGTTTATATTCAAAGGTTAGAATCTAATCTTGGTAGAAGGAATATGAAATAAAGTGACTATCAAAATCCATACCCCTATCAATGAAAATATAATTAGAAATATAGAAGAGGAAGAGGTCAATGTTATCCTAACTCCAATAGGCCTACAAATGTGTACAATCCTAACTCCACCACCAATGCAAGAGAGATGATACATATGGATAATAACTTGGTGCAAGGTGAAATTTGGTAGCAAGGCCAATTTATGGATGTTAATTAAGGTAGAGAGTAGGCTCTTATTGCTTGAGGAGGAGTTACTTCTCTCTTATCAGCTAAATATGAAGTCATGATGTAGACAAGTGAAGGTGGACAACCTCAAAGAGAGATCTTCACCAAATTCCTAGTTAAAGACACTTTTGTGATTAATCAAGGAACTTCAATTTTAGACAACACTAGAGCCAAGAAAAAGGCTCTAGGTTTTGATAGGAATGTGCCTATAGTATCATTCAATACTCATACAAAGTAACAAGGCATGGATACAAGTGTGGTAACCTCAAATAACTCTACACATCTTCCAAATCAAAATGTTAGAAGCACTGTTAAAGGAACTCCAACTTCTCAAGTTCCAAGCACTTATTTGACTCTAAGAATCTAATATAAATTAGGTATGGATTCTCTAAACATTATTGATTCATTGAAGAGTAATAAAACATCCATTTCCCTTTGGGATGTTCTTCATATGCTTTGTCAAAAAGAGCTACAAAATAAGTTATCTACTATCCCTACTAGTGTCCCTTATTCAAATAAAATTCATGATCATGTTGATTTTATGAATGATCCTAAAACTATTTTTGAACCATTTACTAGTGCTGAGAAACCTCTACCATTCTATCTCACTTTCATAGTGGGTGACAAACTAGTCCATAACTGCATAGTTGATAGTGGGTCTTCTACTTGAGTCATGCCCAAAGTGGTAACTAATAAATTGGGCCTAAAGTATGAGACTCATAGAAAAGGATTTATCAAACTAGATGGTACACCTATAAAGATGATAATACTGATAAAAAACTTGAAGGTTTTCTTGCATGATTATCTTAATTTTCCTATCTTATAAGATATAGTTGTTGTTGACCTCTTATCTCACTTTGTAATATTCCTATCAAGGGAATTTATAGCCAAGATAGGTGGATATATCTCATTTTATTGATATTTTTATCCTTTAAAACAAGATATGGAACCAAGGTGACCATAAGGACTCAACTACTTGTAAGATTCAATATTGATCCATACGTTGACACAATTTTTTTTGAATTATTTTGATCATGAAGAGAAGGATTATATTGTAGATGATGGAACTTATTCCAAGCTTGAATGCATTTATAATTTTCTTCTTGATGAATGTGGTACCAATACATATGAGTATGATCCTTATGCAATTATGGAGGAAACTGATCTAGGAGTATATTATATACGTGAAGAAGTAATACCAACACCTCTACTTGCCAAAGAAGAGGGTGAAGATGATGAGATGTGGAAGATGTTTTTTAATGGTTCAAGAAGTAGATTTGGTGTAGAAGATAATGTTATGTGGGTATCCCCAACTAAATAGTAATATTATACTTTATATATATTAAATTTTACTTGCACTTGTAATGCAAATGAGTATGAAGGTTTAATTCATGGCCTTCAATTGGAAAGGAGAAAGGGAATCAAGAACTTGCAAGTATATGGAGATAGTAAACTAGTTGTTCATCAGGTTAGGAAGGTGGTTTCTTCAAATAACCCTTTTCTTAAGTCATATGAGCATAGGGTATGGGATTTACTTGAAGACTTCAATGCATTCAATATACAATAAGTCCCAATTGAGAAGAATAATCATGTTGATATACTAGCTACCATAGGATCTCAATTTGATACTCCAACTACCATAAATGAAGAGGGGAAGAAATTTCACATTAATATCATTATAATACCTTATGTACATGATAATTAAATGTCTTGGAAAGTGTTTGATAGAGATAAAAACATTTCATGCTTCTTGAAAAATGAGGCTGATTTTTCTTTAAGGAATGAAAGGAGACTCCTAGAGAAATTTGGTGATCAAACTGCGCAAATAAGGACAAATAAGATAGCTAAGGGTCATATGACCTATTATAGATTCAACTCTCACCCTTGGGAGAAGTTTTTTGGGCTTTCATAGTTGAGATATACAATGGGGACAATCCCAAGCTATGGGTTGCCTATGATAGGATTGAACCGACAAAGTAGGTTAGTTCTTGTTTGATGTTCACCTAAATCTAAAACTAAACCTAGTGTCTCATGGAAAAATGGTTAGAAAGAGATAAGGGCTCATAATAAAGTTTAAGGTTGTGATGCACCAAAACTATAGGTCAATCCTCCATTCTTGACTTAATGAACACTAATGAAACAAGTAGAGACTAGATACATCTATGTGGAGGTTCATCAAATGATCTAGGCAAAGGTAAATTAAGGATAGGTCTAAATTAATACACTAACAAGTCATAGTATCCACATGTAGGCTTCGACTAGGAAGTGCAAAACACTAAACATAATGTCCATGAATAGATGAACAAACAACTAGTTGAAATCACAACTTGATGAGGGATAGACTTCTTCCAAATGTGCAAATTGGAAACATACACACTATATTATAGTAGTGTAAACAAAATACAACCTTATATTTAATTCAAGAGGTTATAAGTTCCATCTAAGTAGAGTCTAGTCTAAATAAAATAGGGAATTGAGATATATATATATATATATATATAGAGAGAGAGAGAGATATGACTACTTAGATGATTAATCTAAGATATTTATTTTGGGCCTAAGAGCCTCTATTTATAGCAAAAAAAAAGAGAGAAGGGATAAGTTAGAAAGCTTGTTGTTCTTGATGACCCATGAGCTGTCAGTTTTTGAGATGTAGTATCATGCTTTTGTCCTAATTAAATAAATCATCTTGAATGAGATTCTCATGATTTCCCTAGATAGCCTCTAGATCATTCTATTTTTGGTCTAGCTACACTAAGTGGAAAATCATAGTCTTGATATAAATGAATGATCCAACTTCTTTCTAAATTTTCAAACCCTTTTGCTTTTAATCTTCCACTAGATCTTATTATGAGAGTGAGATATTTAGGTTTTTGAGCTTCCAAAGACGTGTCATATTTTTTCTAAATGGTAGCTTATCAAGGGTATGACTTGAGATGATCCTTTCACATTTTCCCTATGGTTTGGATCCTAAATTGAATTAACTATAGAGAAAACCAATCTAAAAATATTGGTTTTCCTATACATATATCACCTTGTCCAATAGTCGATCTCATTTAAATCTATATCAATCTCTACATATTTTACTTATAAATTTGAGCTTGTCTCACTTGATCAAATTAACTTGCTTCCTTATTATGGTTATTATAAATCTGACCATTTGACTTGCTCAAGCTCCCATGGTAATGACAATTATCAGCCATGCACTCTTCCTCAAGTCTCTACCAAGAATTTTTGAACCCCATTGGTAGTTTATGGAGCTTAAATTTAATGTTTTTACAAAAATCATTTGACATTTGTGAGAACATTTTTGACATCCCACAAACCATCAAATTTAAATTCATATGGATTTTACCTAGGCATAAAGTTGACACTTATGTAGATGTCTTTCATATTTTGGAAAACTTTGTAGACTTGTAACTTGAAGTACATAACTTGTGAAGGAAATAAAATTTTAGGATATGGTCTTAATGTTATAAGTAGAAAACCAATATATATGTCAGCATGAAATCCTTCTTGAGTGAAGATATTAAATGCACAATCTAGCTAGGTTGATCTATTCAATCCTAGCTCAAAAATGGTCAAGTGTGAAGACTTGGTCATTTTAGTCTACGAAGCCAACTTATGAAGGTGCATAGCCTTCATCTTAATTTGTTTCATGACTTTAAAAAAATTTTAAATGATCTTATCATGATAATGAACAAACCCATATGTTGATTCTCCTTGAATCATCTATATGCATTAAGTCTATTATCATTGAAATGGTCATTTATCTTTTCTTGATATTGGGGCCAAATGTTTGGACAAAATATAGATGGAGAAAATAGATGAGATGAGTTATATGCACTCTTAAGTTTGTTCTAAGCATTCCATAGGGTCTTATTTAGTGTTGTAGTGTTTTAAAGGCTTGTGAGCTCCATGATCCCTTTATTCCATTTGTACCATCTAGAGCTTATCTATACTATTTAAAACAATTTCTTGATTAGGAAATCTACATTAGGATTACTTAGTAATTGGTGACATCTTGTTATTTGGGCCAAATAATTCCAAAATTTATAATGACTCATAGGGAAGCATGTATGTTATGCTTTAAGAACCCAAACCAAGTTACTAATCCAATCTATTGGCAATGAAGTCACTTCTCTACAACTGAGTTAGTCATGAAGGTGATGCAAGGTTTCCTCTCTTGGTAATATTCCTCTTGAAATAATAAAGACCAAAACAATAGGGGAAAATTCATATAGACAATTGCAAGAAAAAAAACCAACCTACTAAACACAAATGTGCATAAAAGTACTTAGAGAGAAACACAAAACCTATTCTAACTTATTTACAAGGTTTAAAATTTATAAATGCTTCCACCTAGATCAAATGGAAAGGATTTGGCATCACTTTCTTATTGTGAACTAGGCTAGAAAACACCTTAATTTTGGGAGCTTATGGCATGTGGGTTGAAAGGCCTATCTATTGATTCTTTTAGCCTACTCTCGAGCAAATGAAAAGAGGCAAATATGTCTCTAATATAGACATATTGCTTCATTTCTTCATGTCTTTCTCCAACTTGGACTACAAGGGCCTTTATAAACTCTTATTTTGATGGCTGAATTTTGTGCTTTTAATTAAAGATAACAGGTGATGGCTCCTTTGAATTTGTGCTTGGTTAACTATTTAGGCTTAGGAAAAATAGCTCTAAGTCATTCCAAAATGAAGTTTCCCACTGGTCATCTAAGATTACACCAACTTTGAAACCATCCTTACTTTGATTAATCTAAAAGGATCTATATGTCAACTCATCAATCCATTTATAGCTCAAAATGTCATTTCCTTGTGACTCTAAATGATATGTACCTAGGAATATGATATATTATTGTATATGGGTTGATGGAGATGCCGACATGTGGCACACATCCCCTTAGTTAGTTATATGGGTAAAATATATTAAGATAATAGAGTAACTTGTGGAAGTATTACATTGGGTAATGGTTGACCTACATTGGGATTATGAGGTTACCCATCCATGGGTTAGATAGATGTATATATAGGAGATGATTATCATGGTAAATATATCAAATAAGCATTGAGTCTTCTATTGTAAGAGGATATTGGAGGTTGTCCCCTCAAAGAGACATTGTGGAGTTATTCCTTCCTAAAGGAGTATTATATGGTGTTTCCCTACCTTAAGGGTATTTCTACATATGTTGAATATCAAGATCATTATAAGTGGTATCAGAGCTTCGATTTGGGCAATTTGTGGAATGAAACCCTAGTTTTTTTTTAATCATCAATAAATTTTGATTGGTTCCAAATTTTTCCACAAATTTTTTATTGGATATGGATAATACTTCAAATAAGTCACAGTAAAAAAATCAAGATTTTTTTATTTGTTTTGAGGGAGTTATTTCTATTTTAGGGTTTATAATAATTTCACTATATCTTTTGAAATATAAGGAATTTTTATTTGAAATTTTTACTGGAGATGTAAGAATATATAAGAGAAATACAGTAAAAATTCAGATTTTTTTGAGTTGTTTGGAGTGATTTTTTGGGATTTTATGGATCATTTTTGACATTTTAGAGTTTCATGAACCTTAATTTTTTTTGTGGATCATGGAGTTGCAAACATTTTCAGGGGAAGATGATATTGATGCTAGAGAATGGTGGCTCCTTTTGGAGAATCATTTTAGAAAAAAATTTGGGCAAAGATGATTACTTCCTTTTTTGTTTGGGTCTGCACTACATTGGTTTGATCAATTGAGCTGTACATAAAGGTTTTCTTCATGGACAAAAATGGAACAAATCTTTTTAGATCGTTGGGATATAAAACAAGAAGTAGAAAAAGAAGTAGTAGAAGAAGAAGTATAAAAAGAATAAGAAGAAATAGAAGAATAAGCAAAACAACAAGAAGTAGAAGAAGCAATAGAAGAAGAAGCAGATAAAGAAGTAGAAGAAGCAGTAGAATAAGAAGCAAAAATAGAAGAAAAAGAAATAGAAGAATCAGTGGAAGAACAAGAAGAATAATAAGAATTAGATGATAAAGGTTCAAATTATTTGGCTCTAAAGAAATCTAAGTCAATTTTTCAATTTCATGGATGCATTCAAAAGAAAAGGGCTATTGTGTCCATAAACCCTACCAGTAAGTATAACTTCATCAACATGAATGTGTCCAAGCATCTACATGTTCAAGCAAAGAATATCAAAGAGGTTTAAGTAGATGGTAAGAATATTTCAATGTTTGAAGATTTGAAGCTCATTATGGAAAAATATGTTTTGCATTTAGATTTTAATGCTTTGGATATGGATGATATGGATATAGTTCTTAGATATCCATGGTTAGAGACTTTGGGAATAATGAATATTAATATTCAGAAAAGGTTCATGAAGTTTTGGTATAGGAAATATAAGATCACTTTACAAGATATCATAGTGAAAAAGGCACCAATAACAATCTAGGTAGATCGTGAAGATGAGATGGAAACATGTGAGGAAGATCATGACGAAGATTTAAATGATATAGATAAAGACACACTAAAAATGAACACTTCATCTACTCAAGAGATAAAGAAGGAACATGTGGAAGAGGTAGAAGCAAAGGTAGATAAGGTTAAGATATTGGAAAAGGTTGAGGTATATAGACACCCAAATCATCATGAGAGGAAATAATCATGGAACCAATTGAGGAAGTGTCATAACAACAATCATTTTGTATATACAGGAAATAAAATTTCCAATAATTATGGATATGCATGGAATCCAAAAAAAAATACTATGGCACATGGAATGAATGGGGAAATCACTATGACTATGCATGGAAGAATACCTACTATGGTCATGGTTGGAATCAAAGTAGCGTAATGGAATATGGTACATGGAATAAAAAGAGGAATAATTATGATTGGACACCAAAGAAATATAATTATGATCATAAACACAAATAGAGGAGCACAAGGGAATTTGGAAACAAGCTTGGAGAGCTATCACCTGCCAAGATCACATATGGATGGCTAGATGATCAGGATTGGAGACAAGTGTGTAATGATTTGAAGCACACTCATGATTTGGCTTCTTCCTATGTTTCAAGGATGAAACATGTCAAAGAGGGAAGTAATGTTATGTACCTAGGGATATGATATATTATTGTATATGGGTTGATGGAGATGTTGACATGTGGAACACATCCCCTTAGTTAGTTATGTGGGTACAATATATTAGGATAATAGAGTAACTTGTGGAAGTAGTAAATTAAGTAATGGTCAGCCTACATTGGGATTAGGAGGTTACCCATCCATGGGTTAGATAGATGTATATATAGGAGATAATTATCATGGTAAATATATCAAGTAAGCATTGAGTCTTTTATTGTAAGAGGATATTAGAGTTTTACCCCTCGAAGAGACATTGTGGAGTTATTCCTTCCTAAAGGAGTATTATATGGTGTTTCCTTACCTTATGGGTATTTCTACATATATTGAATATTAAGATCGTTACATTAAATCTCACCATTATCCCTTATTTTTGAAGACATAAATACTACCTTCAAAAGGAAATTCATCTTGATATTGGTCAACCTCCTTAGCTTGATTAGTAAGTTCATGTTCATGCTCTATAAGATGTAAAATCTGATTTACAACCTCTACCTAGTCCATGATGTCATGCTATAGTTACTACCATAATTCATCTAAATCCTACTTGATCTCTATTTCTTCTTGAACTAGCTCCTAAACTACCTTGGCCAGGACTTATTTTTATTGCCTTATGCCTTTCTTGATTGATTTCCAATAAGGGAAAACATAAGGCTCATTTATATCCTTTTTTCGTTAATGGGCATGGGGAAGGACAATTTTTCAATGGAGGGTATGACAAAGTTAGGGTTATTGGCATAGGATAGGATTTAAGATGGGATGGTTTTATGTTCCTAAACTGATAAGGGTTAAATTTCAAAAGGTTGATTAGGAGGTCAAGTTTGAGCATGAATATGAGTAGGAGAGGTAAATTGGGGTCTAAGGTTGGTTGCTCATATTAAGAGAAACTGATAAGTCATTTTTCTTTACGGCTTGGTCTTGCCTAACCAAAAATTATTCTTTAAACCTTAATTCTTTCTCCTAAACATAAGCTTAGTGCTCAAGTTCCTAATCTTTCCTATGATACTCCTCTTCCATATCAACCTTTAAAAAAATCCTTTTTAATATCAATCCATACTTCCTTAAGGCTTTTTTATGGTAGGTAAGAGATGGGAAAATTTTGATGAGGTTGATACATTGAATCTTAAGGGCCACTTGGGGTGAAGCCATGAATATTTATAACTTTATATAAAGGATAAGAAATTAATGAACATGCATTTTGATCAAATGGGTAATGATTTTACTTACCAAATTATGATGATTAGGCACCTAGGCTTTTTAAACTAGTTGATAGATGCTTAGAGTCACCACTAATGTTTGTTAGGATGCATCTAAAGGCTGACATGTAGAATAACAACACCAAAAATCCTTGTGCTACTTTATACTTTAGTCAAACTCTTGGGAGAAGGTTTTTACACTTCCCTAATCCATCTACAAAATGGGGACAATCTGAGGCCACGGGTTGCCTATGATAGGATTAAACCTCTAGAGTAGTTGATTTCCTTTTTTATGCTTACCTAAAACTAAAAATAAGCCTAGTTCTTCATGGGAAAAGGGTTAAAAAGAGATAGGAGTTCCTAAGAAAGTTAAAGGGGGTGATACACCAAAACTACATGTTGATCCTCCCTACTTGACTTGAAGAACACTAATAAAATGAGTAGAGACTAGGTTTAGAATCCAACTATCTACTATAATCCATGTGGAAGTTCATCAAATTATCTAGGCTAAGGGAAATAAAGGAGAGGTATAAATTAAGACAATAACTAGTCATAGTATCCACATGCAGTCTTTAACTAGGAGGCATAAAACACTAAAAATGACATACATGAAGAGTTGAACTAGTAACTAGGTGAAATCAAATCTTGATGAGAGAGAAACTTTGCCACATTTGAAAATTAGACTCATAAACACTATACCAGAGTAGTGGAAATAAAATATAGCCTTCTATTTACTTCAATAGATTAAAAATTCCATCTTGGTAGAGTTTAGTCTAACCAAAAGAGGGTACCAAGAGAAATATAGAGAGATATCTAACTGGTTAGATGATTAATCTGATATATCTATTTTGGGGCTAAGAGCCTCTATTTATAGCTAAAAAGGAGAGAAAGGATAAGTTAGAAAGATTGGTGTTCTTTATGACCCATGAGTTGTCAGCTTTTGATATGTTTTATCATGCTTCTGGTCTAATCAAAATAGATCATCATGAATGAGATTCTAATGATTTTCCCAAATAGCCTCTAGATCATTATATTTTTGGGTTAATTACACTAAAAGACAATAGTTTGCCTAAAGTGTAAAATGATAGTCTTTATAGAAATGAATGCTTCAACTACTTTCCAAATTTACAAGCCCTTCTACTTTTGATCCTCCACTAGATCTTATTATAAAAGTGAGATATTCAAGTTTTCGAGGTATTAGAGACACGTCATGTTTATTCTAAATGGTATCTTATTGATGTCATGACTTTAGATGATCCTTTCACATATGACCTACACTTTGGATCCTAAAATGAATTAACTATAGAGAAAACCAATATAAGGATATTGGTTTTCTTATAGATATAACACCTTGTCTAGTAGTCGGTCTTATCAAAATCCATATCAAACTCTACTTCTTTTTCTTATCAAGTCATGATTGACTTACTCAATCACCTCAAATAACCTCCTTTCTATATCTATTGGTAATCTGACTATTTGACTTTCTCAATCTCTTATGGTTTTGACACTTGTCGGCTATGTGTTCTTCCTTAGGTTTGTACAATGGATTTTTGAACCCTATTAGGTAGTTCACAGAGCTTAAATTTGATGTTCATGCAAACATTATTCAACATCTAAAAGAACATTTTTAATCTACCATAGACTATTAAATTTAAACTCATATGTATTTTACCTAGGCATAAAGTTGACAGTTGCTTAAACATATTTCATATTTTGGCCAACTTTATAGACTTGTAACTTGAAGCACAAAACTTGTGAAGGAACCAAAATTTTAGGAGATGGTATTATTGACACAAAGACAAAACCCATTTAATATATTGGCTATAAGTCTTCTTGAGTGAATATATTAAATGCACAAGTTGGTTGGGCTGATTTGTTTGATCTTGGCTCAATAATGGTCAAATGTGAAGACTTGGTCATTTTAGTCTATGAAGCCAACCTCTGAAGTTGCATAGCCTTCATCTTGATTTTCTACATGAGCTAAAATTTTGCATAAATGATATTGGCATGAGAATAAATGAACCCATATGATTATTTCTCATTGACTCATCCATATACACAAAGTCTAGTAGCATTAAAATGGTTGTTTATCTTTGCTTGTTATTGGGGCCAAATGTTTGGACAAAATCTAGATGTAGTGAATGGAGAAAATGAGTTCCATGTGATCTTAATTTTATCTTGAGAATTCCATAAGGTATTTTGTAGTGTTTTAGTGTTTTAAAGGCTTGTGACCTCCATTATCCATTTAATCCATCTGTACCATCCAGAGCTTTTCAAGACTATTTGAATCATTTACTTGATTAGGAACTCTACATTAGGATTACTTGCAAGTTGGCATAGCTTGGTATGTGGGACAAATATGGACAACATGACCTTAGATATTATCTTCAATAAAAATGATCAAAATAAGGAAAAAGTGAGTATTTCTACAAAAGAGGAGAACTATGAAAGAGTCTTGATATTTAAATATAGACTCATCAAACTAGGCAAGGTATGCTATAGATTAGAGAAACAAGCACTCATTGAATTTTGTAAAGAGTTTCATGATATATTTTCTTGAAAATATAAGTAACTCAAAGGATTTGATCCTATCTTAGCACACCATACCATTTAATTAGAACCTAGACTTAAATCAGTTAGACAAAAATAAAGACCCATCAATCCCAAGATTGAACAACTCATGAGGTTAGAGCTCACTAAAATAATTGAATCTAAAATAATATTTCCTATCAAGAATTCAACATGGGTAGCTAACCTTTTTACTATTATAAAAAATAATGGGTAAATAAGACTTTGTGTGGACTTTAGAGATCTTAATAGGGTGTCACTCAAAGATCACTATCCTCTACCATCAATAGAATAGATGTTGCAAGTTGTTTGAAGATCTCAAAAATTTTCTCTCTTAGATATATATTTAGGTTATAATAAGATTCTTGTTAATGAGGATGATCAGTTTAAGAGAACATTCATTACTAAATGGGGGACTTTTGCTTATAGAAATATACCATTTGGTTTGTCAAGTGCTAGCACTACCTTTCAAAGAACAATGGACATGGCCTTCAAAGGTTTGATTAGTGAGATGTTTTTGGTTTATCTATATGATATAAAAGTGTTTTCTAAAGATGATAATGAACATATGCAACACTTGAGACAAGTTTTTGAAAGATGTAGGTAGTATGGAGTATCTCTTAATCCAAAAAAATGCATATTTACTATCCATGAAATTAAGCTCTTAAGACACATTATTTCCAAACATGGTTTGGCTATTGATCATGAAAAAATAGAGGATATTTTAGTCCTATAATTTTCATTACATAATAAAACTATCTAAAGGTTCTTAAGTAATATAAATTTTATAAGGAGATTCATACTTGGTTTTGCATCTTTGGTGAAACCTATCACAACCATGATTAAAAAGAATTAGGTATTTGCTTGAACTAAGGAAGTAATAATAGTTTTGAAGCCATTAAGAAAGTAATTAAACAAAATCCTAATCTTGTAAATTCTAATTTTGATAAAGACTTCATGTTCTATTTATTGGCTAACCTTGATACTACATCAACTATGTTAATGTAAAATAATTGTGAGGGTGTAGAGCAACCAATTGCATTCTTTAGTCAAGCTTTGGAAGATTGTGAAATCAAGTATACCTTTGTTGAGAATCAAGTAATTTATATTTTAAGAGGACTAAATAATTTTAGTCATATGGTTTTGAATAATTAAATTCATGGTATGGTCTCTCGTCCTAGTACCAAGGTGTTTCTTTTGAGTAAAGACCTTAGTGAGAATAGGGTGGGGTGGATCACTAAGGTAATGGAATATGATGTTGATATCAGAGTAATAAAGTTGATAAGAGGTAAGTTCCTTTGGGAACATCTATCTTCAGATCTTTATAATTAAAAATAAGAGGTTTTAATCAATCATGATTGCCCCTAACTAGCTAGTTCCTTAATATATAGTTAAATACAAAATGTGATCAAAATTATTCAAAGTGGTGAGTATCCTAATGATATAAGTAGGTCTCAAAGGAGATATTTTACATTAAAATCTATTCCCTTTTTCCTTCTAGATGGTGTGATTTTTAGAAGAGATATAAATGGTTTATTATTGAGGTGCATTGATCATGACCAATTTGGTGTGTTGCTTGATAAGTTCCATGATGGAATAGAAGGAGGTCATTTATCTCCAAGAACCACAACTACCAAGATCATGAGGGTATGATATTATTGGCCTAGCCTATTCAAGTACTGAAATTCTTGGGTGATAATTTGTGTATAATGTGCTTTATTTATGGGAAAATAAAGTCTTGTTGCTCTTCCTTTGAAGCTTATCCAAGTGGATCAACCTTTCATGCAATGGGGTCTTAATTTTATTGGCATGATAAATCCCCCATCAAGTGTTATCATAAATGGATACTCATATAAAATTATTACTTTATGAGGTGGGTTGAGGTAGTAGAATTGAATGAATCTAATGAGATTACTATTATGGAGTTTTATGAGAGCATCATAATAAGTTATGGCATTCATTATACTATTATTTCAAACAATGCTCTTGTTTGTATAGGTGCTAATACTACTAATTGGGCAAATAGGAATGGAATTTTATTGATTACTTCATCTAACTATTACCCTCAAGTTAATGGGTTGTTTGAATCTACTAACAAAAATCTAATCAGAATCATTAAGAGAACCTTGGAGCATAACCAGAGGTCTTGTCACACTAAATTGAATACAATCTTATGGGATGATAGGATAACTCCCAAGAGGTTAGTAATTTATTCTAATTTTTTTTTATTATCTATGGAAGAGAGGCTAGGTTGTCTATATCTCAAGAGTTTCTTGCCTTAGAGTTGGCACATCAATTAGAATTGATTGAAAACACTCCAATGGAGTGAGATTAATAGAATTAATGGAGTTTCACGAGACTAGAAATAAGGCTCATCAAGCTATGGAGCATCACCAAGTATCAATGGAGAGGTATTTTTACAAGAAGGTAATTATAATATAATTTTAATCAGGTGACATAGTATTGAAGTGGGATGAAGATAGAGCAAAACTAGGGAGGCATACCAAATTTAACACCCTATGAAGTGGACCATATGTCATCATCAAGTGCAAATAAATAAATTCTTTCCAATTAGCAAGGATGAATGGAGAATATTTACCTATCCCTATGAATGGGATACATTTGAAACCTTGTTATTGAGGGGTAAAGGTTAATTTTATAAAGAGTATATTAAGTGTGTGTTTTGTTTTAGTTGTGTGTGTTGTATTCCCTATGTGCTCTAGTTGAACACATGTGTGTTTCTACTTTGTGTCTTGATCTTTTTTTTGTTTTTTGTTTAGTGTATATTTTAATGCAATTTATTTATCAATATTATGTAAATATGACTCCATATCCCAATGGATAGGATTAGGCAATTGGTCATGGCATAGCAAGAATACCACCTTTGGGAAATCACCAAGAATATTGACCATCTTGATCACAAGTCCAAATGGGTCAACCCCCTATAGTCAAGACTTGATATGGGGGTAGAACATAGTAACATAGGGTATTTTGTGGTATAATTTATGTCATTTAATTCCACTATAACCTTGGTCATGATCTAGTTTAATCTTCTATCATTTGGAGTCATCTAGGGGGTCTGACCATCATGGCATGTCACATAGGAATGAACAAGGCAATTTGGTTATACATTTTATAAGTGTGCTTAGAAAACCTTTCAAGTTAAGAAGACTACATAGATATGATGATTTTGGTTTCATAATCATCACCTAAAAATGTGTTGTCTTGATGAGTCCTCTATCTCAAGATACAAAGCTTTAAAGATCAACTAACAGTGCATGATGTGCATGGGAGCATCAACATTAAGTTATAGAAAGTATTCATTTGGATTTAAAAAATCCTTAATGATCTCTAGTTTAACACAAGATCAAAAAGTGGTGAGATATCATGTGATCAGGCCATAGATCAATGGCACATGGGTAGTCAATGAGCTAAGTGATCCTTAGGGTAGATCAATGTTGCATGTTCCTCCATACAAGGTAGATCAACAATTTGCATTTAAATACTAGGACCCAAGATCAATGGAATGTATTTGATCACATACAAGGTAGATCAACAATTTGCATTTAAAGACTAGGACCCAAGATCAATGGAATGTATTTGATCATGTAGTAGATATCCAATGGTGTGAGTAAGGCTCAAATAGTTATAAGATCTTGATATTGAATGCCATTATGCCAATTATCACATTTTAAATGCACAAACAAATCAATGGAATGCATTTTAGCTTATAGACTAAGATCAATGACACATTTTTAACTGAGTGACTAATATTAATGATACACATTGAGTCAAAGGTCAAGGAGCCCAGATCAAATGTGAGATATCCAAGTGGGACAAGTGCATGAACTAGATGGGTTGATAATATGATCCATACAAATCATGTGGTGGTGACAAGTGTCTCAATATGTGAATCCCAAATAAATGATCAATGGCCGATGTCAAAAATTGAATCGAGGAGATTCCTATGGAAATTGATAGAATGAATTCAACTAAATTCTACAGTGCACAAAATGAAGACACACATCTAAAAGATGATAGGAATATTTTAAAATGAAAAGAGAAATATGGTAAGGAAATTTCACATAGGTATCGATATAAGATCAAAGTATTCTGTAATAGAGAAAATAATTTAGACTCATACATCGCCATGAAAGCTCAATTGAGATCCAAGATGGATAGTGACCACCAAATGTGAAGAATGAAATCCAAAAGATAAATGGATGACTACAAATTGTAAATACAAGTGTCTAAAAGACATATAGAAAATAATAAAACATCTATGACTATTATAGCATATGTGTCAACTCTCCTAATTCAATTTCAAATGCTCAATAGATGATCCATGATGATGGTAGTTTCATAGAGGCTAACTGAAGAGTCTTTACACCATTTTGGAATGTTTATCATGGTTTATACATAAATTTGTCTTAGGATAAATTCATGGTCTATTTCACACTCCAGTCCCCTAAAATGTAATTATTTGTCATGCCTTGACATGTGGCATTGTGACCTTTGAGATTCTTTGTTGCATTTTATTCTCCTCCTTCTCTAATTCTATAAGTAGCTTCCATTTTGGCCTTTGTAATCTAATACCACACCACTTATGGAAAATCCCTACTAGTTTTGACATTGCACTTTTCCTTATAGTAATAAATTAAATCTATTTAGATTTCATATCTCATCTTGTTAAAGTGTGTGAAGAGATGTATAGTGAATTGTTAAGTGACATCAATCTATCTTTGCTTTCTCTTAGTCCTTCCATGTTTCCTACAAGTGATTTCAGCCTAGTAGGTCATATGAAATATAGTTAGGTGTATGAATATGTATTAAGTGTATAATTACCCTTCATATTTACATCTGACCTATGTTTTTACTTACCTTGGATAGTCTTCATAAATTTCACCTTCATACTGAAATACTAATGCTAGTGCATTTTAGGACTCCTATTCTAGTGTTGTAGGCATTGCTTGTTTACGAATGAAGTACAATGGTCATGTGAAAGACATCTTGGTGCATCAACCTTTTAGAATTGGTTCATTTCATTAAAATGTTATCCCTTTTTCCCCACAAGTAAATAGTTAGCATAGGTGAAAGTACTTCAAGATATATTTAGGGAGATAGCCCTTAAATCTATAGGATCACTTCCACCATAGGTACACCCACATACCTAAAAGTGTTTCCATTTTACCCAAATATGGAAGAGGCTTGATCATCCTCTTTTATGTTGAAATATTTGATGACAACAATACCATTTATAATATTCAATCTATTGCTCCAGAACAAGCTTCCCCTTTAAACCACATCCCCAATCCTCACTTTTCTCCAACAAGCAACATCAATGTTCATAATACATTATCATTAGAATAAATCCAAAAGTGTCAACCAAGTCCTCTTCCATGAGAACTTTATCCCACTCACCATATGAAATCATGGTATGATCTAAATAATTTCTTTTGGTTTCATGCTAGTTGGGGTCACTTTCATGAGACTTGTAGGCAATTGCATAACTTAGCTATGGATTTACTCGGTTTGAATTTTGACCATGATTCCCTCATTTGTAAATGTCAAAAATAATACAACATTGCCTTCAAATCTCATGAAACATGAAGTAGAAATCAATATTTAAACTAGGCTAATGGTCATTTGGCTATTTACAAATACCCTCTTCTAAACCATCAAGATAATAATGATAAGATTACCCCTTCCACAAATATTGTTAACAATCTTATAGACCTAACTCTTGAAGAGAATGTGGTCAACATGACTAATATGTGAATGGTATTTTCCTTCATTTATTCTCATCCCACCCACACACACCAATCATCTCACACTTTCTGTGTCATCTAATATTCTTCGCCAACTCACCTAACATAATTGGGGAAAGATGACCTTATCTCTATTGACAAATTAATTCCAACACCTCCATTGGATAACACATCTCATACCAATTCTATGATTTTTCCAACATTTTTACCCATCACCAATGATATTCAACCTTCTAACACTACTTAAAATTTATCACAAATTAAACCTATATCAACTACCCTATCCTCTCATTATAATCAACCAATTTATCCCCTATTAAACCTCTCACATCCTATCAACATAAATTTACATACACTTATGATTTTCCTTTTGAGGAACTCCTCAAACACTATGCCCCTCTATCTAATAGTCCCCTCATGGTTTATGATGAATGGGATCCTATCATGGATCTTACTAATCTCCCATATCAAATTCTATTTCTCAAAATCATGTGGACTTCTTCACATCATCATAACTTCCTTATGAAACTCCTATTAAAAATTAACATCCCTTAGCCTCCCATATCAAGATGTGAATATAACTTATCTATGTCAGAATATTTCATCTTAAAATAGTGTGAAGATATGTCTATACACATTGAAAAAATAATGGACACTTATCTCTCTCAAATTCCCCATTACTTCCATGATTCTAGATGAGATTTTATTTCATTTGGATGATCCTACCCTATTTATAAACATCCAAATCAGTGATATCCAAGTCAAGAGTGCCTTAATTGATGAGGGTTTAGGTACTTTTATTTCCTCCTTTGACTTCATTAAAATCCTTTGAAACTATGAATGTAATCTTAAGTCTACATGCAACATATTTCAAGGATATGATTGAATGAAAATTCTTCCCTTGGGTTGTGTATGGCTCCCTATCACCATCCCACCTATCATTATTCAAGTGAAGGTTATGATTTTCAATTTTCCTCTCTCCTATAATATCTTGCTTGGTAGGCCATAGACTCATTGTATGAGGGCCATCACCTCTTTTGCCTGATAATGTGTCAATTTCCCTCACAATGGTGCAATCTATAAGATTCAAAGAGATACTAACCTTTGTAATTTTGAACAATTTAAATATCATGGTGTATTCAAAAGTCTAACCCTTGATGAGTGTTCCATTCTGATAATCTCAAAATTTTAATTTCCCTATCAACTCTATGTGAGGTTACCATGATCACCCCAAACTCATCAAGAGTATACCACAAAACCTCTTAGATTTTGAAGAAGATGATCTTGATGAGATCAAAATCAAGATAAAAACTTTTGATCTCTCTTCTCATCTCATTTCCTAGCTTCCACCTTCTCTAAATTAACATTCTCATTAACCTCCTAATGATGATACACCCGTAGTCTTAACTAAGACTCGATACTCTATTCATCATGCCACCTCTAATGAGAAGTTTATCCCTACTTCAATAATTAATCTTTGTACACTTGACTATGATAATGGTTATAACTTAGATGACCCATTTCTAAGAGGTCTTGTTTAGGCTTGAGATGCTAAGATCCTTCATTATCAGTCTTATTTGTTTCAATCTTTCCATTTATCTTATCACATTATATCATATATAGTTAATAATTTTATAATTATTCTTCTTGTTCACAAGGTAGAGATGGTGCACACACCTCCATTTTCCAAAGAACATCTTAGGATCATTCTTATAGATCATGTTATGACTAGTCCCTATTACATTGATAGATATTAGGATACATATAGCCATCTTTCCCCTAAGATTTTTGATACCATCCTTCAACCCTCTATGTATCTTGGTCCTCCCTCATCTGAGATTAGTCTATATCATATTCCCATACTCCCTTTAGTTGAATCTTTTCCTACTTTTGATCTAATTTCTACTTCAATCAAGCCTAATCTAGTCTATCTACCAAATTTTCCTCCCCTTGGTGATGGCTTTCTTCATTTACCATAACTTGTTCTTTTGCCTACGAAATGTGTTGATCAGCCATATTTTGATATTCATAGAGTCAGTGGTAATTACACTAGAGATTATAAATTATACTAGCCTTCCCTAGTTTTTGCTTCTACTCCCTTTATTCATACACCCATAAAGTGTACTAATAAGTGTAGTTGTTTCTTCCACAACATTGATAAGCATTCCTCCAATCATTATCTTAAGATTCAACAATTTATAGACACCTTGAATCCTACTCTTATTTAGTCTATAAACAAGGCTATACTTCCTCTAAAAATATTACCTAAATATATTAACAAATATGGGGAGGTCTATTGTCTATGGAACCAATTTGAGACCCATTACACTGATCATTATCACATCCTCCATCAATATCTCTAAGATCACCTTATGACCATTCCCATGCCTTTTATCCCTCCTCCCACAAGTTTCTCATGTAATAAGTCTCCCCCTTATTCCCATGTGGTTCCCCCACCTCTGGCCACTTCTCCCCCATGGTTCTCACACCTGTGTCCACTTCTTTCCCTATGGTTCCCCCACTTATGGTTCCATCACCTGTGGTTCTTCCACTCATGATCCCTCTACCTATGGATACTCTTGAACCTATGGCCCTTTCTCCACAGATGACTCCTTCATGTCCCATAGATTTAACTCTTATTCTTTTTCCTCAGTATCTTATGAATGATGGCCCTTATGATCAAGATCCTTTAAGAATCCCTACATTTTCTATTGAGGATATTCAATGAGATGTATTTTCCTATATTTATCTAAAGATTGATGAGACCCTCACTATAGTTAGATTCTAACTTCACAGAGATTTATCAAATGTTTTAGATAATGTTTGTGGATAAATTTACCAGTATTTATAAACATAGCATGGTGTTCCTTCACTTTATTCTTCATTTTGGATTGGATGTGTGCTCCAAGTTTATATTTATATACTTTATATCATCTGTAACTATGTCAAAATTTCATCTATCTTACATTGTTATTTATATTTTTCACTACACGTTATCTATGGTATCATTATCTTTCCTTATCCTCTTCTATGGTTCTTTTCATGATGACATGCTCTTTAATTTCATTTATTTCCATGAATATCTTACTCTTTTTTTCATGATTGTTCGCTACCTTATCTGTATAACATGGATAATCACTATTGTGACTTGGTTATACAAACCTTGATCCCCTTAGTCCTCCTTATTTACCATGTGATCAGTTAGAAAATAAGTCATCTCATTATAATATCATTTTACCATTCCATATTGGATCTCCCTTTACTCCCCTAATTTCCTTTCTCAAACTAAGTATACACATGGTTGAAATTTGAGATAACATTATGGTTCTTAGGTAAGCCTAAGCATTTTAGTTAGTTATGTTGTTGGAAACTTAGCATTTTTAGGCCAAAGTCTAAATCTCATTTATGTATATCACTCTCATGATTGGTCATTCCAATTCTATATGGAGGAAGAATCTTAAAATACATAAAAAAATAAAATCCAAATAATGTTTACAAAAGGAAATGATACAAAAGGCGAACATTAAAATTTTCAAAAGTCCAATAACACTAAAACATGTGATTTAAATCACATCTCCTTTTTATAATCAAAGATCAAACTCCATAGTTGGCTGCATGATAGATTCAAGGTCCATTAGGGTGAGGTATACCAATAGCTTGGGAAAGGAGAATTAAAAAAAAAAATCTTTTATGACTACTTACATTCTCACACAAGTACCCAATCTTTGCAAAAGACTGACAACTCTGTAAGAGGTCCTGAGGAATGGAGAACATGTTATGGGATGATAAGTCCATTTTACATTTTCTTATTCAAGAAACAAACACGATTTGATATTTATATAACTTTGTGCTTAATTTTAATAGGTATCCTTTAAATATTGATGGTCACTAGTCACTTAGTGTCTTTCTATGTCCTTAGTGTGCCTCATATTTCCTAAGGTATTCTCATAAAATTCCTAAGTTGTGTTTTTTACATTCACTCTATCATTTCCCATAATCTTAATATTTCCCCTTGAGAAATATTATTTTGTTCAATGATCACTCCTCCCTATGGATTTAATTTATGAGTTACAATGTAAGACCTTGGATAGGACCAAGTCTTCCTCACAAATTATGAAATTACCATTTGAAACATTCCTTTTATGATAAATTCCACTTTTTCCACCTCATTGGTGTTCCATTTGTGAGCTGCAGTGTAAGACCATGGATAAGACCTAACCTACCTCATAAAATTTTCCAATACCCAAGTCACAATGAAATTGCATGTGTCAAATTTGAGATAAGTCATGATTGATCATGAGTTAATGTTATTGACATTCTTCCCATCTTGATATAGTATGTTTTATGCTTAATTCATTGATATTTCATTTTTTTATCTTATTATTTTCTATTTGCATGTAAGCATACAACCATTTTTCTTAAGTTTTTCATAATTCCTAGATTTAATTAGTTTGATTGATTTAAGCCCATTTTTCCAATTTTGTTTCTCTTTTATACTTCCCAATGTGATTTAGTATGATCGATTGACTTAATTATTTTTTTTATACCATTTTTTTTTTCATGTGCCTTCTATTTTAGTACATTATTTTCATACTTCCCAATGTGATATAGTGTGATTTTACTTGTTTTAATTTAGTTCAAATATTTTTCCTGGTTTAAAAATATTTTTATTATCTCTTTTTACCATTTTTGGTTTATTATATTTAGTTGTATTTTTTTAGTACATATTTCCCATCGTGATATACTATGTATTGAATTTGTTTTGATTATTTATATTTTTCCAAGTTATTTTTGCCCTTCTCTTTTTAACCATGCATGTGTATCACATAATGATAGAAAATAAAACACTCCACATATATTTCCCACAACATATATAGCAAAATCAAAATAAATGTGCTAGAAATAAATATATGCATGCATCGACATCCAAAACCAAATGCAATTCATGAGATTTAAAATATAACTATCAAAATTGATATCTATATATATCATGTGTTTTATACAATATAGGGTACATAATTCAAAATACATAGCTTTATCTCTATGGTTGGGCTCTATTTTGCTTATCCTATAGCCTAGCCATGCTACCCATAGAAGCTTGAGATTGTCCCCTCTACAAGGTATGATATAATGAGGTAGTCTAGGATCTCAATTCTACTATATGTCCCTATAGGTTGGTCATTTGGGCCTATACCTATCCAAAATGGACTATGGTATCCATGTGCACTACTCTCTCTTGAGCCAAGGCCTACCAAGCATGTACCTCTTCCATTCACACCCTTGCTAGTGGATGAAATCCATCACTACATGTTTGTATCTACCTCATGGCCTCCCCCACCAGTCTAAACTAGCCTACCTAGGTTGGGGCAACTGGTACTATAGGATAATCCAATGTGTTGGTATCAATGGTGTCAGCACCCCATCCAAAATATCATGTTTCATATCCATAACCAGGGATCCATGTCTAACCTCCTATGTTGTTGGATACAAAAAACTAGAACTACATAGATACTATATCACATATATATCTCAAAATATATCTATCTACTATAATCTCATACAACTAGTATTCTATATCCAAGCCTAAAATCAATACTACAACATTTTTTACTAGTCCTAGTATCACCAACCACCATCTCTCCATATGTTCACCCCCCAAACACCTCCTCTATAGATTGCCTCTCTGCTAATGAAAAACTAGGATTCATTTATCATTACCCCTAGTGTACCTAAAAATTTCCTAGGGTTAACTTTGGTGTCTATATTTTGCCTACTAATAAATATTATATATTTAACTCAACTTCAAATCAATATATTCAAATTTTTGAATTTTCTAGTTTTTTTATCTATGTTGCACTAGTTATGATTGGTAATCATCCTCCTCATCTTAGCTATCATCTCCTCTATGATGGCTTTTTAGTCTCCAAATAGGTCTCTCAAATCTCTATTTTCTCATAATAGTAAAAATAACAAATGAATTATTTTTCACCTTAATTATATTTGTTATTCAAAATTATTTACCTTTCAAATATTTATTGCCAGATTATGTATTTAGATCATATCTTTGTTTTTACTAGCTCTTTTTCCAAACCCTAAAATGTTATGAAATCCTAAAACCGTAGAGAATATTTTCACATATTATATGTATATCTTGAAATTTTTTGAATTTTCACTCTTTTTTGTGAATCTCTATAGGTTTGCCTAATGTTCTCTACATTGGACACCTTCACATTTCTTACATCTCTTTCTTTATCTAGAACACTAAGGTAAGTAAAGGTATGTGTTTTTAAACTATATGCTTTCATTTTATCTTATTTTCTCTTTAATAAAATTTATATAGCTTTAGCATTATGTGTTTTTATGTTCTTTGTACCTCCTTTATGAGCGTACATATATAATTATTCAAAGGTAAATATCATTAACTTTGTTCCTCCTCTATAAGAGTAGATAGATATACATTTGCACTTCTCTCCCATGTATTAGGATTATGTATACATTAAAATGAGTATAAGTATTATATGCATGTTTAATTTTGATGTTTATTACCCAACTTTATTCCACAAGTTTTGGTTATCACTAGATTAGACTTTACTTTACTTGTTATTAGTTTATCGAATACAAAAACATAAGACCTAATTAGGGTTATTGCATAGTTTTACTTGACTGGAGGCTTTGGAACCCTCCCTACTAAATTTAATATGGTAAGAGATCATTTATCTAGGTCTAATAGAACCATCTTGGTAATGACCACAAATATCTAATGTATCCACAATTGGAAGTGTAAGTAGGATTTATCTTCTCTAGGCTAGGATTGATTTATAGATCTCTTGCATTTCCCATTATATACAGTATAAAGATTGTTCACATGAAAATTACTATGGGAAGAGTTCAAGGGAGGTGGATTATACCTCACACATGTCTTATAAATCCTTTTAATTTCTTAAAACTCTTTCTATCCTTTATTCATTCTTAGCCTACACAGGCATGTGTCAAGACCAACTTAGGGTTAAAATCTTGCATTTTGCATAATTTGTGTTTCCACCCTTGGAATTGCATGAAATTTTTTAATATAACCTTATTTTATTTTATATATAATATTTTGGTGGTTTTGGAGTAGTACATTATGGTGTAATATAGTCTCTAGTACTATATGTTTGCTTTAGGCCTAAAAGAGGCCTTATTATGAAGAAAGGTGCTACGTTACTAGGTATGCATTGGTATTTGAGACATGAAACTTTGGGTGAAGATTAAATATTACAAAGATTAATAAAATATGGATTTGTATTACATATAATTATTGTATATCAATCAAACATAGTATCTTTGTGTTAAAATATGGCTACAAGAAATAGGCCTTAAAGGGAACAAGTGTGAAAGTTATGAATGAGATTATATAATAGAGATGGATATATGATGAATTATAGGTATTAAATATAAATAAAATGACTTTTCACTTCCTAATCAAAAATAAAGTGGAAATTTCAAAAAGGATTGATGAGTCATTAGGCAAAACAAAACTCCTATGCCACCTTGATCAATCCATCATCAAACTAAGTGCACACATGTTGAAGAGAGATTTTAAGACTATTTATTATAAGTTTTTATTATTTTTAACTAATTATATGAGTTATTTTCATCCATAATTGGTTCTTAACACCTCTCTTCTTCTTTCTCCTATATGTACTTCCTTATTTGGCATTGAAATGGATCCTTCCACTAGGAGTATGGTGAAGCCTTACTCTTTTATATGCATTTGACCAGTAAATGATTATTTATTACCTCATTATATGGTTTTATGTAGTGTATAATTTTAAATGGTTTATCTAATCAAATTCATACTTATCTCACCTTTGTTTATTTTTTAATTCATCTTACCTTCATGCAATTTGATTCTCTATTATAGGTTGTACAAAGTGTCATCAAGGGTTATATGAGAGTTAGAAGTGGAAAGTATCTTTCTTCCTAGTCTAAAATTAACTTAACTATCTAAAAATAATTTATTTAATAAGTTTTTTAAAGATAAGTGTATGTTTATTATAGATTTATATGTATCAGTGCACATTCAAATCAGTGGTAGTGGTCATAAAATTTGGTGTATCACCCCCTTAGTTCATAGATTCTTTATCTCTTATCCTTGAAATTTAGTAGATTATTTATTGGTCCTAAGTGATTCTTAAAAGGGAACTATCCCTATATATAGGTTTAATTCATTCCTTAGGTCACCCATAACCTATGATTTTTCCCATATGTAGCTTAGATGAAAGGACTTGAAATACCCTCTCAAAGGGTGCAAATTTATGGTATATTAGTTTTTGCATGCTTGGTGGGACCAAGATTTCATCCATTAAATAGTTATAAATGTTTCTCTATAAAAAATTAGCCTTTGGATCCATTAAAATAAAACTAAATGGTGACTCCAAGTAAACCATAGGTGGTATAATCAATCCAAGTGTCTAAAAAATTAGAAATTGGTATGTATTATTATTCTTATTTTTGTCAAGGTTCATACTCTATGCATTCACATTATTCATATCAGATTTATAGAATTCATGGATTCACCCAAATTGGCTTTGAAATATTAACATAGAAACCTTACCAAGGTTATCAACAGTCTCATGTGTTCCCTCCTACTCCAACTCAGCCTCCTTAACAACCTACTTATCCTTCTAGTCAACCTTGCCAAATCTATGTTGATCCCACTCCATCACTATTAGGATTCAAAAAAATCTTTTAGAAATTGAAATGTAAATGAGAGACATTGATAGAGAAAAGGAACTTGGTCTAATTATTCATACTCCTTCCTTTCATAGTGAAGTCATTAAGATGATGAGGGACTTAGTACGTTTGATTAGTTATTATTGGGTATCTATTGGGATAGGTAATTAGTACATACCAATAAATGAAGTGATTTATATAAGATGCTTGATTCAATATATGGAGATTAGGTTAGTGGCTCATGAAAGATGGTTAGTGACCTATAAAAGGAAATAGACTTAATAAAATCATCCTTATATCCCTTCTCCTACTCCACATCAACCTTCCTTATGCTTCTAACTTGATCCATGATATAACATCCCATCAAGAAAATCCTATGCCCATGTAACCTTCACCCACTCTTACTCAAGAGTCTCAAACCATTCTACCATGGAGACCTTTCTGGACTATAACCCCTGATTATATCATTACAACCCTTGAGAAAGAACCTTATCATATGCCTATCCAAAGTTAGATAAAAAAAGAAGTATATAGAGGTCAAACCAAGAGAGATCATAAGTCTCTCAAGTCCTTCACCCACCCCTCATGTTGAATATATACATGAAGTTCAAGATACATAACAATTTGATAGAGTTATTAGGGAGTGGAAGGAAAATAATAGAGAATATTTAATATAATTTTCTTATCTATCTTTCCAATAATCCTTCAATAAACTTAACTGTTACGTACCTAGGGATATGATATATTGGTTGATGGAGATGCCAACATGTGGCACACATCCCCTTAGTTAGTTATATGGGTACAATATATTAGGATAATAGAGTAACTTATGGAAGTAGTACATTGGGTAATGGTCGGCCTACATTGGATTAGGAGGTTACCCATCCATGGGTTAGATAGATGTATATATATAGGGGATGAATATCATGGTAAAGATATCAAGTAAGCATTGAGTCTTCTATTAAAAGAGGATATTGGAGGTTGTCCCCTCGAAGAGACATTGTGGAGTTATTCCTTCCTAAAGGAGTATTATATGGTGTTTCCCTACCTTAAGGGTATTTCTGCATATATTAAATATCAAGATCATATCACTAACCCTCCCAAAATCTTAAGTTAGGACACATTATCATGTTTCAAAAAAGCCAATGAGTAATCTTTCCCTCCCACAACCTCCTTTTATTAAGGATAACATATTACATTAACGGTAGAAGATGAACATTTAGGTGAAAAGGAAAGCTTGTTAAGAAAGGATGATGGGGTGTTAATCCTTGAGAAACATGATCAGTCATCTATAAGTGATCATCAATAAGGCTATGAGGAGAGTAATTTAAGTGTGTACGATGAATAAATCCTTATTTTAAATTCTATTTATAAATAATTAATTAAATCACTCTTAAAGGATGAGGGGAAAGATTATATTTATGGAGTAATACAAGGTAACATGGTAGAAATCTCTAATCAAAGTGATTATATTGAAGAGTGTGAAAAAAGAAAATTTTGATCAGGTTTAGAAGTAGTTATACCATAGTTTTATGTAAGAATTTGAGTTGTTTGGAAAGCATGAGATCCATTTAGAGTGTAAATATGAACTCCAACATGAAGTTGCATAATTTATCCCCTATAAGAGTAAAAATTAGGTTTGACACAAGAGGATCGTGATGAATTAGACCTTGGGTGGGTAGATTAACTTCCATTATACATAGAAGAAGATGAAGACCAATCTAGTTGTCATGGATTGAGTCTTAATGATAAATTTCAAGATGATCATGTTTCATCTAAGTATGAGAGAAATTTTCATGAAGATACTTTGGTCATTAGACATTTTTAGCCTCATGAGCAATATGAAGGTTTGAATGAAGTTGTAGTGGATTTTAATGAGTAAGAGATAAAGCTTAAAGAAGAAAACTTGAAGTTATGTCATGATTCCATTAAATATTTTGAAGCATTGGATAGGTATTTTTTCCCTAAAGAGAAAGATAAATAAGATATTAAAGTTGACATCTCTTCAAACATTCAATAAGAAATTTCCTTTTGGGAGGAACTAGAAATTTTTTGTTCAAGTTTGAATAGTAAATATGCAGACCATGAAGAGAATGCTAAGATGATTGTTTTTTCTAATGAACATAATGAAAACATGAGAGATAAATATCATGAATAAAAAATCATGGTTTCTACTCTTGTTGAATCTCATGAAATAGTTCATGATAACTCTTGGTAGCCATACATTTATACCATTCAAGAGGTTGAATCTCTTTGTAAGCCGATATCTCGTAACAAGAACATTGATTAAAAGTTTTTAAAATTTTAATAACATGATCCTAAGGAGCCAATATAATCTAAGGTTGATTCTACCCACATGAATCAAATTTTAGTCACATTGGAGGTTTCTTCCATTGATAAAGAGCATCATGAGGTATGCTATGAACTTAAATATGAATTTATCTTTGTAGGAGACATGTTTATTAATGTTAGATCACTTGAAGATAGCATAAAGACATTGGTAACTAAGGAAAAGGTTCATAGAGAAAGCATAGTGTTCCAAAAGAAGTTTTTCCATTACTCCAAGTCAATTCATGTAGGATATGATACTAGTCAAAGAGAACAAGTTCATGATAACCATTGAAAGCCACACCTTGATATCATTTAATAGTTAAAATCTCTTTGTAAGCCCATATCTCCTAAAAATATCATTGATGAACAATTTGTCAAATTTTAAGAATATGATCCTAAGGAGACAATATAAGATAAGGTTATTGTTTCCCCCATGAATCAAAGTGTGGTCATATTAGATGTCTCTCACATTGACAAAGAGCAATATGAGGTAAGCTAGGAGACATGTTTTATATTATTAGTTCACTTGAATATAGGCCAGAGACATTATCAACAAAGGAAAAGATTCATAGAGAAAACATAATTTTATAAAAGTAACTTTCCCATCACTCCAATTCATCTCATGAAGGGGATCTCAAAAAAATTCCTTTTGATCCAAAAAGACTAGGCATTGGAGGTTAGTTGTATATAGTAATTTTTTGTCTTTTTTTCCCTAAGTACTTCTTAGCATAGTGAGTGTCTTGTTTTTTATTTGTATTATCGATGTGTTTGTTTCTCATTTATTATGTGTATTTAAGTAAAATTGTTATCCTATCCTACTTAATAAGTTGCAGTTAGCTCTCAAAGTATAAGTCATGTTTGAGTTGAGTGGTAGGTGACTCTATAGTTAAATAAATGCATGAGACTACTAGTCTAGGTTCTTATCAGGCATGAAATCCTAGGAGGTCACCAAGTATGTTACCCAAATTTGGCCATCGTGAGTAAGTACAATTCAAAACTTTGGTCTTCATACTCATAACCGTGTTGATAGCCTGTTTAGAGGTTTTGTCTTGGTTTAAAGGCTAATATTTGTCATAAAAAGATGTATTTTAAAATGTTTTATTCATTAAAAGGTATATTTCAACTTCTATCCAAGGATATGAATTCAAGTACTTAGTGTTGTTACCTATTCTCTTTATTAAAGTCGCATGACATGTTTTAGCAAGGATTAAAGTAGTTTTCGATAAATTAAGGTAAAGGTTGGTTATGAAAACTATAAGGATGAAGTAAATTTTTATTTTTATAATATGTTTCCAAGATATGACAATTTTTTTCTTATTTTTCCATGTTCATACAATTTAGTTTCAAAGTAAAACAAGTTGTGAGACCGTCTAAAGGCCAAGAAAATGAAATATAACGTAGCAATGCACTTGCCAAGGAATGATAAATCAAGTTTAAAAGTGGAGATTATCATTTTAGTTCAAAAAATAATGTTTTAAGATCCTTATAATGTTTTTAGGGTCAAATCATACTTTTGGCAGCATTGGCAGGTCCAAAGAAGATAGAAAAAATTTCATCTCCTTTATCAAGCTACTTGCAAGCTAGTGAATGTCATTTTCAAATGATCAATTCATGAAGAATAAGAAGGGTTATATCTAGTGAACTTAAGGGTTAATATGGGACCTTATTCCCTTCAAAATTACACCAAGATTTTAGGTATTAATGGGTTATACTTTATGAACAATCACTAAGAATTTTAGTGCTCTTAAACCCCTTCAAAACCCCCTCAGCTCTATTTTAGGTAAATTCAAAGCATTTTTGAGCTCATTATTGAAAATGAAGGATTTTTTGAGGAATTATAAGATCAAACTAGTCTTTTAACACCATTTTACATCATTTATTTAACACGTGCATGTAGGGGAAGCTAATAAAAATCCATATATGACATGTTACAGACCTATATAGGATGCTTATTGGAAGGATTTTGATGGATTTGAATTTTTATTACCTAAAATGGTCTTTAAAATCCTCCATCAACCTATCATTCCTCCTGAAAATATCTTAAATGGATATATATCAAACATAGATGGCACACAACTATCAAATGGGGTAGATGTAGTCCAATGAGATAACATGTTAGATATTTAAGAAATAATACACAAAAATAGAGTTTGAAATTACTAAAAAAAATTAAAGTAAAATTATAAGGCATCCAAAAAAAATAAACACTCCATAGTTACACTTAAAAAGGATTTTAAATGATAATAAAAATGAGGTCTTCACTCATGCAAATAGACCATGTCAAGCATGTAGGGAAAATAATTATCCTTGACAATATAACTTGCATGTTTTATTATTTTATAAGTATCCAAGTAGGTGAGACAAATTTAATATTTAATTATAAGACCAATTAATGAAAAAATATGTAATTACATCAACTCAAAATAGGTTATATGGGATTTTGAAGAAAAATAGATATGTACATGACTATTTTGCATGTTTTAAGATATGTTTTAAGTATCCTAGACTTTTGAGAAGGATTACATGCATGAAAATAGATATAAATACCTCCCATTAATCCCTCAAAGAGTAATCATGGATTTTTTAAAGTCTTCAAAGAGGAACCAATCTAGAATTAGTGATGTTGAGCTTGTGAGCTTAAAAGGTAAACCTATAGGTATACCTTCCAAAGGTTATAAAACAAACCCTTTGGTGTCCAATGACAAGCTCAATAAATTTTATGAGAAGTATTATAGCCATGATAAGGTTTTAAAATGTTTGGGTCTTTAATATGAAGTGAAAAACACCAATTGAGTCAAGTTTCTTTGCATGAAGAAGAGCTATAAGCCTAAGAAGATACCTACATGCCTATCATAAGAAAAATCAGTTAAAAGATGCACTATTTAATTTTAGTTTGAAGTCTAGGACTTGTGTGGGGTTTTAAAAAATACAAATAAACCTTCCATTGACTGTATTCCATTAAAATTAGAAATAATATGCATATGGTTGTGTATAATCAACTCTAAAAAAGAACACCTACAACCAATGGCAATTTTGGCATAAACATGAGGAAAAGCTGAAAAGTTTGGCATGGTCATGAATTTTAAAGGTGTATTTGATTAATTATATATCATTTTAAGAATTTAAGGATGTTTAGAGGTTGAAAAATAATACAAGGAAGCCCACAACCCACTTTAGAGTCCTAAAATGCATATAGAAATCTAAAACTTGGCATGCTAGAGAGGTATGAAGATTGTTCAAGGGTAAATGACTATTAGAAGAGTTAAATGGAGTTAAGAAAAAAATCACATAGGTATAATAAATATTTTAAGTTGATTAAAATATTTATATCTTTTTTTTCACTCTTGGATTACACATGCTTGTGTTAAGACCAACCTAGGGATAAAATCTTGCATTTTGCATAATTTGAGTTTCCACCCTTGGAATTGCTTGAAAATTTATAATATGATATTATTTAATGTGATATACATTATTTTTCTGATTTTGGATATGTAAATCATGGTATAGTATGGTCTCTATTACTATGTGGTTGTTTTAGGCCTAAAAGAGGCCTAATTGTGAATGAGGGTGTTGGGTTAGTAGGTCTGCATTGGGAGTTGAGTTCTAAAAATTTAGATAAAGATGAAATAGGATAAAGAGTACACAAATATTCCTTTATATTACCTATAAGTGTTGTATATCATTAAAACCTAGTATCTTTGTGTCAAAATAAGGCTAAAAGAAATAAGCCTTAAAGAGAGCAAATGTGAAAGTTATGAATGAGATTGTAGAATAGAGATGGAGATATGACAAATTATGTGTATTAAAAAGCAAGTAGGTGACTTTTCACTTCCTAATAAAGAATAAAGTGGTAGTTTAAATAAGGATTAGGGAGTCACCAAGTAAGACAAATCTCTTACACCACCTTAATCAAACCATCATCAAATTAAGTGCACGCATGTTGAAGATAACTTTTAGGACTAATTCTTGGCAAGATTTCTTGTTTATAAATGGTTATATGAGTGCTTGGTAGTCATAATTTTTTTTGGACACCTCTTTTATCTCTCTCTTCTTCTTTCTCCTATATGTATTTCCTTGTTTGGCCTTGAAATGGATCTTTCCACCATGAGTATGGCAAATCCCTACTCTTTTGTATACCTTTGATCAATAAATGACTATTTTTTACCTCTTTATATGGTTGTATGTAGTGTGGAATTATAAATGGTTGATCTAATCAAGTGTAGACTTAGCTCACCTTGGTTTTCTTTTCTTATCATATTTATTTCATGCAGTTTGATTCTCTATTATAAGCTATAGAGAGTGTCATCAGGGGTTCCATGAGAGTTATAAGTGGTAACTATCTTCACTCCTAGTCTCAAATTACATTACCTCTCTAAAAATCATTGATGTAATAGGTTGTTTTTAGGAAAAAATGTATGTTTATTATAGTCCTATGTGTATACATATAATATTTTCAAACTTTTATTGATTAATAACACTTTGTATCTTGTAGGAACCTATTGAGTCTCAATATCTCTAAGTGCATGCCTTAAGGGGTGCACTAGGAAAAGGGAGGGAAGACCATCAGTGCTTCATAAGATTTTTGTCCTTTTTGCCACTTTCCATCTACATACTTATCTCATAAAACCATTTACCCTAAGCTTTTTATTCTCAGTTCTAGCCATTCCAATATTTTTTGCTTTCATTACTCATTTTATTTCTTTAACACCCTTTTAGATAGTTGGCTATACTAGGTCGATTACATTGACCCAATACAATTTAGGGGTATTTTTTAGTTTCTTGGTTTGTTAACCATTTGGCTAACCTAACTCAGACCTAGTGATTTATTTCCAAAAACACATTGGGTCGACTAAATCAGCCCTGTATAGCCAAAATATTGAAAGGATTTAGGGAAATATCTTCCTATATATACAAGTTCATTTCCCACCATTTCATAAGAGAAGAATTATTAGTGAATAATTCAAAAAAACATCTACTTATTGACCATTATAATTGAGGAATAAAGATTAGGGTTACATAATTTCATTGGAGATATGGATTTTATCTTGTGGAGAAGTTTTTTGAATTCTTAGATAGGTTGTGTAGACTAGATTTGATTTATCTTGGTTATCCTTACATACCACAAAAATCTCTTGTGAAGCACCTTGGCTGAGGAGGAGATTGAGGCTTGGTAGGTTCATCTTCAAAGGTAAGTATTCCTAACTTCATTTATCCTTTATAAGAGTAGATAGATAATTCATTTATATGATTAGAGTAGATAGATAATTCATTTATATTATTATTTCCATGTATTAGGATTTTGTATACATTGATATGAGTATATGTCTTCTAATACATGTTTAGTTTATTTGTTGTTTTATTATTTCTAACCCCCACTTTGTGCCACAAGCTTTGGTGTGTACTAGATTAGATTTCAATTTCTTGTTATTAGAATAGACTGAACATTTTAAACCTTAGGAATCTATTAGAAATGTTGTGTCATTATGTTAGATTGTAGGCTTTGGAACCCTTCCTATCATGATACGTTATGATAAGTGATTCCCTAATTGGGTCTAGTGGATCCCCATATTGGTCATGTCTCACTTAACAAGTGTATTCAAATCAGAAGTGTAAGTATGATCTATCTTATTCAATATAGGATTAATTCATAGAAATGATGCATTTTTTATTACATACATTATAGTGAACCCAAAATGAACTAAAACTTATAGGATTTTTTCACTTTTATTTCATTGTTTTTATCATATATTTTGATTTACTAAATTGATTCTATCAACCCAGTTATTTTTATCTATGCATAGGTTTTCAAGAATAGGTAGCTAGATCGACCTATTTAACCTAGTAGAGGTTCTAACCTTTCAAACACCTAGTTCAACCTACTAGGTCAACCTAGTCAACTCCCTATAGTTTTAGCATTTTTCAATAGGTTCCTATACAGCTTGATCAATATTGTCAACCTAGTTTATAGGTTTCTCAAGCATACTTCAAGGTTCTTCATCAACAAGCTTTCTTCATTATATCTATGATCCACCAAGGTTACTTTCTACCTCTCTATTTCTCTCTTTTCTATTTTTCCTTTCCATTTTTTAGTCTTCAAAACATCCCTTACATAGTTAATTATATTGACACTATCAACCCAGTTATATGTTTTGTGTGTTGTCTAAAATAACTGGATCAACACTAGTGACCCAGTTCATTTTTAGACTTTGCTTCCACAGTATAGGTTTGACCCTATTTACCCTATTCTATATTTTTTAATATAATTTCAGCACTATACCTTGTTTCAAAGTTGGAATTAACCTCATATATGTTAGTAATTAGCTCACACATTTATTTTCTTATTGTTTGCATGCTTAGAATAGTTCACATATTTTAATTAGGGAATTTTAAATTTATCACTTAGTTTCACTATTTATTTTTTATGCACACATGGCCAAATTACATAACATAAATATGAACTTTAACATTCTATCTACCCTAGGCCAACCTACTTAGATTTCATCACCAAGGGGGAAGCTGAATTGATGCTCTAGTTAAGCATAAATAATGGTTAATGGTATATTCTAGCTAAGCACCTGATACCCTTATCATTTTGGTGTGTTAAGTGAGGGGGTAGGCCCTAATACCAAGCCTATATAATTTCCACTATAGTCATTTTTAGCCCAAACTACTTGAAACCATCCTTAGATTACTATCTAGTACCTTGCTTATAACCAACATCCAATCACATTCAAAATCATTATTAATAATCTAATTAACAGTCAAGTTGACCAATTTTCTAGTTTTAATTTTCAAGTTGTTTTCTTTCTCTTTGTTGAATTATGTGTGCAAAAACTTACATTAGCTAGTGTTAGTGAAATATTTTGTTTCATGTGCTCCAATTGGATTGGCTAGTATTAATCTAATTAGCTAACTATTTCCTTTTAGTACTTACAAATTTTCATTATTTTTAAAGTTAGTTAAATTCATTTTTCAATCTATTTTAAGCTTATATAAATCCTTATTTTCTATACTCGATCGACCCAATGCTTTTTATGCCTTTTGTACACTATACTTGATTGACCCAATCGACCCTGTATAGTCTTACATTCCCTATTTTTGTAATGGGTTGACCCAATCACCCTATGCTATTTTAGTCATCTCCTTTTGAATTTTTCTTTCTCATCTCTAATATTTTTCCTTCACCATGGAATTTTTTTTTGGTGATGATGTTGATTCATAGTCAACATACATGATGAGCTTAACCAATCCTAATAGGGTCTCCCACAAATAGAGTATGTTAAGCACAAGATTATACTAAGAGGGGGGTAAATTAGTATAAGATATTTTTTTTCACTTTTGATTATTAATCTTAAATCAAAAACTTTAAATTACTCTACAATTAATATATTCAAAGTAATCAAAGAATATAATGCAAAACCACAAAATGCAAATAGACACAAATTTGCATGGAAACCCTTTCAGGAGAAAACCATAGAGAAATTCTCTTAATATAGATATTTATAGGCACCAACCTACTAGAGCACCTACCCCAAAAATAATTTTGTAGGCACCAAGCTACAGGATCACCAACCCCTTTCACTGAGCATAACTCAGCAAGAGACACCAATCTCTTCCAAATGAAGGCACCAACCTTCTAAAAAAAATCACTCTTCTAGCTCAAATTTGTTGTCAAAACAACAAATGATAGATCACTTGATTTATCTCCTTTCGATTCGATCTACACTTGAGTGTTTTCACTACTATACTCTTCTTTATACTTGTTTGTTTTTTCTTTTTAATATTCTCACAAAAATTTACCTTTAAAAATTTTGCTCTTCTTTTTTATATCTTCTACTTTCAAATCTACTCTTTTGCCATTTGTTATGCACTTATTTATAACCCATGAAAAGTGACAAATTAATTTCATGCCTCTTCAAGTGAAAAGGTCCATTCGATTGGTCACAACTCCTCCCAATAGGTCATCCAAGGTTGACAATTCCATTTACTTCTGTCGACATTTTTGTTTGCTTTCAGCAACAATTCTATTCACTTGTATCAACATTTATGTTCACTTCCATCAACATTTTAGTTCACTTCCAACAACAATTCCATTCACTTCTGGTAATACTTTCATTTACTTCCAGCAACACTTCCATTCACTTCTGGCAATAATTCCATTCACTTCTAGCAACAATTATGTTTGACATTTCCATTTGTATCCATTACAATTCCTTTAACATCAATGACAATTATTCCAACAATCTCCCCCTTTGTCATTGATGGCAACCTTCCAAAAAGATATTCTTTTCTACAACTCCCCCTTACTGTAACTCCCCATACTACCATTCTCCCCCTTTGACATCAATGGTAAAGGGTCATTCAAGGAGCTAAAAAAAGAAATTTAGCTCCCCCTTAACCAATGCTTCACTTTATTTTTTATGAGTAGAAGTAAAGGATATTACCCCCAACTTCTATTGTAAGTACTCAAATGTTTCCTTTGGAAGTGGCTTAATGAAGATATCTACCATCTATTCAGATGTGGAAACATATTCCAATTTTACTTGGTATTCTTTCACCTATTCTTTCAAGAAATTATACTTTATAAGGATATGCTTAGTTCTAGAATGCATAACTGGATTCTTTGAAATACTTATTGCACTAGTATTATCACAGAATATGGATATTGGATGATCATACTCTACTTTGATATCTTTCAAGGTTTGTTTCATCTATAGAACATGTGTACAACATAGCATTGCCACTATGTACTCTACTTTTATTGTGGATAAAGATACATAATTCTGCTTCTTACTCAACCATGATACTAGGCTATCTCCAATAAATAATGCTCCTCCACTTGTACTTTTTCTATCATCCACACAACCTGCCCAATCTAAATCTGTGTAAGCTACCAATGTGAAGTCTTTACCTCTTGGGTACCACAACCCATAATCCAAGGTTCTCTTTAAATATCTAAATATACATTTCATGGATTTCACATGTGTTTCTTTTAGAGCTACTTGAAATTGTGCAACCATACCTACTACTTGCATGATATCTAGCCTATATTTCATCACATATAGTAAACTCCCAATCATTGATCTGTAAAGAGTTTGATTAGTATTTAGAGATTCATCATCTTTACTCAACTTCATACCTCTAGCCATAAGTGTGCTAATAGGGGCACACTCCTCCATATGGAATTTCTTCAACATCTCCTTCACATACTTGCTTTGGGATATGAATATTCCTTTTTTGGATTGAGAAATTTGTAAACCAAGGAAAAATGACAACTCACCGAACATAGACATCTCAAATTCCTTTTGTATATCTTTGACAAATCTCTTAGACATTTCCTCATTGTCTCCTCTAAAGATTATATCATATACATACACCACAACAATTAACTGGTGATATCCTTTAGTTTTGATGTAAAGATTACTATCAGTATATCCTCTCTTAAATCCTTAGTCTTAAAGGTATTTATCAAGCCTAGCATACCATGTTCTAGGAGCTTGTTTTAATCTGTGCAAAGCTTTCTTCAACTTACACACATAATCCTTGTTTTTTGATAAGAGGAATCCTTTTGGCTATTCTATGTAAACTTCCTCTTCTAGATTGCCATTTAGAAATTCTGATTTAACATCCATTTGATAGACTTTGAAATTTTTGAATATTGAAATCCAAAAAATATTCGAATTGCTTCTAATCTAGAAATAGGAGCAAAAGTCTCTTCAAAATCTACACCTTCTACTTGAGCATACCCCGTACATACCAACCATGCTTTGTTTCAAGTGACTTGGCCATTTTCATTCAATTTGTTTCAAAAAACCCACTTAGTGCCAATCACATTATGATCCATTGGTATGGGCACAAGTTCCCAAGTCTCATTCTTCTCAATTTGTCTAACTCTTCTTCCATTGCTTTTACCCAATGTTTATCATGACTAGCTTCAAGAAAATTATTAGGCTCTACATTGGATAACAAATAGAAATTTACATTCTCGAGTATACTTACAATTCTTCTTCTAGTTTACACCCCAACATTAATGTTGCCAATGATATGACTTCAGTATGATTCTTCTAAACAAAGTGAGATGGTACTTTGGTGTCCTGCCTTTCAAATTCACTTAGTTTTTCTACATTTTTTCCTCCTCTTATTCTACAAGATAGGTTTATTTATAAAGGCTCTTCTAAAGGTTCTTTTACCTTTTGATTTATGATTTCATTTATTCTAACACTAGCACTTTCTATGATAGTTTTTAGCCTTTTTTTATAAGATCTATATGCTTTGATTTTGATGGAGTAGCCAAGAAAAATTCCTTCATTAGCTCTTGAATCAAATTTGCCCAAGTTTTCTTCATTCCTATTGATAAAACAATTTACTTCCAAACACTTTGAAATGTTTGATCGAAGTCATTCTTCCTTTCCATAATTCATGAGTTTTGTCATTATTAACTCTAATTTTCCCTCTATTCAAGATATATATTACTATATTAACTACTTCTCGTCAACGTCTATTTAATAGCTTCGATTCATTAAACATAGTTCTATCCATCTCTTGAATGGTTCAATTTTTCCTTTCCACCACTCCATTTTGTTATGGAGTCCTTTTAGCTGAGTATTGTCTCTTAATTCCATGATCTTCACAAAATTCAATGAATTCATTTTAAATAAACTCACCTCCTTAATCTATCCTTAGGCATTTTATTTTCAACTCTTTTTCATGTTCTACTAATGCCTTGAAAGCTTTAAACTGTTCAAATTCTTCTAATTTTTCTTTTAGAAAGGCTATGAATTAACTCTAATGGTTTGGTGGTCGAATATTCCTTTATTTTGAACCTTGCTCTAGTTTGTTTCCTATGTTGGCATTGCTTACATAGAGTACTTGAAGGTTTTGTTATCTTGGGCATATCTTGCACAACCTATCTATTGATAATTTTCACAATATTATCAAAATTTATGTGCCCTAACCTTCTATGCCATAGCCAATTCTCTTCAACTTGGCTCAAATAACATTTCTCTCCTCTTATTTCTCCAAGCATGTATAGGTTTTTTGTGGTTCTATGAGCATCTATAATTAGTTATCTCATGTCTCTTTTTCTAATCTCACAACCTTCAAAAAAAAACTTGAGTGTGTGTCCTTAATCACACATTTGGCTAACACTTAGAATATTATGCTTTAACCCTTCCACATATAACACACTTTCTATTTTAGTTTTTCCATTATTGATACTAAGTGTACCTTTTCCTATTATTCTAGCTATAGTGTTGTCTCCAAACTTCACCGTGCCTTCATTGACCCTTTTTAACGAGATGAATTTACTTTTATCTCCACTCATGTGTCTCAAACATACACTATCAATGAATCATTGGTGTCCATCTCTAGCATGGAATGCTATTTGAATGATCATGTATTTTTATTACTTCTTCTATTTGGACTTTTAGGTCAGTAATTATCTTGTTTGATTCCACAAATACTTGTGATATATTCGATTTGAAGTCTCGATTCTCTTCTTCATATTTTTGGAGCTGTAACTTTAGTTTCTAATTCTTCTTCTTATATTCTTTCATTTATTCCAACATGAAAATAATTTCTTCTTCAAGGTTTACTTCACCTTCTTCTTCCATGTCTTCATCTTCCTCCAAATTATCTTTGTTGGTGGTGGAATTTTCTTTTGTAGCCATGAACAAAATATCTTCATTATCACTCTCAACATCACTTTCTTTATTTTATTTGGATGAACTTCTATACCTCTTGGAGTATAGTCTTTCCTTTTGTTTCTCAAATCTTTTCTTGTCTTTTATCAGCTTGAATCCCTTTTTATAATTTGGTTTGTTTCCCTCATCATCGCTATTTACTTTATTTGGACATTTGGCTATAAAATGAACAATTTTACAATAATTAAATCATTTAAATGGTAACTATCCTTTATATTTGCTTGATCCTTTCTTTAGATTCTAAATGAATAGAGCTTCAATTTCATCTTCTTCACTACTTGAATTTTCACTTGATTATAGTTCTTTGATGTTCTCTTCTTTTGAGACCTTGAATGATGCTTCCTTCTTCAACTATCTGTCAAATTCAGTTCTCATTTCATAAGCTATAATAATTCCATAGAACTCATCCATTTTCATTATGTCTAAATCCTTCATTTCTTCAATGGTAGAGACCTTCACATCAAATCTCAATGGTAGGGATCTCAACACTTGCTGAATGATCATAAATTCTTCAATTTTATCTCTAAGTCCTCGCATGATATTAACAATCTTATCGACATGAAGAAGATATCTAGCAATGTTTTCATCATTCTTCATTTTTAAACTTTCAAACTACCTCTAATGGGTTTGTAATTTTTATTTTTTAACCTTACTATCACCTTGATAAATTGTTTTGAGTTTATCCCAAATCTCTTTTGTAGATTCACAATGCATAACCTTAACAAACTCATTTTCTAATAGCCTGCATAAGATTGCATTCATAGCTTTCACATAGTTCTCACTGGCCTTTTTTCTGATGGCATCCATTAGTTAAATTTGTGGCATTGTGTATCCTATTACCACTACTTACCAAATATCAAAACCTAGGGCCATCAAGTAAGTCTTCATCCTTATGCTCCAAAATACATAATTCATTCTATTGAACAAAGAAGCCTTGCCTCTAGTAGTTATGCTAACACCAAATGAACTAGCTCTGATACCAATTGTTAAGCACAAGCTTATACTAAGAGGGAGGGTGAATTATTATAAGATATATTTTTTTGCTTTTGATTATTAATCTTAAATCCAAAACCTCAAATTACTCCATAATTAATATATTCAAAGCAATCAAAGAATATAATGTAAAACCACACAATGCAAATAGACATAGATTTGCATGTAAACCCTTTCAAGAGAAAACCATAGAGAAATTATCTTAATATACATATTCATTTGCACCAACTTATTGGATCACCTACCCCAAAAACAATTTTTTAGGCACCAACCTATAGGAGCACCTACCCCTTTCACCAAGCACCAACTCAACAAGAGACACCAATCTCTTCAAAATGAAGGCACCAACCTTCTTAGAAAAAATCACTCTTATATCTCAATTTTTTTGTCAAAATAATGGATGATGGAACACTTTCTTTATCTCCTTTTTATTTGATCTACACTTGAGTATTTTCACTGCTATACTCTTCCTTATACTTGCTGGTTTTTACTTTTTAATATTCTCACAAAAATTTGCCTTTAAAAATTCTGCTCTTTTTTTAATATCTTCTACTTTCAAATCTACTCTTTTTCCATTCATTATGAACTTATTTATAACCCACAAAAATCTACAAATTAAGGTTATGCCTCTTAAGTGAAAATTTCCATTCAAATGGTCACAACTACTCCTAATAGGTCGGCCAAGGTTGACAATTCCATTTACTTCCATCAACATTTCCATTCACTTCCAACAATAATTTTGTTCACTTCCATCGACATTTTCATTCACTTACATTGACATTTTCATTCACTTATAACAACAATTACATTCACTTATAGAAACAATTTTGTTCACTTCTAGCAACACTTCCATTCACTTCCAGTAATAATTTCATTCACTTCCAACAACAATTCTATTTGACATTTCCATTTATATCCATTATAATTCCTTTGACATCAATGATAATTATTCTAATAGAGTAGGGATCTTATTTTGGATGCTATTAGTTTTCATATTACCACTCACACAATGAACTATGGGACCCCTCCAAATACCTCTTTACAGCATAATCCTCCTCTTTTCTTAGATAATCAACCTAAGTTAGAGTATACTCCCAAATCCTTTTCTTTATTTATAAATTTCCTCAATAAGAGGAAAGGATCCTTCTACCATTTACTAAATAAACTCATTCACTTACTCCTACATTCTCAACAAGATTTGGAAGCACCACTTTCTTTGGTTATAAACTTTTTCCTTCAATTTCAACTCCTTATGCCATGACTTCTTCAACCCCTCTTTCTAAGGACCTCCTTAGCCATTACACATCTTTAATTAACAAATTCATTATGGGATATGATGAGTGGGATCCCATTATGGATCTCACTAATACCCCATCCCAAATCCCATTCCTTGAGTTTATGAGGACTTTTCCACATCATAGAAACTGACTCATGTATTTCATATTCAATATGAATGTCCCTCATCCTCCCCTAGTGGGATGGAAGCCATATTTATCTAGTTTTGAAGATAGTATTTTACAACAATGTGAAGAGTTGTCTATTGATGTTGATCAAATTATAGACACTTCTCTTTTTCTAAAATTTCTCATAGCTTTTATGATTCCCAACAAGATTCTATTTTATATAGATGATCCTCCCATATTTATTAGCATCCAAATCAATTATATCCAAGTCAAGAATGCATTTATTGATGAGGTTTATATCACCTATGTCACTTCTCTTGATTTCATTGAGACTCTTGGATATTTTGAATATAATCTTAAGTCTACATGTATCACATGCCAAGGATATAATATGAGGAAAATGCCTCCTCTAGGTTGTGTGTGGCTTCCCATTACCGTCCCACCTGTCACGATTCATGTAAAGGTGATCATTTTTAACTTCCACCTTTATTATAACATCTTAATTGGTTGGATTTGGACTCATTTCATGAGAGCTATTGCTTCCTCCACTTGCCAATGCATTAAATTCCTTCACAATGGACACATTTACAAGATTTAAAGTGACACTAACCCTTAGAATTTCAAATAATTCCAAGATCATGGTGTATTCAAGATTCCTACTCTTTAACCTTTGCCTATTGTTCCATTTCATTAGTCTCAACATCTTAACTTTCCTATTAATTCAACCCATGGTTACAATGATCATCTAGAGCTCATTGGTAAAATTCCTCCCAACCTCTTAGATTATGATGATGATGAGCCTAATGAGATTAACTTAAAGATAAAAATTCTCAATCTCTCACCTCATCTCATCTCATAGCTTTCTTCTTCTTTGCAACCTCATTATTGAAAATCTCCTTGTGATGACATTCTCATAGTCTTGACCAAGACTAGGCATTTTATTCACCATGCTTCATCAGATGACAAGATTATACTTACATGTGTCATTGATATTCACACCCTAGAGTATGATGATGTCTATTCCTTGGATGATCCATTATTAAGTGGTCTTGTATAGAACTATGATGTTGAGATTGTCCATAATTATTCTTCTTTACTTGAGTTTTTTCATGCATCTAATTATTTTCCTTCACTTATAGTTCCTATTTTTTTCATTTTTCCCCTTTATCATAGGGTAGAAATGGCATCGATACCTCCATTTTTTATGAGCCACATAGGAATATGTTCATAGATTATGCTATGATTATGCCTTACCTTTTGCTAGGTACCTTAAACCTCATAGCTAGTTTACCCATGAGGTTAGTCCAACCCTACTTACACCTTTGGTAGATCATATTCCTCCCTTAATAGAGATTTCTATAGTTGAGCATATTCTTGATCTTATTGTTGTTGAGCCTATCCCTACTTGTGATTCTATTTCTCCTTCCATTAAGCCTAGTTCCATTCCTTCCTCACCATCACCTTCCCTTGGTGATAGTTTGCTTCCTTTGCCTAAAATGGATCCCCTGCCCACAAAATGGGCCAATGAGTGTTCTTTAGCTTCTTCTACTCCTATTTTACCTCCTTCCATAAGTGATTATAATAAAACCACTCACAAACATATCTACTAATTTCATACAACATATAACCATTCTTCTACCCATTGTTTCAAGTTGAGACAATATCTTGATACTTTGCATCCTTATTCCCTATCATCACACAAAGAAATACCTCCTTTAAAGATACTTCTTGAATATTTTCCCAAGTATGGTGAGCTATATTGTCTATGTAATCTATGTTTTACCCATCATAATGATCATTATTTCATCCTACAACAACATTTCAACGATCATCTTATAATCATTCCTAGACCTTCTACCACTCCACCCACAGGTCATTATTTTAAGAAAGATCCTCCTTTTCCCATAGATCCACCTCTATTGGTTCCATTGCCTCCTATGGTTCCTTCACCATCTATTATGCCTCCACCTATGGACCTTCCCTCACCTATGGATCCTTCTCCACCCATGAGTCCATTTGTGGATCCTTCTCCACTAGTGATTCCTTCTTCTTCATAGATCCTACTCCCACACATTATCCTGACCATCCTTTTCCTAATTTCCCTCCTTATCATGATCCTTTCATTATTCCTACTTTTTTAGTTGAGTAAATCCAAAAAAAATTATTTGCCTAGATTCATTGAAGATTGATGATACCTTAGCAGCAGTTTGATTACAGCTTCATAAAGACTTATCTAATGTATTGGATAATGTATGTGGATAGATTTACCAATATTTATGAGCACATGCATGGTGATTTCACATTTATATTAGATTAGACATATGCTCCAATATTATTTTTATCTATTATATCATTTGACATTGTGTCAAATTTATGTTTATATTATATCATGATTTCTTACTTGTTGTAATATATCTTGATTATCTTGTTATTTATATTTGCACATTGTTGTCTTTTATTTATCATTTCTTTCCCTTATTTCCCCTGGATTTTTTCTTAAAAATCTCTTTCTTATAACTTTATGATTTTTTTGCTTTCTTGTCCTTATTTTTCATAGATAATTTGTCATGGTGATTTGGTTATACAAACCCTATTCCCCTTGATTATTATGTCCCTTTACCATGTGATAGGTTAGTAAATAATTTATCTCATTATTATCTCCTTTTACTGATCCACTTTGGATCTCCTTTTTCCCACTTCCTTTATCTACAAACTAAGCATATACATGGTTGAGACATGAGATCACATGCTAGTTCATTATCAATCCTAAGTGTCCTAGTCATTCTTTATCTTTGGTTACTTAGTTTCTTTTATCTTTAGCCTACAACTCATTCGTTTGTATCACTATCTCTATAATGATTGGTCATTCCATATCCATATGGAGGAGGAGTCTTAAGAAGCCTTCAAAACAATGTTAAAATCCAAATCATTTAAACAAAAATGCAATGATATCAAAAGGCAAAACTATTCTTAAAAGTCTAATCACACTAAAAGACATGATTCAAACCACATATCCTTCTTATAGTTGAATCTCAAACTCCATAGTTAGCCTCATGGTAGAGCCAAGGTCCTTTGGGATGTCTTAGGCTAGTAGATTAGAAGAGGATAATAAATAAATCTTTTAGTGTTACCTGCTTTCTCATGCAAGTACCCAATCTTCATAGTAGACTGATGGCTTTATAAGGGGTCCTAAAGAATGGGGAACACATCATGAGAAGGTATTTCCATTTTACTTTTCCTTCTACCAATCTACCTTCATGATTTGATCTTAGTAACACTCTTATTTTCCTACAAATCTTTGTGTCTATAGAAAATAGTTTTCCTTTGTACATGGATGACCACTAGTCACTTAGTGTCTCCTCATGTCCTTAGTATGCCTCTTGCCTCTTAAGGTCTTCTCATAAGATGCCTAAGTCTTTATTTGTACACTCCCTTTTTCACTACTTACTACCCTTATATTTCCTCTTGATAAATATTGTTTTGTCTACTGATCACTCCCCTTGGGATTTCATTTGTGAGTTGCATTATAAGACCATAGATAGAACCCAACCATCCTCACAAATTACCATATTTTCCTTCCTATTACCCACATCCTTTTGTTACTAAATTTTCCTATTTATTCCACCCTCATGGTGTTATCTTTGTCAAGTTTTAGTGTAAGACCATGGATAGGACCCAACCCTCAAAAAAATTTCCAATACCCAAGTCACAATCCAAATTACATATGTCAAATTTGAGATAAGATTCAATCGATTATGAAGTTACACATCATTTTACATTCTTCCCAGTTTGATTTAGTATGTTTTATGATTGCTTCATTTTTATTTTGTCCTTTTTATCTTCTTATTTTCTAAGTGTATGGAATATTTCAACCATTTCTTGAATATTTCATACTTCCCAACTTGAATTAGTTTGATTAACTTAAGACCAATCTTTTTCAATTTTGTTTTTATTTCATGCTTCCCAGCATGATTTAGTATGATTGATTGACTTAATTAATTTTTTTATTACCATTTATACCCTTTTACATACCTTCCATTATATTACATTTTTCTCATACTTCCCAACATGATATTAGTATGATTTTACTTGTTTTAATTTGGTGCAAGCATCTTTCATATTGGTTTAAAAATAGATTCCTTTTCATCATCTTATTTTACCATTTCTTAGTTCTTTATACTTAGTCATTTCTTGTTATTACACATTTCCAAACTTGAAATAGGGTGTAGTACATTTTCTTGATTGATTATATTTTTCCAAGTCCTTTTACCTATTTTTGTTTAAACATGCATGTGTCTTTCATAATTCCAAAAAAGAAACCACATCTCATATATTTTATATAGCATATACAACAAAGCTAAATACACATGCTAAAAAGAAATATATTCTAAGCATCCATAGCCTCAACTATAATGAAAAAATAGATCAATCATAATGACAACATACATAACTAGTGACAATATACCAAAATGATATATATACATATATATATATATATACATACATACATATACATATACATTTACATATATATATATATACACATACATATATATACATATATATATATATATACATATATACATATATATATATATATATATGTATATATACATATCTATATATGTATATATATATATATATGTATATATATGTATATATATATATATATATATATATATATATATATGTATATATATATATATGTATATATATATATATGTATGTATATATATATATATATGTATATGTATATATATATATATATATGTATATATATATATATATATATATATATCATTTTGGTATATTGTCACTAGTTATGTATGTTGTCATTATGGTTGATTATGTTTTTTCATTATGGTTGAGTCTATGGATGCTTAGGATATATTTCATGATTTTAACACAAAATATGCAACCATATACAATGCTCTAGCTCTATGGTTGGGTCCCATCATGTCTATCTCATTGCCTTTTCATGTTACCTACTAAGGCCTTGATCTAAATCCTCTAAATGGTACATTGTAATAAGGTCATCCAAGATCTTAATCCCTCTACTTGTCCTTGTAGATGTGTTTCACACATCTATGACACCATCAGCTAGGTCCAGACCTCTATCATATGCACTACTATATCCAAATTTATAACTCTCTCATCTGTTAGGTTCTACCATGCTTGTAACTTCCCTACACACATCATTGCTAGTGGCTACATCCTGTCTCTCTACACTTATATTTCCCTCACTACCTCTCTAGCCAATTTAAACTAGCTCACTTAAGTTAGGGTAAATGTTACACTTAGATCCTCCAGTGTCATGGGGTCATATGGCTATAGAGTCTTATCTAGGATGTTATGGAGTGTTCCCCTTACCAATGATCCCCATATCTCCTCCTCATCATCACCTACACTTTCAAAAACACATGAGATAGATATTAGATAATTGTTATGTATCATAATATATATCTAGCTATCTCTACTTTTAAATAGAACTTAAGCAACAAATTAATCATGTTTTTACTTATCTATGTCTTAGCTACTATGGTCTCACCATCTGCATGACTTCCTAGCATAGTATCATCATCTGTGTTGCCTCTTATCACCTCCTCTATAGGCTACCTCTTCAGCTCAAACCTTGATGTCATATCTCATGTTAGTCTCAACCTATGTCTGAGTGGTCTCTCTATCATCTCCTTTAGATCACCTATGGGGTCATCTAGGATGGTAATAGTCTCCAGTCTCTCCTCTACCTCCTACCTCCATTGATGCCATATCCTTGGTGGTTGTTGTTCATATTTCTATGGATCTAATACATCTAGTATATTTAACTTCACATCCCTATACTCCTACTCAACTCCTTATTATGCCTAACCAGTCCATGGTTACTCTCAACATGGCCTTAGTGTTGACCTCACTACTAGTGGCCCTAATCCTATCTTCCCTTGTGGATTCCTCAAATTCTAATTTCAATACTCAAGCATTAATATCCATTATACTAAATGAGGTAATCCCATTTTCCTTAGCACCCATGCCACCACATGTGGCTCTTTCTACTAGAAATAGTGTCTAGTAACTTATTTCCTCTCTATCACTAGTCTAAGAGTGTGATAACTCACCCATGTAGTTACTATGTGCTCACATGGTTACCACACAATGTCTACATGTATCACTAAATATAGCACTAGCACATGGGGCATGACCTATGCTACCTGATCTTCCCTCCATCTCTACATTGAGGTAACATGTCATCAATTACATGGGGTAACCTAGCTAGATGGTACATAGGAAACCTCTCATAGATCCAAGCTATCAGAAATATGATAAATCCCATGGTCCTCTTCCCTCTGACTAACATATTTTACATATCATTTACTAGATAGACCCAAATGACTGAGACTAGGTCATATATAACTTGATCGTCTAATATCATCCTACTCAAAGCTACCATGAATAGTGGTACCTTATCATATGAATTATGATGTAGCACCCATTGTGTCACAAGACCTATTGTATCCTTCTAGATATCTAGAATCTATTATGTATAAACATAAAACATACTCAATCTCTTACTTGGTAATATCATATCTAAGCCTTTAACCCACATAAATAAGGCTTTCCTCTCCTTTAAACTATCTAGTATCCCTATAATTACCTATTCTCCTACTATAGGTAGCCCTAAGATGGCATAGACATCTTCCAGTGTGATAGCCACCTCTACTGTATCCCCATCCACATCTCATCTAATGGTGTTAGTCAATCATTCCAAATAACTAAGTAACATGACTAAAAATTCAACACTAAGGGGGATCTGGCACATCTCTGCTCTCTTGCCTAGACTTATGGCTCCTAGCCTAACCCTATCTCCATTTGACAACCTATCTAATAAATCTAGTAACCATGTCACATCCATAAGTCTCTAGAATCTTTGTCATCCCTATACTCAAGAAACAATAAAGGATGTATAATTTTCTCCATGTCACATATATTTAAAATACATTCTTTTTACATTTTTACATTAAAAATAAGCCTGCATTACTTTATTTTATTCTTTCTAGCTTAATTTTAGCTTTCTCAGTCCTTCTTAACCTTACTTGGTGATTTCAGGCCATTCTATCTCTATTTTGGCCTTTTTTATGCTTTTCTATATTATTATAGCTCTTTGGTCAAACTAATTTGACCAAAATTTTCCTATCTTTTCACCTAATTGACTCAAAAATCTAAGTAAACCCCCTTATTTCCCCCTCCCTAGTGTTGAGTTTCCATTTTGGCCCTTTTGGTCCACTTGGTAACTCCTAACTAGGCCTTCATCTTATATAATTTATAGGGTTCACCCATACCTATTGGGTTGACATTATGGATTCTACTTAGTTTCTAGCCTACTAGGTTGACTAGGTTAACCCAATGCTTTTTGGATATTGACCCCTTACATCTTATGAAAAAGTGTAATTTTCTTGATTTTTTCCTAAACCCTCCAAACCCATTTCCCATATTCCTATTTAATACCCCTATAATCTAATTTTGTTCCATTTTGACATCTGTAAATTCTTCAAATTCAAAATTACTTAAAATTCACTGAATTTAACATAAATTTCAAAAAATAGTTTGAGATTCTTAGTTACATACTTATAATACACCTGATTCCACCTCTAGAGATCCTCCTTGCCTATCATGTCACTTCATCACCATCTTGGCTTGTTTTCTCTATATATCACTTTTTCTCCTCTCTCACAAGTCAAAATAACAAATGAATTATCTTTTTCCTTATTTAAAAACACTTTTTAAAATATAAATCTTTCAATTATTATCTTATGGATTTCTTTTTTTTCTTATATCTTGTTTCTACTCATCAATTTTTCAAACCATAAAATGCATTAGATTCATGATGATGTAGAGATTCTTTTCCACTATCATACGCCTATCTTCCAAATTTTTTGACTTTTGGCTATTTTTTGCACTAACTTCTATAGGTTCATCTAGTGTTATCTACATTGGACACATTCACATTTATTATAGTCTACTTCTTTATATATGGAACTATGGTAATTTAAAGGTATGAATTTTTCAATTCAATCCTTTCATTTATCTTATTTTTTACTTACTACAATTTAATTATCATCAACATTATGTGTTATCATGTTTTATCTTGAATCACCATCCCATGTTGCACTTACATGACACATGATGAGCTTTGAGAGGGGCATATGTATATACATAATATTTTCAAACTTTTATTGATTATTGACACTTTATAACTTATAAGAACCTATCAAGTCTCAATCTCTTTGAGTGCATACCTTAAAAGGTGTACCAAGAAAGGGGTGGGCAGACCATCAATGGTTCATATGATTGTTGTCCCTTTTTCCACTTTCCATCTACACACTTATGTCCTAAAACCATTTACCCTAAGCTTGTTCTTCTCATTTCTACCCATTCCAATATTTTTATCCTTTCATTCCTCATTTTTTTCCTTAACACCCTTTTGGAATAGTCGATTATACTAGGTCGACTAGGTTGACCTAGTACAATTTAGGGTTATTTTTCACTTTTTTGGTTTGTAAGACTTTTGACTGACCTAGCTCAGACCTAGTGATTTATCCCTAAAAACACACTGGCTTGACTAGGTCAACCATGTATATTCAATGTTCCCAAAATTATTTAGGGAAAGATCTACCTATATATACAAGTTCATTTCCCCCCATTTCATAAGAGAAGAATTATTAGCAAATAAGTATGAATGAAAATCTACTTATTAACCATTATACTTGAGTAATAAAGCTTAGGGTTCCATAATTTCTTTGAATATATTAATTTTTTCTTGTGAAAAAGTATTTTAGATGCTTAGATAGGCTATGTAGCCTAGAGCTAATTTATCTTGGTTATCCTTACATACCACAACAATCTCTTGTGAAGCACGTTGGCCAATGGAGAGATTGAGGCTCAGTGAGTTCATCTTCAAAGGTAAGTATTCCTAAATTTATTTCTCCTTTGTAAGAGTAGATAGATAATACATTTATATTCTTCTCTCCATGTATTAGGATTCTATATACATTGGCATGAGTATATGTCTTCTAATACATGTTTAGTTTAGTTGTTTATTTTATTATTTCTAACCCCCACTTTATGCCATAAGCTTTACTTTGAACTAGATTAGATTTTGATTTATTGTTATTAAAATAGAGTGAATATTTTAAACCTTAGGACTCCATTAGGTTTGTTATGTGATTGTGTTATACTATAGGATTTGGAACCCTTCCTAGCATGACATGTTATGACAAGCGATACCCTAATCAAGTCTAGCAGATCCCCATATTGGTCATGCTCCCACTTAGCAAGTGTATCCTAATAACAAGTATAGGAATGATCTATCTTATCTAATCTAGGATTAATTCATAGACATGATGGATTTCCAATTTCATACACTATAGGTCTAAGTGCATATGCAAATCAGTGGTTATGGTGATAAAAATTAGTGTATCACCCCCTCAGTTCATAGTTTATTTCTCTCTTTTATTTGTAAGTTAGTATATTAGTGATTAGTTCTAAGTGATGCATCAAAGGAGCTAGCCCTATCTATGGGTTCAATCCATTATTTAGGTCACTCATAACATAATATTGTTCCCATGTGTAGATTATATGAGAGGACTTGAAACATGTCTCAAAGGATGCAAATTTAAGCTATAATAAGAAGTTTATAAAATTAGATAAGATTTAGAAAAAAACTTACCTGTCAAGGGGGAAAGAATTTGAGGGGAAGATATGGTATCACAAAGGTGAAAACATGATATTTACTGGAAATAGGATGCTTAAATTAAGTTGGCAAGACTAAAATTTTGTAGCATCAATGACCCTAGAGAACCTTACCTAGTAAAATAATTTTGGGATAAACCATGAAGTATAAAGATCATCCCATGAAGGGTAGTATACATGAAAATTCAACAAATCCTACATTCCCATAACATGTTATTTATTACTTAGGACCCATTATAGATCTATCAACCTACTATGAATATTGGTTAATTGCATGCTAATATAGGTGGTACTAAAATAAAAGAATATATAATGAGATCTCATACCTTAGTCTACTAGCATACTACAACATGATGTATCTCAACTCTATCATGAGGCCAATAGTGGAGTTTGAGCTTCAAATAAGATAGAAGATATGCTAAAAAATATCACATTTCAAGTTTAATCTGACTATCTAGATATAATTTTCCTTTTAACATTACCTTTTCTTATGATGTCATTTTAATTCTTTTGGATTATTTTTTAATTCTCCTCCATAGATATTTCGAAACAACAATTGTGGGTGCTAAATATGACTATCACACGAGAGATTACATTGAGTGTCTAGATAAAGGAACCTAAATACCATGATGTCTATAAACCCATATACTTGTACTTTATAAAAAAATGTGATCTTGAAACCAACCTTGGTGAACCTAAAACAATGTGAAAAATAGGGAATGATGTAAATGATCATAGAATGATTTAGTTTATATAATCACAAAAAATTTATAAATAAAGATGATATAATGGTAGGTAGGAATGAATCAACATCATGAGAAATGGTAAATGTGAATGAAGACATTAAAATAGATTACAAGAGTTTTATCACAAAATAATAATATTTATTATAAGTTAGGGAAAACACAAATCTGTATTATTTCCTTATATTATTGGAAAGATAAATAGATAATGTTATGAGAAAAAGTAATCTATGAAATGATGAGAATTTATAATGAAGGCATGTTTAAGTTCTTATCGTGAAACATAAAAACTAAAAATATAAGAGGCATAAGTAGAGCACCCAAAGGATGTAATATAATAAAAATAAACCAAAGAATCTTTTAAAAAAAGGTTGTATTGTAAAAATAGGATTTACTTTTGTGAAGAGTATCATGGTTAGATTCCCTAGGTCTTATACTAAAAACTCACAAACTAAAACCCAAGTGGTACAAGAAGACAAAATAGCAAAGGACCAAAGGATTAGGTATAGGTGTTAGTGCTAATGCAAAAGGTAACCCAAAGGTGTGTGAATGAGTTAAATGATTTTCAAAGATATGAATACTCTCAAGCTACATGATCTCTCTTACATACCATTATAAAATCACTCAAAAATTATTGCACACAGAGTATGCAGACATCAATGTCATGCATAATTATATGTCTCTAATTCATTGTGAATGTTTTAAAATATAATAGGCAGTTCTTAGTATAAATAAATAAGAAGTTTATTTCTATAAAAAATAAATTATTGCATGAAACAAGTATTATTGGAATGGAATATTTTTACTTATATGAAAATATTCATAACAAATTATAACAAACAAACAAACAAACATCCAAATCAATATTAAATATTGAGTGTGAACACATCTCATACTTAGTTGGTTATGAAATATTATGAACCACTAGCCATAGTTAATGCAAACTCTCCAACACCATCCATCAAGTGAAAAATGGGGAGTGAGAAAATAGAAATCAAAGAGACTTCATGGTTTTAAAAACATTCATCATTAGGTACCCATGTACAAATTCATAGTGAAATTATAAGTGTGTCTATGGTAACCAATCCATCTTACTAGAATACATAGATGTCAAATCATAGTAATTACCAAGTCATAAAGGAACTAGTACTCTATATGAGACTCACTTAGTAAAAACATTGATCACAAAACTAGGAAATAATATTAACTTGAATGAAACATATCACTACAAGGTACCCAAAAAACAAGTCAAACCATAATAAAAGTGTTGAAATAACTTAAGTTTAAAGGTTACCTAATAAGCATAAATCATAGATTCAAAATTATGCTGAATTAGGTGCACTTAATGGAATGAATCCCATCCAATATAAGTGCACTCAATGGACTGAAAAGTCAAAAAATATATGGTGAAATTAGGTGGTCTAAATATATTATTGTAAGGATGAAAAGTGTTGGGGATGGTAACAATAAAACACTATAAAGTTTGAATCCATGACTCATAAAATTATAAACCATAATCATCTACCTGAAATAGAAGATGTGGTGTGTCAAGGGATAACAATGATCATGACACCTAAATTAGTATGTGCACACCCCATATAAATTTGAAATGGGTGTGGTGACTCAAAATATTTGTATGAGTTATAAAATCCCACCACTTGAACATTGACAAGTTGATATTAGGTTTCACCAAGATAGATACTCTTCATAAAGAGAACATTCTCCAATACAAATCTAAATGAGACTCTCAACATGTATAAAGTGTTGAGAATACATATTAAATACACCTATCAGTAATAAATCAAGTGAATTTCTCTATAAATACTAAAAAAATTCTCAATCACTAAGGGAACTATAAAGGAAAGGAGGAGTGAAGTGAATACAAAAAGATAAAAATTTGGAGGTGGAATGTATATAGTTAAATATCAATGAATACTTAAAAATATACAAAAAAACATGAATTCAATCCTATATGAATACATATGGAAGAAGATGTTACAGTTGTTGTGAAGTGTATAAATGAAGCATATGAAAAAACATTATGTAATGTATTAGGAGAAAAAACCTGATAGAAATAATATCATGATTATAAAGGTTATCAAGGTGATCAAGTATGAGTGAAGTTGAAATATATTTCATTTGTAGCTTAATGTCCTCAAGAAGATAAGACAAAAAAAAATGGAGTTGAGTTATCATCAAATGATCCCAAATAATATGTAACACCTGCATCATAACCAATTCCATGGAAATAATCCCTATTTATGTTAGTTTATATGCACAGTGGTAGTATTTTCTTCCTTATTATGTCTTGATCTTACCTAGTTACTGGTATGCTACTTTATGAAATTCATGTTTAGTGTTTGATGTCATTTGACTAAGCTAATAGTTGATATAATTAGCTAGTTAGTGCCTTAGATTAGGCCTATTCCATCATTTCCCTCATGCTTTGATCATTTGATAAAACCTCTATATCATATACTAATGCATAGGAGTCATTTGGAGTTGTAGATTCAATTATTTACTTATAAGTGTTTTAAAAGCTCAAATATAGTGGATGAACCAACAACATAGGTGTATCACCAACAATAGAATAATATTTACCTTTCAACTTCTTTATACTCCTTTTCATCCCAAAAATTAGTAAATTTTAGTAACTTTAGCATAAGTAATACATAAGAGGATCTAGCCTCATCAAAACTAGAGGTATGGTCTGAGTATAGGTGTCTCACACCTCAAATAATTCCAATGTTAGTCCATGTGTGAAGGAGATTGTAAGCAATCAGCCTTCAAGCAAGGTGTTATCTAGGTTACTTAATAGTTCTAGCATGCCTAGTGGGATACAAATTCAGCCATTAAAGTACACAATTTTCAACATATTTATCTTTACAAAGAGTTTCAAGTACTATTATGGTCCTTATCTCAAGGCAAAAGGGAAATTTTGTTCATAATTCATTTGATTTTCATGTGTTTTGTAGGCTATGGTAGCCTATAGAGAAGAATTATATCATTCATCCTTATCCATATGAGCCATAACCATATGCATCTCATCCTCATCCATATGAGCTATATCCCTTCCAAGATAAACCACCTTTCCAAAACTCACTAAATCTTCATGATGAGATGGAGGAGATGAAAAGGATAATCCAAATTATTGCTAAAGAAATATTAACCTACAATCAAGAATAATTAGGTAATCAATTTCAATATCAAAAGTCACTACCTCCTACTCTCCCATGTCACTATTAATAGATTCCAAGTCCACCTCAAGAAATTTTCCCAATCATAACTCAAGCTAAAATACCTTTAGTATAATGGGTTCCTAAACCCAAGTTTCCAACTTGGAATCAAATTAGTAGTCAAATGATTTTCTTGAAATTAAAAAAGAACTCATTCAGCCCCCACCCCTCCCTCCTCAAGAGCCCAAGGCCTTTCCATCATGGAAATAAATACAAGAAATAATTTATTATAAAGAGGAGGTGAAGGTGATTTAAGTTTAGCATCCTCATGAAGAGAATTGATCATTCATGGCAGCTCTTTTGCACCTTTCTCATCTTCTTGAGAATTTCTAGGGGTCTACCATGCCTATTATTCAAAATAAGCCTCTCTTTTGTGAGGAAATTAAAGAATTTGTAGCTGAGGTATATGAAGATGAGAATGAATCATGTAAACAATAAGAAACCATCATCATTGGCACATAAAGTTTCAAGGAAGAGAATGGTCCAATCTCACAAGATGTACAAAAAGATGAATTCTAAGAGAAATCTAAGATAGAAGCTAAGATACAAGTACAAAAACAAGTATAAGAAAATAAGGTTTATAATATCTAAGTATAAGACACTCAAATTATATAAGTTGAAGAGGTTTTTCAAGAGCTATTTGATCCCATAGAAGTTTCCATTCATCATGAAAATCCACAAGTGCTTGAAGAACTGATAAAAGTTAAGTACCAATCAATAAAAGAAGATGAATAACAAGTTGATCATGAGATCATGATAGATCATAAAGTGGAACAATCTTAAATAGTAAAATAAGACTTGTAGCTTCATGATTATGATCAAGAAACTTAGCTTGAAAAAATTCCAATTGTACTTCAGCTTGATGAGAATAAATCATTAGATTTACATGATGTCATTCTTTTAGTTTATTCTTTACACTATTATGATATATTTTAGGTTGAGAAAATTATTTCCATCAAGCATGAAGAACCAACTCCTAAATCAATCAAATACATGAGGTTTTTTCTCAATAGATGACATGTTTGAGAATTTCATGCATGGTTACTAGCTTCTGCCTTCATCTTCAAATGTTTATCTAATTTTGGAATTTGAAACTGAACTCAGGTGGCCTCAAGAAGCCATGAAATTAGATCCATCTCTCTTAGAGGCCAACCTTGTTAATATGACTCAAGAGACACTTCAGGCTACCCAACACGGTCATAATAAATAGTTCATGAATGAAAAAATAATTTAGATTGTTCTTCCAAATTACATGTATCAGGGTGGAATATGACTGGGTCTTGAATTCATATCTTCAATTCATGCACCTAAAATTAGCATTAGAAGAACCAGTTGCTTCCCCAAGAGATTATGAAGGTGCAAATGATCTGAGCTACAAAAGAGAGATATCAAGGTATGTTAATCATATTTCAAGGTTCCATGGTGAACAAAATAACTTTATATTTTACCCTGGAGGAAATATTTTCATTTTAGATTAGTTATTTTAGGTTTATCATATTTAATAAGCAAATGACACAAGTAGTAGTCTGCTTCCCTTTTATTGTGTTTATCCTTTTTTCATTTTTTCCCTAGGTTAGTTATCCTTAATTATTATTTTATTTTTTGTTTCATTTTAGTCTTGTTTTCAAAATTAAAAGAGGTTTGTCAAAGCCTGAAAAAAGGTTTGTTTGCCAATCAAGAGAGTCATCAAGTCAAAGTTGTGTTTCAAATTATCATTATCATGTTGAGATTACATGAGTTATTTTGACCAATAAGCTATTCAATTCCTATGATTTTCAAAAAAATATTATTAATTTGGCTTGTTAAGGCCAAATACCAACCTATACAATTCAAAACTTTTCATGGTACTGTTGAGCCCATTTAAGGTGGTCTAAAACTATGTATTTTTAGCATAAAAGGACAATTTTTGGTCTTTAAATGTCAAAATTGGAGTCAAAAAGTCATTAAATCATTCAAAATACCTTAAAAAACATTAATTTATATGTAATTCACCTTAGTACAAAGTTTCATTAGTTAAAAAGGTCATTCAATGTGTTTTTAAGCCAAAAAAGGGTCCAATTAGACTCTCATGTGCCAATTTTAACTAAATAAAGTATGTAAAATGTTAATTTTTGTGTTAACACATGAAAAATATTCATGTATCTTCTATCATATTATAATTTTGGAGGTTGAGAGACTAAAGTGTCAATAAAAGCAAAGAAAAGATGCTTTTCCATTCATTCTACAATGATAGGTACATAATTGTAAAACATTCCATACAACATAAGTTAGAATCATGAGAAATAGGTCATGACAGGTCTCCCATAAGATTTTTATGGAAATTTGATTCAATAAAGGCTCAAAACCATCCTCTTATAATCACTTTTCTTCTTTTCACATAGAGATAGGCTTTTAGGTTTGCAATTGGTATGGTTATGAAAGAGAAGGTACAGGTCTAAATTTTTTGTTAAAAGAACTAAACTCAAAGATATTTCTTCTATATTAAGTGGTTCTCAAAGTGGATGCTTCTACCTCATGAACCATTACTTTAATTTAAGGCATAATTTTGCAGTATTTCATCTATGAAGGCAACCCATTTTCTATAATTTCTCATCACCAAGGCATTAGGTAAAGAAAAATTAAATTTATTGGGCTTCTAATGAACCTAAGATACCTTCTTATGGAAGCCATCAGGCCCTTTTCACATGTGTGAGGTCTAGTTATATATAAATAATATAGGGATTGAAATATACGATTTGGCATACTTATAAAGAAAATTTGTATGGTCTAGGAGAGAGAGATGGGTTTCAAGATTTCTTATTTTCCTTCATGGCATGGATTTCCTTCATGTTTTTGTGTTATTCATGAAATTTTATCAATAATTTATCCAAGGATTCATATAAATACCATTCATATTCTCTCTAGCACCTCAAAATCCTTGTTTAGAAAATATTAAGGTTGTTTAGCATATTTTTACGTACTTATCATAGTACTAGGTTTCAATTTTAGATCCTTATCCTCCTTCAATGGCCTTTAAAATAATACATCTAGTTAAGTATATGGTCATGCTTCCATTTATCCCTTTAATATATTGTTGGAATACTCCTATGGTCCTCATATCACCTCCATCTCACTCACCTCCATAACACTGTCATATACAACCATTATCATTGTGTTCATGTTTCTTTTCCACCCTCAATTCATGTGTTTCGATCATATTTTATAACCTCACCACTCTTTCACTCTTATCCACTCCCTGAATCCATTGTCAAGAAAGAGTTAGAAGCATGAATGGAGACCATCATGAATATGAAGGACTATAAGGACCCTGAAAACCCTGCTAAAATATCATAAAGCAATCATATACTATCAAGAACGTAGTCAAGATGTATTCAATAAAATGTTGTCTTAAAGGCACTAAAGGCATGAATATTTATATATATGAATAATATTCAATCACCTTTCTCAATTTTTAATTATTAAGAGACAAATATCATGTTCAAGATTAGTGACCTCTCCAAGGTCAATTCTAATCTTTGTTTGTATAACACAATAAAAGGGTATAATCATATCACAGTCATTTTTGGTGTGAGAAGAACATAGATTTTAGAGGATGAAATAATCACTATAACATATTATGGAATGGGTTTATTCATATCATGGTTTTATTCCTGATTATAAACCATATTCAATCTACCAAGTATTGCTCAAGACACTCATCTACAAGCCTAGTACAACATCTAGTTATCCTACAATAAACATATAACTTAATAAGTCTTAAGGACTCTTATAAGCTTATAGATTTTTTTTGGAACACAGGTAATAATGAATATTATTAAAATTTATAAATATATTAGTAAGGATGCATGTGATGGTACTTAATAGCTCAAAAGGCAAAATTAAGACCTAGAGCCAGCCTAAATTAATGACCTACAACCAAGTAGGTGGGCTAATTTTTGAGAAGACCTAAGGAGTTAGAAAATGTTAAAGGAGGTAATTGAGGTGTTTTTGGGACAATTTGGAAAATATTAAATTCCATATTAACACATCTTATCACCTTGCTTGTTTTCAAATCTCTCCAATCATATTATACCTTACCACAATCCATACAAGGATAAGTCATCAATCAAGCATAATTTAGACAAAAAGTTTTTGAGAGTATTTTGTCTTTAATAAATGAGTATAGTATGATTAATAGGTATGTTTTAGGAACATTTCAATAATTTTTGTACCAAAATCATATTGTAACAAAACCAAACTCAGTTTGTAGCTATCTTCATCTGGCAATCTCTACCTATAGCTGACAAACACATTGTTAGTCAATAGTAAGATAAGGGGTCTTGTCATAATAATTTATTTCATATGAAGGTTTCATGAAATTTTTTAAGAATATTTTCAATCCTTTCAAATGACACAAGGAATCATGATTCTTCCTTGAAATTCACACCTACAACCACATGGACTAAAAGCCTTCCCTCTATCTATCATTCAAGTTAATGGCACAATAATCAAAAAGAGTTTGATGATTCAATATAGATGTTTAAGGAGTAATTATGATGATATAATATTATATTGAGTGTAAATATTATTCTCAATAACATGATATAGTCAATCATCACCTTAAACCTACACCTACAACTATAAAGCATATAGTCATGTTTCTAAGCATGAAGTATGAGAATATAGTGGTCAAAGGAAGAGTCATGTAATTTATATAGGTTTAATGAGAAATAAAATTTTGTGATTTCATATAACATGAAATTAGGGGGATATTATCACTTTTATACAATGGTTCACCTTACAATAGACACCTACAAACAAGAGTGGCATTATTCTCTCACAATCATGAGCAAAATACTTACAAGAGACCATTAAAATTAAGAAGTGAATATATGAATACATATTATGATATTAAAGAAACAATATAGACATAATAAAAACCTTGATAAATCCACTCTATCACTATCAAGAACATAAGGTGAAGGTGCAGGGTTGCTGTATGGATTTTTGATAGTGTAGAGGCCTAAGAAACTTGTTTAAGATTCAAATTGTTATGAAGGAGCTAAGTAGAGGTTTTAAAGTTATTACAGGAGTCTTACAATAATTTTTTAATGGTAATTATAAATCTTCAAGAACTTATATACCTCATATATACCACCTATAGTATTATATCACACAGTCATGGTGAGGGTCTTGAGAAAACAAGGTTTGAGAGAGATGGCATATGTTTGAAAGATAAATAAAAAGGGTGAAAATAATTCAAGGATGAATTTAATGAAATAATAAAATCATAATCACCATTATCAAACCCAAATCAAGATGGAAAAATGAGTCAAATCATGAAAATATAGTCTCAATCAAACACATGAGCCTATCTTGAGAGAAATGGCAAGTTTGGGGCACCTAAACAAGGAATCAAGAACTAAAAATTAGTAAAAATATTAAATATGACCAAATAAAACTCATATTTCCATTAGAGAGGTATTTTTATAATTCAAAGTTCCCACTATCTTGACACAATCATCAGCATGTCTATTCACTGCCACCATTGGTGCAGGTGGGCTTCTTGAGGAGTTTATAGTGTGTTAGAAGGGTTGGAGCTTCAATTTAATGTTTGAAAAGAATTAATTGATTTTATTTAATCTTCATAAAAACTTTAAAGAGTGATCACACTCTATTTTCTATATAAACCATGCCCTTGAGGGCTAAAACAAACAAGTAGGCCTATACCACTAAAAGGTATTTTCAAACCCTCTAATGAAGATGAAACCTTAAAAATACTATGATGAGATGTTTTAGGTCCAATTATATGATTTAAATTAGGGATAACTAATGGAGGAGTTAGTTTTAGTCCAAAGAGAAAATTCCAATTCTATAGGATAAGATACCCATTCGAGTCACCTGATCAAGTGCTTATATCTTTCACCACATAAATATATTATAAAAAAATATATTAGCATGATTTGAAGAACCCTATGAAATTATAATTCATGAGTAATTTAATTTGGTTGAGGGGATGTACTTTATGAACAATCACTAACATCATAAGCTATCTAGATTGCAAGCAAGACCCTACAGGCAAATTTATTCACGTGGCCATATTTTCATAAGTTTTGCATGGGAACCCAATATTGTCATATAATTTGAGAGGGTATGTATAATATGTATTCATGGCAATTATATTTGGTTTGGAATATTGTACCTTATGAACCATCGTTAAGAAGGTTCACCTCCAAAACCCTTCCAAACCCTCATAATGACCACTTTTGAGAAAAGTCTCATTTATTTCAATCAAAACATAATAAATAAACCTTACACCTCTTTAAACATCAATTAAACTTAGATAGTGTCCTAGAAATGGTAATTCCTTGTATGGAATTATATGAATCAATGTAGAAAATAGGTTTTTGAAAGGAAAAAACACATAATATGAATCACAAGGAATTTTACATGAAATAAAATCAATGGATATTAAATAATGAGAATTTTTATTCATCCTAAATAATCATTTTGTCATAAATATGCCTGGAAGTGTCCTTACTAGCTTTTGCAAAATAGTTAGTCTGTAGAATTTCAAGGTAGTTAGACCTAGTCAACCATTTGGACCAAGTTGTAGGAGTTTCTTCATTGAAAGGAGATATTTAATGACATGAGGGCTTGTTTCATGTCTAATATTACCATTTTTTAAGGTTTTCAATGTTTTATTTCATGTTTTAATGGTCATCAATTCCAAGAAATTAGACTACTAGGCCTATTTGGCCTAATAGGCATATTTGAGCAATCAAGCAAAGAAGAAATGGCATTGAAGGGATATTAAGGAGTTAATTTAGAGTTATCACACTAAATAAATTCCATAAAATAGGATATTTAATGCATGTTTCAGACTTAAAGTGCCTTTTCATGCAAGGGAGAGACCAAGAAGCAATTAACTCTTAAGGACCAACACTCTGAGTTGATTAGTTGACTAGCATCATGCATGTTTCTAGATCTACATGCAAAAGAGGAATTTAACTAAGATTTAAACTCACTTAAAATGGATAAATCAATCAATATATGGTGTATATTTCATGTAAAAGGAGTTGAATAAGTCAAATAGGCCCACCTCTTCATTCCAATGCCAAGAAGAGTTTCATGCAAGGACTTTTAACAAAGGAGATATCTTAAATACTTTGTTATGCAAGTTGAAGTGGATTTTGACGTGAGTTCATGTGAATTTTACCTACTCTTTTTGCCTCTATGCCACATTGGCTAGAGCTTCTATTTTTATATATTTAGGCTTTCAAGCCATTTTTTTAGGATCTTTCTATTGGGCATAACTAAACTCTACCAAGATTGATATTTGTAACCTATTGAGATTAATAAAATGACTATTTCATATTCCATTATTTTTGTATAGTGTGTTTATGTTAGTTTATTTGCACATATGGTAGTATTTTCTCCCTTGTCAAGTCTTGATCTCACCTAGTTACTATTATGCTAAATTATGCATGTCATGTTTAGTGTTTGATGTCATTTGAATAAGCTAATAGTATATATATAATTAACTATTTAGTTCCTTGAATCATTCCTATTCCATCATTTACCTCATTCTTTGATTAGATGATAAAAACTCTATATGAAATACTGATGCATAGGAGTCATTTAGAGTTATAGATTCAATTATTTGCTTGTCTTATAAGTGTTTTAGGAGCTCAAATAGATTGGAAGAACTATTAACATAGGTGTACCACCAATAGTAGAATAGGATTTACCTTTTAATTTCCTTATACCCCTTTTCATATAAAAATTAGTAGGTTTTAGTAAGTTGATCATAAGTGATACATAAGAGGAACTAGCCTCATCAAAAATAGAGGTATAGTTTAAGTATAGGTGTCCCACACCTCATATCATTCCAATTTTAGTCCAGGTGTGAAGCATATCTTGAGAAATTAGCAACTAGCCTTTAAGCGGGGTGTTATCCGAGTTACTAACAATCCCATTTAACATTCTTAATGGGATAAACAATTCATTTTCAATGTAAAACAAGAACTTTACTAAGGTGACTTATGGAATGGATCATGTAATAACCAAAGGTATTAGTGTGATTATCAAAATAACCAACCAAATAAGCAAGTGTATATGTAGTAGGATGTGTAGAAGTAACAAATACATTCACAATCACACATACTAAAAAACCAAGGTCAGTATGTGTAATAGTGATTGTAGGTATTTTTTTAGGTCATAATATTAAAGCGCATCAAGAAGATGTATACCAAATTTAGGAATATTACATGATGGATTATTAATAGGGGCATGAACTCCCAACATATCAATATCCTGTTGTAAGCTATAAAATTTCTTATGTGGGAAATGAATGAAGGAGACCTTGTTGAGAATGAGGGAACCCAAAAAAAATTATACTCCATAAATTTCATGTTCACTTCCTAAAGTGAGAAAACATAATCCATTAAACTAATATAAAAATATACTTAATAAACAACTCCCTAGTAAGCAAACACCTGGTACTTTTGAAAGTATGCATGAAATTACAATATTGGTCAAAGTAGAAAAAATGAGAGGAATATAAGTTCCTCCAAAATTAATGATAGGTCCAAGTGCAAGTAAATCAACCTCCAAAAATGAAGGAGGTTGAGAATAATCTTAGCAATTGGAATACTAGAGTATCTCAAAGATACAATAACTCCTTACAAATATATGTCTCCCATAAAATAGGTCCACTTTTTAAAAAAAATCACCACTTTATAATACTATCATTTTATAAAAAAAATCATTCTTCAATAAGAAATCTCTCAAAATAATTCCCCTAAAAAAAACTCACTTTAAAATTCACTCATTTCTCTAATATTTCACCACCACTATTATAGGATACCACTATATAATGGGCCTTTTAATTTGAACCACTATAAAAGACCAATTTATATTGGGGGCATTTTGAGCCCTCGATCAAAGGTTTTAATAAAATGTATTGTTTTTAATCATCCCATTGAGGGATTTGATGATATCTCTACGGAATTTTTTATTTAAAGTTTAATATATGAAACTTTGGTTTAAAAAATAAAATCAAACCTTTATAGGAAACTTTATGGTTGAGGACTTAGATGATGAGTTGTGTTAATGCAAATATTTATGCAAACTATGGTGGTAGGATGGATATTTGGACATCAATTAGTGTCCTTGTCATTTTTTAACTGAAGTGGACCAAGATCAGACACCATGAGAGTATTTATCATATAATCTAGCATGATTTATGTCACACTAGTATGTTTTAGTTTAATATTTCCTTTATTCTTAGCTTCCTCATGAAATTATGTATAAACCTCAATAGCAGATGCATTTAAGCTCACACACCTATCAAAAACACTTTAACTATTTTGGAGTTCCTTTTTTTGAAGTTTGATTGCTTGAATTTAATAGAACCATATAATGAATCAAACTTGTACTTGAATAATAGCATCAACCCATCAAAAAAATTTAATAGACTATAGGTGGGATCAAGGAATGTTGGTTCAATGAAGAGATGTAGTGGATATTGATATAAAATAAAATGTAATGATCATAAGTCTATGATGAATAGTCATGGGTGATCGATTGTTGAAGTCAGAGCGATGAAGTAAAAATTCCAAAAATAGTGCAAAAAACATTTTATATTTACTAAAGGTGTAAACAAAATAAATCCTTTATGATTATGAAGCCAATACTAATTCAAAATGCCCAAAGTAAGTTACCAAACCATGCAAATGCCACCACATATCCACAATAAGCACATATTTATGTGTCTTACTATAGAAGACAAAATTTGGCTCAATCATAAGAGTGGAAAGTTAATGGAGTACAATCAAAATTTGGGCTTAAGGATGGAGTAATGGATGCATGAATCCAACTATGATTCCGTGCATGTGAGATGAAAACTCTCAAGATGCATGATCTCTTATACACACCATTACCATGACACTAAAAAATTTATTTCACACATAATAATACCATGCACCTGTATATTTATCTAATTCATTACATATGTCTTAAATTACAATAGAGAATTCCCAATATAAATAATTATGAATTTTATCTAATGCAACTAAATATTGTTGTAATGGAATATTTGAACTTACATGAAGATATTCATAGCAACTTCCAACAAATCAAAAAACTCCCAAATCAAGCTTGCCTCTTAGGTTAATGTGAACACATATCAAACCTATTTGGTTAGGAAATATCCTAAACCATTAGCTACTGTGAATATAAACACTTTGAAAATATTTGATGCAATAATAAAGTCAAAGTTAAACCTATAGGGAATGTTAGCTCCATATTATATATAAAACTAATAACAAACATGCAAGAAATAAGTACTCTAAGTAGAAAACAATATAGGAAATAAAACTATGAATAACATATTGTAGACACTCCTTTTTTCCACTTTCATGTTTAAATAGCGATTCAAATTAATTTATATAAAACATCATAATTTAATCTTAGAAACCACTTTAGATGCCCAAATTCATCTTTGCATGGGATTTAATTAACCAAAAATGTGTCGAGGCTTGATTATTTAGGGTACTACCCTATATACATTGATAACTTAGCTTGGATTCAACCCTAGTCAAATTTCAACCTAAAAATTTGACATTCTTAGGATGTTTATCTATTAATTCAAAACATATAAAATGATTCATAAAATCCAAAAACTCTAAGTAGGATTTATTAAAAAGAAAAATTCAATTAAGTTGCTTAAGTAAAAATTCCAAGTTGAATCAGAGAATTACATTTATCTAAAAAAGGAATTTTTTAATATATATGAGGTCAAAGTCAAGGGAGCTAATAAATTGTTTAATTAATTCCTAAAATTTAATAAAAGGTTAGTCATAACCTCATAAATATGTTTTATGAGTTATCATGGCTCATAAATATCTAAAATGAGTTGTCAAGCTTTTGTGATTGTTTTAACCCAATCTAGGGTTAACCTAACTCAACCTAGGTTATTTTAGACACAATAAAAGTACATACCCACATTTTTGAAAATGGGGAACCTTTTTTCAAATTATGCAAATTTGTACCTTAAAATTTAAAATTCACTTGATCAGAGTACCACTAACATGATTACATATAGTTTTTATTTAAATATCATCACACCTAATTTGGTTATCATATTTGATCATAATTATAATTTAATCTTGCCTAAAGTTGCTAACAATGGATCTTCATGTTTTAGGTTATAACTCTAATGGAGTCCATTTAAAATGTACAACACCTAGGTTTTATTATTTTTATATCAATTTGGCCTTCTATTAGCCATTGGTATGTCAAGGATCAAATTAAATTCATGATTGAGCATCTTGAAACCCTTATTCAAATTACCCTAACTTAGATCCCCTTGAATCAAATTCAAATTTGATTAGGAGAAATTTATGTGAAAATGGTCAATTAAGTCATAAACCAAGTTTAATTTTTTACAATAAGACTTAATCATGTTTATCAACATGACCAAGCCTTAGTCTAAAAATTTATACTTGGTCCCTTCATATCCCATAACACCTTGGTAAATTTTATCATTAGTATGGTCTAACTAAATTAAGGGTCCCATTTACTATAGGCTTAGCCTAAAATCCTTACCCTAAATTTTTTTGTATTTATTAATACAAAAAATCTTAGGCTAAAACTATATGCTATGTCTTTTATTATTCATGAGGTACCCTTTATTATGTCTCAAAACTTAGCTTAAATTTTTATCCTAAGGTCTTATCCATGTTTATTAACATGAAATAAAACCATAGTCTAAAAAATTTATGCTAAGTTCTTTATTTTACTAAACACTAACTTAAAAATCATTTACATCCATATGATCAATGGTCCACATTTTCCTGGGTAATTGAGATCTGATTATGTAAGAGTAAAATTTAAAATTCTATTAGAGGTACAATCACTAAGAGGGAGGGTGAATTAGTGAGCCTAGATAATCCAACTTAAATTTAAAACCTTCAAAACTCTTGATCAGTTACCACAATCATTCATGAAGCATACACATTATTCACAATAATGAATAAAAAGACAATGTAAGATCAAACACATAACACATGAAATGTGTGGGAAACCCTATTTGGGGAGAAAATACACTAGAACCTATAAGTTGACTACTATCCTATAATAACAAGAACCAATTTAGACTAGTAGCAACTGATCAAGGAACTATCATCCCTTATTTTAGTGAGATTGTAATCCCACAAAGAGATTCTACACTTGTTTGGCTGAACAACCACAACAACTAGACCTTTAACAAGTTTCACCTTAGAATGATGATGTAACCCCCTAGATGTTGATAAACCATAACAACACATAAGAATAACTCCATCTTTAAACTAATGTCTTTAACACTTGATGATGGACCTCTAATTATCACTCTTCACCTTCTCAATAATAACTCTATCACAACATCAATAGCATGACCAAATGGTCATACACATAGACCTCAATTTTATATGCTCATCAATCCATTCATTTATCACACTTACTCTCCACCTCTCAACACTTCTCTCTACACCATACACATAAGGCACTCTCAGATATAGAAACCATTACATTTAGTTTCAATATTTATAGCACATTCATGATCATCACCATCTTGGTCAGCCATTATGGCTTCTAACACATAAATACATAGCTCAAAAAATCTTCATAGGTCAGCCATAACATCTATATGTCACCTTTAAGTAGCTATAATTTTTAATTAGGCCCTTGTAGCTCTTATAAGTCTTATAGAGACCTATTCACCCATTTATCACTTAATTGAGAAAACTAAGAACACTTTCCAACTCATGAACCCATTCCAAATTATCTATAGGTCCTCTTTAAGTGCCAACATCCATCATATCACACTTTTATTAACCCCTAATTATCTCAAACACCTCTTTGTACACATAATCATTATGAATGAGAACATATTTGATTTATAACCCTTTAATAATACTAAATATGATTGATCAAACATTCATAATTCACATATATGGTCCTCATAGATTTTAAAACATTACCAAATAACTAAGTCATCATGAGATATCGAAATAACATTAATACAAGATCAAACATCCTTCATGGGTTCTTAATAGACAAATGTCAAGCACATATTCAACTTTAAACCTTCATAAATTTGACTATACACACTTTAAATACTTTAAATATATATTTATAGATGCACCTTAGATTCCTCTACAAATTTTATTTTAACACCATTAACAAATTCTACATAGAATGAAAGATATAACACAAAAAATGAGTACTAGTTTTTCCTTCATAAATTCGAATATTTAAATCCAAACGGTTGAAATTAAACACTTTGGTCAATTAAAATGCATATCATGCCCTCTCATATTTTATTAATCATACACTATTGATCTTTTTTTAAATTTAACACATAGTACACCACTACCTAAACGTTAAACTTTGAACACTTGGCATCATATCAATTCTTTCTCACATCCTAGAATAAATACACTCCATCAATATCCTATATGTAGCTTGATATTTATCTATGTTTAATCATTGGACACTTTGAACACATTTTTCTCAATATGCTCTATTGATCTTTATTAGTATGAACACCCACTCACCATCAGATCTTAGAAGTAGCTTAGTCTTTATTTTTGCCTATCGTTAAGCAACTATCACTTTGACCTCTTTGAATTGAGATGCACCATTAGATAAATTTGTATGATCACCCATGGACCATTAGATCTTAATTTGGTCCTAATATTTATCTCTTTCAAAAAATATTATGGTAACCATTGCTTATCTTCCTAGAAGGCCAATGTTGGACCTCAATAACTTATATTGTGCTTAGATGCATGATCTAAAATTTGGACCATATGATCTCCTCACATAGGATAATCCAGCCATGTGTCAAAATTATCCTAAAATATTTTCATGTGAAATATATAACTCCATTAATATTCTCACTTTATATTTTTTTGTTACAGAGGGAACTATGTCAAGAATTATCTGGAAGGCCAACTTTAAACATGCATATCTTTTGATGCGCTTTATTGCATGATCTAAAATTTAGAAAAAATAAACTATGAATAAAACTAAAAAAAACCATATTATCATTTTCTCCATGCACCTTCACATGTGAAAAATATAATAACATCAAAATTCTTATGCAGTTTTTCTTGTCATATAGCAAATTTGGCTAAGTATGGGAAAACATTGTCAAACTACCTAGGAGCCCAACTTTACACTTACATATCTTATGTTATGATTCATTGCATGACCTAAAATTTAGTTCATAAAAACTAGGAAAAAATATGATCAAAAACATATAACCAACTCCCCCCAACTCATCCACACATGGTAATGGTGATGTTAGCAAACTACCTACTTAGATTTTTTGCCACTAGACCCAAAATGTCTAGATGAAAAAAATGATCAACTAGATGTAATCCACTCATTCACACAAGCACTAAAATCATTATTGACTTATTATAAGACCCCTTTCACATCTTTAAATCACCATACTCATCCTTGAGCATCTCTAACCATGTCAAAACTGAATATCAACCAAGGATATTTCAAGCATACTAGGACAAACACATTACACACTTTGTCATTGTCACTTAGACTATCAAGGCACTTCATACACTCACATAGACACCATCATGACATTATAATGACATCATTTAAAACTCTCTAATAAATTCAAATTCTCATCCCTAAGCTAAAGATCAAATTTCTTCCAAAGATCAATGGTGCATGTTTGTTTCAGCAAGATCGATCTAACAACACGTATTGAGTCAATAATTCAATATAGCCTTAAGATAAGTGAGAGGGTGAAAAGTGTCACAATTTTATCAAAATTACACTTATAACAAATGGAATTAAACCTTTTAGATCAAGATCTAATGAAGTGCATTTTCTCAGGTGAAGACGATCGGATGATGCATAGTAAATGTTGAAAAGTCAAGAATCCCAAGGATAAATGTGGAGATAACATATGGCATATCCATAAGAAATGAATTAAAACTTGAGCATATTTAAAGTATTTATGGTACATAGAGGAGCATATACATTATGATCAATGGTCCATAGAATAGGAGGCATAATTAAGTACATCAAGATCAACTAAGCATGATTGATCCATGCAAATAAGATCAATGGTAAAAAATCAACGTTGACATTTCAAAAAGCTAGAGTGAATATGTAAGTGACAATTTTCATAACCATGGGGGATGTATAAAGTAGAAAATAACATTTAAGTTCTTGGATTGAGATTGATGAATCATGTTAGTCTAAGCAAATAGATCTAATGGTGCAAGATCAAAGTGTAACTTTCGAAAGAAAACAACCACTTTTTAAATATTAGTGAGCAAAGTGCCAAAAATTGCCATAGGGATGCCACATGGATGCCATAGTGATGCCACATTAGAGACACCTAAGTGTAATATGCCAAATGGAATATTATTATAGATCTGAGAAACACCAAGGTATAAGTACACAGTCCAATTAGGATCTAAGTCATAAAGCTCACATAAACTCAAACAAATACCACCATTAAAGTGATATAAAAACCTTTAAGAAACCCTTGACAAGTAAAAAAAAATTATTTGACCTTGTGATCATTATAATCAATCCTAAGAAGCTAAAATATCACTTGTGCAAGGATAATTTGAACTAAAATTAAACTACAAACCACTAACAAGCAATCTAGAGAAGCCCATAGCCATGATAGCACAAAACAATGTTTCAAGGGAAGATGTGGAGCTCTATCTGACATCAGATATATAAGAAAGAGTTTTTAAAGACACACAATTTGATGTTACATCTCTAAATAAAGGGGTCAATATTGTTTTAGACCATTGAGAACCAATAGCCCATCACAAGAGGCAATAAGTAAAATTAATGACTACAGGCCAAGTTGGCTAATGACAGGCTTCAAGCTATCAAATGAAAGACTTGATCAAATCCTTGAAAAGAATCAAGTCCTTGAATTTAGGATAGTCATCCTAGCCCATTTAAATATGGCTATGACAATATTGGTAGACAAAACCAAAGCTCTGAGTAATTAGTATAGGCAAGTGGAGGACATTTCCAAGGACCTCAAGTAGAAGGAAGACAAGATTTTACACATATTGGACAACTTAATCAAGTATACCACCTCACTTAGTCCTTTGAGCCTTATCACTGATGAAGATTTCAAGTATAAAACTTCTTAATTTATGTAGTAAGTAATGAACCAAGTCCAAGGAAAGATAAGGGTTGATAATAAGAAGATCATGGACCTACTATTATCATTTGAAGAGATGATAGGAACATCAAAAAAATATTTGGAGAGAGATAAAAAATATCTTGGTAACCTGGGAGATCAAGAGAAAGATCTGATCATGAGACCCATTATAGAATGAAGATCTTGTAAGAAAGGTAGAAGGATGCAACATCACCAGGGTCCCAAAGTTAGCTGGATTAGTAATATTCTTTTAGCATTATATATTCTTGAAATGGAATATTCTTTTTATAAAGGTATATATAGCTTTTGAATTACATTACCTATAGGGCAATATATTAGAAAAAGGTCATTTATTCTAGAATGCAATAGAAAGGACAACTATCCTATACACATGTACAAATGTAATTAGATAATACTAACCTATATACCTCATGAATTTTTTATATAAATAAGTATTTCCAATTGTAAAAGGGGAGAGAGTTTTTTTGAGATAAAAAAATATTTTTAACTTTTGAGAAAATTAATATAAACAAGGAATTCTATAAAGTTTATCAAATTTTTGCTTGTGTGAATTTCTATCATGGTTTCTCACTTGTTTGATCTTATCTTCATATTTGAATGGTTCTTGTGAATTTTGGATTTTCATCTTTAAATGTAGAGATGTCAATTTATGCTTGTACTGTATTTGTTAAAAGTTCTTAGGTTTACTTCACTTTTTTTGTTCTTCTTATATCTGGGCTAATTTTTTAGCTTGCAAGGGTAAAATTCTTAAAGTAAATCTTATTCTTATTTGCATCTTTTCATAATTTCCTTAGATATTTACCTAATGTGTGATAGTATTTGATCTTATGCTACTTCATGTTGCACATTAGTTAAATGCATGTTTAGATGAAATAGAAACTTTGTCATAATGTTTAAAACAAAGATCAACAACACTTCTCTTTCTGCCCTACCCTTCCTTTTGCTTCTTTTTTTATCAATTCATCTTAGATCAGTTTCATTGTGAATATTCATCTTAGTTTAGATTTAAAATTAGTTTTAACCACAATTCACTTTAAATAACATAGATCATCTTCAAAATCAAAGACTAACTATTAAGCCATGGCAGCTCCCAACCACCAACTAGTAACACGATTATCAAAACTAGTAACTCATGTAATGGATTCTGTGAATTCATAAATGATAAGTGTTTCTTAAACACTATATGTTGACCTAGTGATACACATTTAGGAATCAATAATTTTTATTCTAGAAGGAGGGTTGTTAAATATTTGAAAATTTACATCTTTGTTAATTTTGGTGAATTATGTTCAAACATTGATGTATTCTTTCCATATTTGTGTTTTTTTGAAATATTTATGTAAAGATCATTGATCTTAATGGTTTTAGACTATTCTTTGTGCTTAATTAAAGGAAGATATATGTTCTTTGAAGTTTGATTTTTAATTGTGGTAAAAATAGTTTAAGATCTATGAATACAAGACGTTTGAGGTTAGTAATAGCTATTTTGTTCAAAGATTTATTATATCTCTATATATTTGAGTTTATTTGATTTTGAAAATTTTAAATATCATTTATATTTACGTGTTTGGACACATCTTTGAGCTAATTTAGTTAAATATTGATGTCATTTTCCATTATATATACATATTTGTGTAAAATTTGATTAATGTGCAAGTTTCATCATAATTATTTATAAATATAAGACTTACACATTTTATTTCAAACAAGGTTCAAAGCTATCAAGATGAAATTTCCAAGGGTAAGGACCAGGTCATGTTCAGAGACAAGGGTTCCTCTTCTTTCATTAGAAGTTCATAGGAGAGCTAGGCAAGACAAAGGTAAGCATAGACTTTCAAAGTCTCAACCAACTTCACCAATTTAGGATGCTCATGTGTTTAATCCCTATCAAGGTATGGCTTGGCTAGGTGGTTCTTCAATCAATGTACTAGGTGTGGTACATGACCTTCCTTGTAATTTTAAAAATTTACCCACTTTTAGTCTTAATGGTGTTGTAACTATTGAATAACACATTAAAATATTCAAAGCTAATTTAAGACTTTTGAATGTAGTTCATTAAGGTGTAGCATGCAATTTTTTTCCATTTACTTTCAAATATGTAGCATATGAATGGTTCCTTAACCTTCCTAAGAAACTACATAGCTAGCTAGAATTATTTTAATAATTACTTCATTGATCAATTTGGTAAAATTATTAGTCCATATGTTTAATACCAATAGTCTACCATAGTCAAAAGAGACTCAAATGAGTCCATAAGAGCCTTCAATGCTAGATTATAGAAAATGTTTAGCATAACCATATCTCCTTACAAACCTGATGAGGATTTAGCCTTAGAGACCTAAAAGGATGCCTTGGATCCCATGACTTTTTTGTTTCTCAAAATATCTACTTAGGTCATTAATACATTAGCCTTAGCTTATGCTGAAGCTGTGATCATTAATGATCAAATGCAACCCTAGGGCCAAATGGCACATAGCATCCCCAATATTAATCCAAATTTTCCCATTCTAAATGTCATCCCCAATGTCAATAAAAATATGCCTCTTAAATCAGCTTCTAGTCCAAAACCAATTGCCTTTGAACCATGCACATCCTAGCCAAAACCTAGGATTATTGAACAACTCTACCAATGGGTCTCATTCATAAGACTAGAGAGATTTGATGTTTGTATCTAATATAAATACTCAATTCCATAATTCTAAGGCACCCAATAATGAGAATTATTCTATCTTAAATATGGTTCAAAATCTAAGCCCTGATTTCATTTAGCTACAAAAGCAAGTTGGCAATACTAGAGAATGCTCTAACATGAACTTCTCTTTCCAAAGTTTCAATAGGCCTTCAAATAGATTCCCAAATAACAATAACAATAACCATAACAATAATTCATCCATCAATAAGAATGTGCCTGATATAAATCTTGGAGATGTAGCTTTACTTGATTATTTTAGAGTTCATTGTACTTCAAAACATGGTGAATTATATTATCTATAATTTTATAATTCTTTTGAATCTTTTCAAGAAGAATTCGATACTTTTAAAGTTGTCCCTAATAAAGACAATGGTATAGGTACCTCATGTTCTTCAAGGTCATCGAAATCTACTGATTCAACTCTCATGGTGGAGACATTTGAGTTCCCATTTCAAGAGGAAAATAAGCTTGAGGATATCCCTAAAGAGATTCATGATTTTTAACTATATATGAAGAAGACCTACCCTTTAATAAAGGAGTAGAAACAACTTTTGACTACCTCAACTCCACCAAATAATTTTGACAATGTTCTTGATACTACATACAACAATAATGTAGAGCCTCCTAAGGGAAGTAAACATAATTTTGATACATCTAATTCCTCTTATAGGACTAGATATAATATAGTGGAGGACATGAAAAATATCAAAGCTAACATTACTTTTCATGAGTTAACGCAGATCATAGAACAAAGGGATCTATTGTTGGAATCTTTATTTAAGAAGCCTAGTAAATCTCAAAAGTCTACACATGTTAATGTTGCAATACACAAAATTAAGGTAGATGCTCCCCATTTCTTACTTACAGTCAATATCTATGGTAAGAATTTGTATAATCATTTTTTAGACTCTAGTGCATCTACAAACATCATGCCTAAGGGTATTTGTGAACAATTAGGTTTGACTCTAATTAAATTTAATAGGTTTGTAACTCAATTAGATAAATCAAGAGTCAAAGTGATTGGTGAATTATTAAATATTCACATGAAGATTGTTTCTAAACCAAGGATATAATAATTTATTGATATGTAAGTGGTAAACATCCCTAATGCTTATGGAATGTTGTTAAGTATGGATTGGACTAAATCTATGAATGGTTACATGTCCACTGACTATTCACACATGTGGTTACCCTAAAAAATAGTTCCAAACTAGATCAAGATAGAAATGGAACCTAAAATTAAGTATATGATCATTGATTACAATGTAACCAATGAGAGGGTCAATGCAATTAGCTTAGATCTAGGTGTTTATACTCTTGACACCACAAAGGTATGCAATTCCAAAACTTCTCATGCTATGCTTGGATTATGGAAGCTATATTTTGATGGTGCTAGATGAAAATTAGGTTCTAGAGTAGGAGTGGTATTAATCAATCCCATTGGAAAGGAATACAATTCCTTATACAAAATTTAGTTCCCATGCACCAATAATATGGATAAGTATGAAGCCCTTATTCTTGGATTATAGTTTGTAATTAAACACAAGGTTAAGGAACTATTAGTTTTTGGTGATTCAGAACTAGTAGGTAATCATCAATGCAAGTTGTCATATCTCAAGAAATATAAATTTAGAGTCTGGAACTTAATTAAATGTTTTGATACTTTCAACATTATTTTAATCCCTAGGGAGGAAAACAAGGCTACTAATGAACTTAATTTTGCTACAACCAGCCTTATACCCAATCAAATTTCCAAGTTACAAATCCTAAACATTGAATTAGTCCCATGTCCCTTAGTGCCAAATAATATCAACCATTTTCAAGTATTCAGTGATGATCAATATAGCATATACTTCATGACAACTCAAGAGTATTTGAGGCTAAAATTATCAATGAAGCTAGTGAAAATACCCTATATAATGATAAAGTTGAAGGAAAACTTTATGACAAGGTTATTCAGTTGAGTGACAATAAGATCCCTAAGGGGATGATAGCCTTAGAAAGACTATTTAACTCAGACAAACTAGCTAAGACTACCAAGATACCTAAAGTATATGGGAAGGACTATAATGTAATGGACCTAGGTTCCCAAGGTCAAACTCAGCTAGTGAACATTGGTATAGCCTATAAAATCATTGAAACCAAGAAATCCAAAGTATTTTTGACCAAGTATAAGAATATAATATTATGATCCTATGATTATATATAAAGAGGTCAAGAAGTTACTAGATGCTAAGATAGTGTTTCCCATTAGACACTCCACTTGGGTAGCTAACTTAGTATTAGTCAAGAAGAAAAATGGTGAAATTAGATTATCCATTGATTTTAGAAATTTGAATAGAGAATCTAAAAATGATAATTCTCCCTTACCTTCACTTGACCAAGTAATCCAAATTATTTCTAGTTTTGCTATGATGTCTTTTCTTGATGGAGTTTCAGGGTATAACTAGGTGCTAGTGAACAAGAAAGATATGATGAAGATTGTTATTATTGAAAAGTAGGGCACTTTTGCCTACAAGAGAATACCCTTTGGATTGATAAATTCAATTACAACCTTCAAAAGAGAAATATATCATGCATTACAAGGCCTCATAGGTAAGTGAATTATTATTTACATGGATTACATAGCTATATTTTCAAAGAATAGGGAAGATCACATCATGACCTTGTAACAAGTATTTACAAGGTGTAGAAGGTATGGAATTTCTTTCAACCCAAAGAAGAGCATTTTTGTGTAACTAAGGGGAAATTGTTGGGACATTTTATAACTAAGGAGGGTATCTATATAGACCTAGATAGATTAAATGCAATATTAAAGATAGAACCCCCTAATAATAGGAACAAACTAAAGTCTTTCTTTGGTAAAATCAACTTTGTGAGGAAGTTTAGTTCTATTTTTATATAAATAGAGAGACCTTTAAATGACATGTTGAAGAAAGATGGTAAGATCACTTGGAATGAAGAGAGCAAGAAGGCATTCAAGGAAATCAAAGAAGTAATTAGACAAGCCCCTATGCTGATAAGTCTAGACTTTACTAAAGATTTCTATCTTTACTCTTTTGCTTCTAGCCATATAATTGTAATTTTCATAACTTAGAAGACAAATGGATGTGATCATCCTATTACTTTCATGAGTACTAATTTTAAAATGGCTGAATTGAATTATTATCCTATTGACGAATGAGCATATGCTCTGGTCAAGGTAGTGATGAAATTTAGGCATTATATCCTTATAAATAAGGTAAATGTAATACTACTAGACCCTACTACTAAGCTCATGCTTAATCAATGTGAACCTAGAGAAAGGAGAGGTAAGTGCATGTTTGTTCTCCAACAATATGATTTAGAGATGAAGACTACAAATTTGGTAAGATGCCAAATTTTAATTTAGTTGATTGACAATACTAATCCCAAATTGAGTGTCGTGTAGGTATAACAACAAAATTTTCAGCCCAATGATTGGTATGATCCTATTATTCATTTTCTAATCAATGGATATTATCTTGTAGGATTAAGTAGAGAGTAAAATATATATCTAAGGCTCAAAGTAACCTACTTCCTGATCAAAGATGGGGTGTTGTATAGGAAAAAATCTAAAGGAATCTAACTATGGTGTGTGTTTAAGGAAGAGGTAGTTGAGATAGTGAATGCTTTTCATGAAAAACTTAGAAGTGGTCATCCATATGGAAGGACTAAATCCTAAAAAATCCTTAGAGCTAGTTACTATTGGCCCACTATCTTCAAATATACTCACAAACATGTGAGAAAATGCCACTCATGTCAAATATTCAACACTAAATAACCCTATGTAGCCATGTTATTAAATCCAATAATGATTGATAAACCCTTTGCCCAATGGGGACTAGATTTTGTGGGGGTCATCAACCCCAATTCATTAGATGGTCACATGTATGTTTTGAATACTACTAACTAATATAAAATATGGACTAATTTAGTGGAAACCAATCAGTGTAGGATTAAAGAGGTGATCATATTCTTAGAAGAAAACATATGCACAAGGTTTGAAACACTAATATCTCTAGTCTATGATAATGGATCTACCTTTATATCCATTGAGATGATGGAATGGGCATATTACAACAATATTTTTCTCAAATTATCATCAAACCATTACCCCCTAAGTAATGGAGTATCTGAATCAACAAATAAAAAATTGATGAAAGCCATAAAGAAGTTTCCAATTGATAAACCAAGAACATGGCATAAGCTACTTAAGTATGCCCTTTGGGCAGATAGAACAAGAGTCAAACAAGCTTTCAAGGTATCACCATTCTTGGTAGTATATGGTCAAGAACCTATATTTCCCATAACACTTAATTTTCACACCTACAAGTTTATGTAAGAGTATGTAGAAGAGGACCAAGAATTTTTAAGTTCATGGCTACTTGACATCATATAGATGGATGATGTAAGAGAGGAGGATTTTTTTAACTATAGTAGACACCAAACCATGGTCAAGATGTGGTTTTAAAAATGTTCAAAGATAAAGGTGTTTAGATAAGAATACCTAGTTCTTCTCTATGGAAAAGTCTTAGAACTAATGGGAAAACATGAGAAGTTCAAACCTCTATGGATTGGTCCATATCAAATTTTTGAGACACTAGGAGACAACACCTTCAAACTAAAATATTTACAAGGAACATAATTCACATTACTTACTAGTGGGAAATACCTTAAGTACTATTTATTTGCTTCCCCATCTAGATTCTTCATGAAATGAACTGTAAGAATAGTTAGAGTTAGTTTAGGTAAGCTAGATTAGTTTCTTTCTTATTCTTTCCTTCCTTACTTATTTGTACATAAGGTTTTGATATATTTTTTCTCTTATTATCTTTGTGTTTTAATTTTTTTTCTTTTTGTGCTTTGTTTCTTACTTTTAATAAGTCCTTTTGGATAGTCCTAAGGTCAAAATACTTTTAGATGCTCAAAATGAACTCCATAGTTCAAGAATGCATGTATGTTTTATCAGCATTAGTTGAACATGGATTATTGCAATATGAGCTTAATGTTATAGTTTGGATAAACTTATAAAGAATGATGGTTAGGATAATTGTTCCTTGAGATTTTGAGAATTATTTTGATCTAAGCTTGGTTGTAAGAATGATTTCACATGTAGTGTGAAATATTTAATTATTAGGATATAGTCATGTTTGTACTTAATAAAAATTATTGCTTGGGACAAGGCTAAAACCAAGGATAATTGTCTAAATATCAAACACTGAACCAAATCCCTAAACCTAGATAACTTGGTTCCCAACCTTTGATAGAAAGTCAAAATGATCTAAAAAAATTATAAAAACAATATTTTATTACATAATCAAAGAGATTTCTAAGCAGAGGTGATTTTGGTAACCTCTAATGGGGATATAGATGCTGAGATGGAAATGATGCAAGGCCTAGATTGGATCCAAAGGAATCTATATCAAGGCTATGGATGCCTGGTAGTAGTAGAGTAATGCCCAATACTTCCCTAAGCTAAATCATGGTTCTTAATAAATACCTAAACATGTTGAAAGTTAGTGTTAATGATTAAAGTCATAAAATATGGAAGTTTTTCCCAAAATCCCATGGCAAATAGTATGTGGAATTGAATAACATAAACAACATGACTGAGTCTTGATGTTTGAACCTAATTCTATGTATTCAAGACTTGTTTCAATCATGAATTGATCTCAATGGTACTTTATCAAATAGATTGAATAAACTACTTATTAATCTAAACTAGAGTATCTAAATTCTAATATATTTCTACGTTTCCCCTAGAAGTTATCATTTATTGATGGTTAACATACCCCCATTTCTAAAAATGGGGACCCTTATTTCAAAGTTGTGATAATTTGTACCTTAAAATTGAAAATTCACCTGATCAGAGTACCACTAGCATGATTTCACATAGTCTTTATTTGAACATAATTCACACCTAATTTGGTTGGCATATTTATTCATAATTTTGATTTAGTCTTGCCTAAAGTTGTTAACATTAGATCTTCATGTTTCAAGTTAAATCTTGAATGAAGTCCATTAGGAATGGGCAACACCTATGTTTCATAATTTTTATACCAATTTGACCTTTTACTAGCCTTTGGTCTATAAAGGATCAATTAAATTCATGATTGTGCATCTTGAAACCCTTATTCAAATTACCCTAGCTCAGATCCTCTAGAATAAAATTAAAATTTGAATAGGAGTAATTTATGCAGGAATGATCAATTGAGTCATAAACCAAGTTTAATTTTTACACTAAGACTTAATAATGTTTATCAACACAACCAAGCTTTAGTCTAAAGATTTATACTTGGTCCCTTCATGTCCTATAACCCCTTGGTCAATTTTATCACTAATATAGTCTAACTAAATGAAGGGCCCCTTTTACTAGAGACTTAACCTAAAATCCTTACCCTAAAGTTTGGTGTATTTATTAATACAACAAACCTTAGGCTAAAACTATATGCTATGTCTTTTATTATTTATGATGTCCCCTTTATTATGTCTCAAAACTTAGCTTAAAATGTTTATCATAAGGTATTACCCATGTTTATTAACATGAAATAAAACCATAGTCCAAAAACTTTATGATAAGTTCTTTATTTTCCCAATCAATAACTTAAAAATGGTTTTCATCCATAGGATCAATGATCCACATTTGCTTGGGTGATCAAGATCTGACGGTGTAAGATTAAAATTGAAAATTCAAAGCCTTGACCCTAAGCTAAAGATTGAACATATTCCAAAGATCAAGAGTGTGTGTTTGCTCAAGCAATATTAATCTAATGGCACATATTAAGTCAAGACTTCAATAGAGCTATGAGATAAGTGAGAGGGTGGCAAGTGTCACACTCATAGCCAAAGAACACTTAACAACCAATGGCATTGAACCTTGTGGATCAATATCCAATAGAACATGTTTTATTAGGAAAATATGATTGGATGATGCATAGAAAATGTTGAAAAGTCAGGAATCCCAAGGATGAACATGAAGATGACACATGTCATAGCCGTAAGCCACAAATTAAAACTCAAGCATCTTTCAAATATTAATGATATGTAGAGGAGTGTATGCATTCTGATTAATGGTCTACATAATAAGAGGTATAATTAAGCATATTAAGATGAACATAGCATAATTGATTCATACAAACAAGATCAATGGTGAAAAATCAATGTTGACATTTCAACAAAGCTCAAAATGAATGTGGAAGTGACAAGTGTCATAATTTTGGGTAATGTATCAAAAATCTAATAGCATTTAGGTTCTTGGATTGAGATAAACAAATTGCATTGATCTAAGCAAATAGATCCAATGGAATGATATCAAATTGAAATTTTCAAAAGATAATTATCACTTTTTAAATATTAGTGAGCAAAGTGCCATGAAAATGGCACAAGGATGCCATAGGGATGCCATGGTGATGCCACATCAAAGACATGTAAGTGTAATATTTTTGTAGAATTAGGAAATGTAAGGGTATAAGTATTTAGTCCAATTAAGATCTAAGTCATGAAGCTCACACAAACTCAAATAACTGCTATCGTTAAAGTAATATAAAACCCTTAAGAAAGCCCTTGTAAACACAAAAACTTTGATTCGACCCTATGCACATTATAATCAATTCAAGGATGTTTAATTACCACTTATGCAAGGATAATTCAATCCAAAATTAAACTACAAACCACTAACAAGCAATATAAAGAAGCCCACAACCAAGGCAACCTGAAAAGGTATTTCAAGGGAAGATGTGAAGCTCTATCTAAATTTAGATATAGAAGAGAGGGTTTTAAAAGATAGACAATTTGATTCCATAGCTCTAAATATAGGTGATAATAATTGGTCAAGCTTGTTTTAGACCATTGAGAACCAGTAGCCCATCATAAGAGGTAATAAGTAGGAAAAATTCCATGATTATAGGCTAATTTGGCTAATGGTAGGCTTTAATATATAAAATGAAATACTTGATCAAAGCCATGAACAATAATAAAGTCCTTAAATTCAATAAAATCAACCTAGCCCACCTAAATATGGCTATGGCTATATTGATGGATAAAATCAAAGCTTTAAGTAGTTGGTCTAGGTAAGTGGAAAACATTTCCAAGGACCTCGAATAGAAGGAAGAAAATATGCTACACATATTGGATAGCTTAATCAAGTATCCCACCTCACTTTTTCCTTTGAGCCTTATCACCAATGAGGATTTCAAGCATAAAACTTCTTAATTCATGCAGTAGGTGAAGAACCAAGGCTAAGGAAAGATAGGGGCTGATAGTAAGAAGATTATGGACATACTATTGTCATCTAAAGAGAAGATAGGAGATGTTGGGAGCATCAAACAAGATTTGGAGAGAGTTGATAAATATCTCGATAACTTGGGAGATGAAGAGAAAGAGCTGATCATGAAGAATCATTATAGAATGAAGATCATCTAAGGAAGGTAGAATGTTGTAGTAAAACTAGGGTCCCAAAGTTAGTTGGATTAGGAATATTATTTTAGCATTGTATATTTTTTAAATGGAATATTATTTTTCTAAAGGAATTTATATCCTGTAAAGTACATTTCCTATAGCTCAGTTTATTAGAAAAGCATCATTTGTTCTATAATGTAATAGAAAAGATAATTGTCTTATAAATATGTGCAAATGTAATTAGATATTACTAACCTGCATACCTCATGAATTGTATATATAAAGAGGTATTACCAATTATAAAAGAGGAGATATTTTTTGGAGCCAAAAAACCATTTGTAACTTTTTATCAAATTAATATAAGCAAGGAATTATGCAAATATTATCCACATTTGCTTGTGTGAATTGTTGTCATGGTTTCTCTCTCACTTGTTTGATCTTATTTTTGAATTAGAATGGTTTTTGTGAATTTTGAATGTGCATATTTAAATACAAAACTCTTAATTTTTTGTAATTATGGATTAGTTGAAAGATCTTAGGTTTACTTCATTTTCTTTTATCTTCTTGCATCTGGGCTAATGTTATTTCCTTACAAGGGTAAAGTTCTTAAATTAAATCTTATTTTTATTTGAAGATTTTCATACTTTCCTTATATGTTTGCCTAATGTGTGATAGGATTTGATCTTATGTTAATTCATGTTTCACATTGGTTAAATTCATGTTAAGATGAAATTGGAACTTTGTCATAATGTTTAAAACAAAAATTAATAACACTTCTATTTTTTGCCCTGCCCTTCCTTTTTCTCCTTTTTATCAATTTACCTTAGATTAGTTTCATTGCAAATATTCATCTTAGTTTAGATTTAGGATTTTTTTTATAGCATAATTCACTTTAAATAACATAGATCATCTTCAAAAACAAACATTAACTATTAAGCCAAGATGGCTCCTAACCACCAATTAATATAAATTTGTGAAATAATCAACCTATTCTACCCCTATCCCACCAGGGATAATAGGATTGTCACAATCAGTAATTCATGTAATGGATTCTATGAATCTATAAATGATAAATGTTTCTTAAACACTATATGTTGACCTAGTTATACACATTTAGGCATCAACACCTCCTTAGGGTTAGAGTTAGTTTTGAGACTTATAAATACAAGTGCCCTCACATTACTCAAATAAGATTTTTTGTGTAAGATTATTATGTAGGAATGCCTTCAAAAATCCATGAAAGTGATGTTATAATGTCAAATTGACATTAAAAATCTTCACACCAAGCCAATCCAAGCCAAATATATTCACATGTGGCCATAGAAAAAAGATTCCAAGATGAAGAATACATTGATCAAAGTGTCTAATTCCATAAACCAGACAATAACATTTTATATGCCAATAAATTAAATCTATTGTTGATGTATGAGGTAATATTATTGTATATTTTTATCTATCATTACTATTTTTATTCATTATGTTAAGTTAAGCCTAGTATTTAGCCAAGAGTGGTGTAGTTTCATTACATTGTTATACTTGAATTATTTTTGTTTCACTAATAAGGAACTAATGACATTTTTTTGATCTTCTTACTCTTAATGTTACATAATGGCATTCCTAATGTACCATGCATCCCATGTGGACCAGATGAATGAAGCAAAAAATTTAAAATTCATAAAAAGATCACTTACATCTTAAAGTTTTCAATTTTATTCTCAAAATTCTCATCATTTTATTTAGTCACTAATTAGAAACTTCACCCTACTAATCAGTGACTTTGTCTATTATATCCTCTATTTATTGACCATTTGTTTTAAAAAACAATTTGACTTCATTATAAATGATTACATTGCTCTGTGGTGAAATCAACAACAATAATAAATACAAACAATGACTTTGACCCTACAATTTGGTGGCTTTGACATGTATATTTTCTAGTGATTTTGATGTATTCACATAATTTTAAGCTATAATTAGTGACTTTGTCTAGACTAATAGTGACTTTACCCTTGTCTAATGATGACTTTGATAGATACATATTTATATTTGTTTTATTCCATATAGAAATGGTGGTTCATAAAACTTAGCAAATCCATTTTCTTATTGAATTAGAGACTTAGCTCTGTGTAAATAAAACACAAGAGTTAAGTATGAAAATTTGTTTGATGGTTAAATTTTTTTATTAAAGAAAAGAAAAACCCCAAACATTTTTGTTGGAACCTAAGTGGAGAAGAGAGGTTTAAAAACTTCTAAATTTTGATACACACTTTTGCTTTAGTGCTTAAAATTAACCTAACACAACTTATCCTTTTTGCATTTCAATTTTACAAGAGAAAACAAGGCTAAGGGGTCAAAAACTTCATTCATATCTAAGTTGGTTCTTGAAAATGAACATTCAATTTATATTAGAGCTATTAAGATATTTTTATTTTTTCTTTTTGTTCTTTGTTTTTTAGCTTCAAATTTCTTAATTAATTTATTTCTAGCATAACAAACTTTACGTGTATACTCTCCCCCAATCCCCTTTAGGGTACTTAGGTGATAAAAAGTGCCTTATTTATTACCTTGTTTGTCTAGTCTAGAAAGAAATAAACATCATGTATGTTCTCCCTAAACTTCAAGTGACTTGGGTGACCCAAAACTATCCTCTAAATTTATTCCAATTTTTATTTGTTTATTTTTATGCATTAGCTTATGCGTAGGAGTTCATCATGTTGAAGAGTTTTCAATGATGTCATGGTGATTTCATAAAGGTATCTAGATGAGTGGATGAAGTGCCTTGATAGTCTTAGTGATAATGACAAAGTGTTTAATGTGTTTATCCTAATATGCTTGAAGTATGATTGGTTGATCTTTAGTTTTGACATGGTTAGAGATGTTTAGGGATAAGTATGGTGTTTTGAGGATGTGTAAGAGGTACCTAAGATTTTTTTTATGCTTTGAGTGCTTATGTATATGACTTGATTTCATCTGGTTGATCATTGTTTTCTTCTAGACATTTTGGGTCTAGAGGTAGAAAATATGGGTAGGTAATTTGCTAATATCACCATTGCCACATGTGGATGAGTCAGGGGTAGTTGGTCATATGGTTACGATCACATTTTTGCCTAGTTGTTATGTACTAAATTTTAGGTAATGTGATGAAGCATAAATAAGATATGCAAGTGTAAAGTTGGGTTCTCAAGTAGTTTGATAGTGTTTTCCCATACTTAGCCAAATTTGAAATGTGATAAGAAATATTGAGTAGGCATTTTGATGGTGTTATATTTCACATGTGTGCAAGTTTGAGGAGAAAATAATCATATGGGTTTGTTAAGTTTTGTGCCTAGTTGATTTTTACAAATTTCTATATCATGTGATGAAGTGTATCAAAAGATATGCATGTGTAAATTTGGCCTTTTAGGTAAGTTATTGACATAGTTGGCTTTGTGGCAAAAAAATATGAGTCAGTAGATTAATGGAGTTATATCCCAAATGTGAAAAGATTTCAAGAGTAGTTTTACACATGGTTAGATTTTCCTATGTGAGGAAATCACATGGTCCAAATTTTAGATCATGTGTCTAAGCACAAAAAGGGTTTTCAAGGTCCAAATTTTACCTTTTAGATAGATTGCAAAGGTTCCCATACTTAGTCAAATTTACACAAGATAAATTTTGATAAAATTTGATGGAGCACATTTTCTCCAATATGTTTGGAAGCAATGAGATGAGGATAAATGTTTGATGCTTAATTTTGAGAAGAGATAAAGATCTAGCTTCTTCCAAAGATCAATAGTGAGTAAGTGTTTTTAATGATCGAGATTAATGGTGCATATTAAAGTTAAGAGGTCAAAGTGATAGTTGTATAGCATTGTTAAAGTAAGGACAATCCCACAAAGATTAATGGTGCATGCTGAGTCAATATTGCAAGATTTTATGATATGAGGTCAACTATTTGAGGTTTAACATTTGGGAAATGGTGCACTATATATTAAAGTTTAAATAAGATCGGCAGTGCATGATTGATCTAAGAAGCAAGGACATAAGCTAATAGCATGGTGTTTATGGTTTAAATGTGACTATTTACATTGTAATATTTAAACTTTGTAAAAGGAAAAACTAGTGCTCTATATTTTGTCGATAAATTTTGATCAAAGATAAATTTAAAGGTGATATAAAAAGAAAAAGAGGAATCCATTGCACATCTACTGAACCTAATTAAAAGGTTTAAATGTAAGTGTAGTCAAAGATATTGAGCTCCAAAGTTGATTATGTTTGACTATGTTATACAAGTAACCTAAGAAGGATATTTGTGCTTATTTTGATGTTCTTCAGATATTTTATGATGTTCTAGCTATTATAAAGTATTTTAGACTCCTTGTGTATTATTTGTATGGTCTTTAGAGGTTTGACTAATCTATATTATTTATGAACAAGGACATAGAAGTTGATTGTGTTTGTTGAATGCATTGGTAGTTTGAGTGACCATTTTACAGAGATAAGTTGAAGGTTTTCTAAGTAGATTTGAAGAAGCAAATGAGCATGGAGATGTTCTATAAGTCTCTGAGTCTTATGAGAATGCATTGTTTGTCATGATATGCCTTTGATCAAATATGGAGATTCAAAATAACTTGACTATATTTTCACTATATATGACCAATATAAGTGGTCATTTTGTGTATGTCTTTTTGAGTTCTTACACCATGTGTTGATGTGTGTAAATCACATGAAGGTATAGCTAGGGTCTTTAAGGGTTCACTCATGTGATATAATCATATGGATATGTGAAATATTTTTGTAGTTGGTCCATAAGTTTGGGACTATGTTATATGTGTATGAAAACTTGAAGAGATAAGAGACCTAATTGGTAGGTTCAAGTGTGGAGCTACTATTATAGATGGCATGGACCCATGTGGGAATGAGAAAGGGGATATTGGATATATGTTTTATATGTTCTAATCATTGGTAAAGGATGAATTTGGTCTAATTAATCTCACATGTAACATATGAGTATGAAGGTCCAATGATTTTAGGTCTCACCAAGACCTAATGATGGTTTGGGGCTAATGAGACATTGGAAAACCTATGGAGTATGTGGTTATTACATGTAACCTATATTAGGTCCTATTTCAAAGATGAAACAAGTGTGGTAATCATCTTGTCTAACCAAGATGGGTTATACCAAGAGCATGGTATAAGTACAAGGCCTATTTCACTTGTTTATTCTAGTTGTGTGAATCTAGAGTGAATTTAAGGTGAAAACCTTTGAAATATAAGTTACATGTTAGCTAGGACTAGAAAAGAGTGAAGGGAATCATAAAATCTTGTTTGATCAAGGTGATCACATAGGTCTTTGGACTTAATAAGACTAAAAGAGGTAGAATGAGTGAGTATGCTCATGAGGATATTTGAGAGAGTATGTATGTTGAGAGAAGGCAAGGTAAAGGCTATAAGTGTGCTCAATATATGGGTTGTTAAGAAGATAAGATTGATTTATATGTGTATGACCATTTGGTCATGTTGTTGATGTGGTGATATAGTTGTGATTGATAAGGTGAAGAGTGATAATCATAGGTCCATCATCAAGTGTAGAAGACATCAGTTTAAAGGTGGAGTTAATCATAGGTGTTGTTGTGGATTATCAACATCTAGCGGGGTTACAACCTCCTTGCAAGGTGAAACTTGATAAAGGTATAGTTATTGTGATAACTCAACTAGATAGGTTTAGAAGCTCCTTATGGGATTATAGTCTCACTAAAATAATAGATGGTAGTTCTTTGATTAGATGTGGTTGGTCTACATTAGATCTTGACATTATAGGACTTTAGTCCATCTTGTAGTGCTTAGTTGGTTTTATTACCCAAGAGGGTTTCCCATGTAGATGTTGTGTTGATGTGATGTATTATCTTATTCATACTTTGGATGTATGTGCTTTCATGTTTATGTTTCTAGATCAAGTTGATGAATGATGGAATGGTTTTAGAATTGAATGTGCATTATTGTATACTAATTCATCCCCCTCTTAGTAGCTACTTTTAATCATTGGTGTTAGATTAGGTCTTTTAGAATAAGATTAACATCTTAAAGGAGATCCTAAGTGGAAAAATATGGCTAAGTAGTTGAAGAAACAGAATCAACAGTAGAGGGTTGTGATCAAGGCACTTAAAGAGTAGATATTTACTTTAAAGAAAGATGCCAAAGTGGATGAGAATGTTATCAATGATCTCAAGGTTAAGTTAGTAAATTCAAAGATAAGTTTGTGTTCAAAATAAAAGGTCATAATGTTTGATAAAGAAGTTTGGCATAATAGTAGAGAAGATGACAACAATGAAGGATAAGTTGAACTAGAAGCTGAGATCATGAGTGCACTTGGTAAACTAAAAGAGTATAATGAAATGAATTATAAAATGAGGAATATGATCAAAGGTCTTGAAGCACAAATTAGTTCTCTTGAGGGAAATTTGTTAGGCAAGTCTGAGAGATATGAGAATAAGTATCAAGAATAGATCAAGTCTATTGAAGTGAAAGCATATAGATTAAAAGACATGGCCAACAAGGAAAAAGAAGATGAATAAAAGATTAGTATTATTGAGGATCAGTTAAGGACTACAAGTGAAAATCTAAAATAAATAAAAGATGAGTAAACTTTGCTAAAGATTGAGATGAATTCATTAAAGAGTGAACATGATCTTGTTATAGTCAAGTTGGTAAGCTAGAAAAGAAGCATGAGAATCCTAAGTATGTTAAGGATAATCAAAGAATTGAAAACAATGAAAGAAGGTATGTTATATAAGAAAATTATCCAAGGTATGATAGTTTTTTCCATGGTCATTGTTATACATGTAATAAGTATGGTCATAGAGCTAAGGACTGTTAAAGTAGGTAAATAAAGTATGGACATTCATGGAGCCTTAGAAGAAGTAATTGGATATGAAGAAGTCATAAATCAGATCAATCAAGAGAAAAGAAAGAATTAGATTTTAAAAAGATACAAGACTACCAAGAAAATTTGTCTTCTATCCAGTTAGAAAAACAAGATCACAATCATCATCAAGCAAAAGGTATGAATGATCTTGTTTATTTCAATTGTCATAGAGTTAGTTACATTGATAAGTATTGAAATAATAGGTTGACTATGTTCCCAAAGAAAAATAAGGTGTATGGAGCTCCTATTATGCAAGGAATAGGTCACACATGGGTTTAGAAACCTAAGTCTATCAAGAGAGATTAGTTTGAAATCAAGGATGGTTTGTTTGCCATGATAGACAAAATGGAAAATCAAGAGTTTTTATTTTCTAATTTTTTTGATTAATGTAAAGAAAAAAATGAATTCAATCATCCTTTCAAATTCAAGTAGGACTGCATGTCAGATGAGATTAGGGAGATATGGGACTCTCTACAGTTTTGGGACTTTTAGTCTCTCTATGTAAAAGGGGTGTCTTTCTCTAACCTTTAAGGAGGCACTTTACAAAAAAAAAAAAATGGTGGATGTTGATTGGGTCTTGATTGATGTTGAAAGATAAATAATGTCATGAAAGAATGTTGGCATTGTGTGTAAGGTCTGCAAGCAGGGAATGGTATTTTCTAGGTGGAATAATAAAATTGATGAAATTTCATGAATATTTTGGTTATCATAAAGGTATATGCACTTATTTGTGATGTTCTCTAGGTGATTTTATGTTCTGAAGGTATTTTGAATTCAAATTAGAGATTTTTAAGTACTCTCAGTTTTCTCAATTTTTGCTTAAGGACAAGCAAGCCTAAAATGGGTTATAAGAAGTATGGGTTCCCAAAGATGTGTAAGCCTAAATCTTGGTCCATAAGTGTGTAATGGTGATATCCAAGTGTACAAGAAGTTTTAGAAGTGGATGTTGACTAGAAGGATGTTTTTTGACTCTATTTGTTATGAGATTCTAAGGTTTTGGGCTATGCTAAAAAAGTGGTTTGCCTTATGGGTTGAGGTATCAGGCTTCTCAATATATTTAATGGTCTAAATGGGTTGTCAAATAAATATTCATAGAGATTTGAAGGTTTGTGTATTTTGAATTATTCAAGTTTTTGTCAAGATGGAGGACTAATTAGCAATTGGTTTGTAAAGGAAGTATGTTACAGATGATAAGTTAGGTGATGAAAATTGGTTTTTTTAAGGGGGAATATGAGATTTCTCTATATATGAAGTTTTAAGTCTTGAAGGTGCATATAATGAAAGTTATGGGATCTACAAGTTACAGGGAGGGCTACAAGGAGTCTAGACATGCCTATTAATGAAGATGTGATGTTTTTATTCATTTTCTCCAAAATATAAAGGCATGAGTGTTTTAATGAGATTTATCAAATTTTTTGAGAGTATGTGTCCTATTTTGTGAGTGTTATGAAGTTTTATTGGTGATCCCTGAGGTGGAATGACAGAAAAGGATAGTAAGCTTATGTGGTTATTCTTCATGGTATATGGAGATTTGAACATGTTCAAGATATGAAATGGCTTAGAGATCTTAGTGGGAGTCCCTATCAGATTTTTATTGGTTATTTACATCATATTTTAATGTTTTGTGTGTTCTTTCTTCATTATTTGTAGTGCTTGATCAAAGAGAATGTTGGCATGGAGCAATAGGAAGTTGTCAAGGCAAGAAGAGGTAAGATTAAGGTAAGGTAGAGTTTGCATAATCTTTCTAAGGTGGTACTCTCTTATTGATGGTATTTTTAGGTTTTCAAGATTAATTTGTACCCATTTTATCATTGTGTCAAAGGGGGAGAAGATTCTTATTATAAGAGTGATTGAAGAGAGAGAAGGAAGGTGAGTTGTATATTGTTTCATGATGGGTGTTGACATCAATGACAAAGGGAGAGATTGTTGGAGAGTTTTAAATTATGTCATAGTTATTCCATGAAGGTTTTTAGGTGATTGGATGAAGTGCATTGATAGTCTGAGTGATAATGACAAAGTGTGCAATGTGATTATCCTAGTATGCTTGAAGTATGATTGGTTGATATTTAGTTTTGACATGGTTAGAGATGTTTAGGGATAAGTATGGTGTTTAAGGATGTGAAAGAGGTACCTAGGATGGTATATATGCTTTGAGTGCTTGTTTGAATTAGTGTATTTCATCTAGTTGATCATTTTTTTCATCTAGACATTTTGGGTCTAGTGCCAAAAAATTAGAGTAGGTAGTTTGCTAACGTCACCATTGCTACGTGTAGATGAGTTAGGGTGAGTTCTTCATTTGGTTGTGATCACATTTTTTCCTAATTTCAATGTGCTAAAATTCAATTCATGTAATGAAGTGTAACATAATATATGCAAGTACAAAGTTGGGATCCTAGGAAGTTTGATAGTGTTTTCCCATACTTAGCCAAATTTGCAATGTGACAAGAAATACTTAGTAGGAATTTTGATGGTGTTATATTTAACACATGTGAAGGTGTGAGGAGAAAATTATCATATGTGTTTTTTTAGTTTTGTCCCTAGTTTATTTATGCTAATTTTTAGATCATGCGATGAAACAAATAAAAAGATATACATGTGCAAAGTTGGCCTTTCAAGCAAGTTCTTGACATAGCTCTGTGGTAGAAAAATTTGAGTGAGCACATTAATGGAGTTATATCTAACATGTGTGAAGGTTATAGGATTATTTTGACACATGTTTATATTCTCCTATGTTAATATATCATATGGTATAAATTTCATATCATGTGTCTAAGTACAACAAAAGTTATTAAGGTCCAAAGTTGACCTTTTAGAGAGATTGAAAAGGTTCCCATAGTCAAATTTTCACAAGGTAAAGTTTGAGCAACATCAATGGAGTGAATTTACTCTAAGATTTATGGAATCAATGAGATGAGTACAAGTGTTAAATTCTTAACATTTAGTAGAGATAAAGACTGAGCTTCTTCCAAAGATCAATGGTGAGAAGGTGTTTATACTGATCAAGATCAATAGTACATATTAAAGTAAATAGGTCAAAGTGATAGTTGTCTAGCATTTTTAAAGTAAGTACAATCCCATAGAGATCGATAGTTCACATTGAGTTAATAATATAAGATTACATGAGATGATGTCAACTTTTTAAGGTATAATGTTTGGGTAGCGGTGCACTATGCATTAAAGTTTGAATAAGATTGATGGTTTTTGATATATCTAAGTATAGAGGACATGAGATGATAGCATTGTGTTTGAGGTTTAATCATGACCATTTGCATTTGAATATTTTAACTTTACAAAGGGAAAAAGTAGTGATCTATATTTCATACATAAATTTTGATCCAAGATGAATTCATAGTTGCTATAAAACTCAAATTTGAAGAGGAATCCATGGTGAATATAGTGAACCTAGTTAAAATGTATGAATGTACATAGAGTCAAATATATTAAGCTCTAAATTTGACTATGTGTTTGACTATGTTATGCAAGTAACCTAAAAATGATATATTTTATTTTTTTATGTTGTTTGGATGTTTTATGATGTCCTAGCTATTATAAATTATTATATACTCCTTGTGGATCTCTATATTATTTATGAACCAAGACGTATAAGTTGATTGTGTTTGTTGAATACACTGGCAGTTTGACTAACCATCTTGCAGAGATAAGTTGAAGTTGTTATGAAAATAATTGAAGAAATAAATGAGCATGGAAATTTTATATAATTATCTAAGGATTATGGGAAGGCATTGGTGGTCATGATATTCCTTTGATCATATATGGAGAGTCAAAATAACTTGACTATATTTTGAGTGTCTATGACCAGTCTAAGTGGTCATTTTATGTATGTTGTTTTGAGTGCTTAGAACATGTGTTGATGTGTCTAAATAATAAGGAGGTATATTTGAGGTCATAAAAAGTTACCCATATGATCTAATTATATGGATTTTTGAAATATTTGTGTGATTAGTCTAGAAGTTTGAGATTGTGTTTTTTGTGTATGAAGACCTAAAGAGTTAAGAGACCTAATCTGTAGGTCCAAGTGTGTATATGGTGTTACATATGACATGGACCCATATGGGAATGATAAAATGTATAATAGAGATATTTTGGATATGTTTGAAGTATTGATAAAGGATTAAAGTATTAAGGTGGTACAAGTAGTCTCACATGTAATATGTGAGTATGAAGGCCTAATGATTTTAGGTCTCACCAAGACCTAATGATGGTTTAGGGGTAATGAGGCATTAGCCAACATATGGAGTATGTTATTATTATGTGTAACATATATGAGGACCTATTTAAAATGTGGAACAAGTGTGATAAGTAACTTGTCTAACCAATATGGGTTATACTAAGAGCAAGGTCTAAACACAAAGTCTATTTAAACTGTTTGTTATGATTTTTGAATGTGGAGTGAAATAAATATGATATCATTTGAAAGAGAAGGTATAAGTTAGTGAGTAATAAAAGAGAGTGAATATAATCATACATGCTTATCTGATTAAGGTGATCGCATAGGTCTTTGGACCTAATAAGCCTAGAAGAGGTAGAATGAGTGAGTATATTCAAGAGGTTATTTGAGAGTGTGTATGGTGAGAAAAGGCAAGGTGAAGGATATAAGTGTACTCAATGGATAGGTTTTGTGTAGATCAGATTGAGGTCTATATGTATGACCATTTGATCATGTTTTTGATGTGTGGATAGAGTTTTTACTGAGAAGGTGAAGAGTGATAATCAAAGATCCATCATTAGGTGTTGAAGACATCAGCTCAAAGGTGGAGTTTTTCATAGGTGTTATGGTGGTTGATCAACATATAAGGGGGTTACATCTTCCTTATAAGGTGAAACTTCATAAAGGTCTAGTTGTTGTGAAAACTTAGCTAGGTATGTGTAGAAGCTCTTTTTGGGATTACAGTCTCACTAAAATAAGGGTGGTAGTTCCTTGATCAGTTACAACTAGTTTAAATTGGATCTTGTCATTATAGGAATGTAGTTCATCTTTCAAGGTTTAGTGGGTTTTATTCACCAAGATAGTTTCCCACATAGATTTTGTGTTGATGTGATGTATGCTCTTGTTTCTGCTTAGGATGTATGTATTTTCATGTTTATGTTTCTAGATCAAGTTGATGAATGATGGAATGGTTTTAGAATCGAATGTGCATTGTTGTATACTAATTCATCCCCCCTCTCAGTAGATACTTTAAACATATTGCCTCACCATAAGTTCTTTAGGGGTATATTGACCTAGGGTTTCATCTCACAACATTATACCAACACACTCCATGGCGGTGTATATAAACTCGGGACATGATACTAAGATTAAATAATGGATGAATAGTTAACCTACTAATCCTAATAAAAACTTGGATCATATCATGCTAAACATCCAAATTCACTAAGTAGTAAATAGTTAAATTCATTATGAAAAGGACTATACCTTTCCACAACAAGTTAGCAAGTTTGAATCCAATTTATGACATGCACCCTTTTGTTATCCACACTTAGGACCATTTAGATCATTTTGAAACTTATAGTTTTTAGTGGACCCAAATTTTCCATGGAATGTCTTTCCGAATGTTGAGTGCTTCACACTCTAAGTTTGTGCCATTTATCAATCCTTGAGAGACAAAGGGGGATTAAAAAATATACTTGCATGTGCTCTTTAATTTTTGGATTAACACTTAATTTTGTTGTATCATTTGTATATCAGTGGAAAATTTGGTAAAAGCTACACACACTTTGTTAGTTTTTGGAATAGGATGTGAAATTAGTGCTTTTTATATTTTATTTTATTAGTGTGTCTATTTAGGTGTAAAAATTATTTGTGTGTCAAGTTGAAATGAGTCAAAAAAGCTTCACATATTACAAACTACTTTGAGATAATATGTATAACTCTACCCATTTTATTTCAAAAAAATTCCTTATAATTTATTCTAAAAGCCATTATTATACCACTTATTTAATGGAACGTTATCGTTTAATCCATTTTGTTTCAAATTTTTGCCTTGTATTTTATTCTAAAAGCCATTGTTATTCCACTTGTTTAACATAACATTGTCATGCTGCCCATTTTTTTAAAACATTTACCTTGGAGTTTATTCTAAAACCATCTTTTTATGCCACTTATTTCACTAAAGCACTGCTGCACTTTTATTTTTATTCTAAAACCTTTCCATGTTTGAAACCAAGTTTATAAAACCTTTCATACCTTTTATTTCAAAATGTGTGGTTACACTACCAATTTTAGTCTAGCCTATTTGCATTAGAAAATCTAAGTCTTCTACATTAAATTTGGAATTCAATTTTTGAAGACCAAATCCTACACTAATCAAGTCTACATCAAAGCCTTGTCTAATTTAGGCTTAGGTGGTCTAACTTTTATATTTGAATTCTTTTAATTGTATTGATTTTAATTTGGTTTTAAGACATTTTCCTAGACTTAGTAGTTGTTTGTTATCATGTTCCTTGTTATGATGAGTTATAAAATTTCCTAGTTGTCAAAGAGTCTCTTGTGAGACAAATACCAAGTCTATTTTGAGAAAATTACCAATTATTTTGTAAGCTAATTACTAAGTCTTTTATGAGCCTATTGTCAAGTGTCTTTCAAAGACAATTGCCTTAGCATTAGATTATTTTCAAGTTCTTTCCATTTATCAAGTTTATCTAAGATAATTACCTTATATTTAGATTAGTTATGAGTTCTTGTTTAGATTTACCTTTGTTTCCAAGTCCAACTTCATGACTTTTGATCAAATACCTAGAACTATTTTCTATGTTAATGATTATAACCATTTTTGGGCAAATAATTAGCTTTTCAACCTAACCTAGAAGTATAGATTTATTCCTTATGATCAAATACCTAAAAAATTTATTTATTTTTTATTTAACCTAGATCACTATTATTATACCTTATCTAGATATGTTTTCCATTGATTATAACTACCTTTAGGTAAATTGGTAACTTCTTTTATATTGGTTTCACATTTTTATTCTACCCTTGCCTCAAACTTAGATCAGTTGATTCACTCTTTGGACCTCTTTTATAGATATAAATTTTGTTTTCCTCATACCATGGTTGTTTTCCCTATTTTAAACCTTTTTTTGTAGAGACCTAGTCATAGATCCAAACATGCATTTTTATACATGTAGTGGGACTATGTACAATCCATACTATGAGAAATTTGTTACGAGTGGTCCCTTTGTATAAGAATTGTATGGTGATGATATATCATATGATATGGATTCATATCCCTCTTATAATATTCCATATGTATAACAAGGGCAAGACCCACTACTATAGTACTTGATAAATGCACAATCTTATCTAGGACAAGAATAAGAAAAAATGGCATAATATCCTACTCAAGTGACACCTATTATCAAATAAATTCAATAACAATATCCCTATTGTGAAATAATGCTAATAATTTATGACTCATACTTCTTTGATTACCATTTTCTAGAAAACAAAGATGAAATTCTAGTCAAGGTAGTAGAAGTAGGAGCCAAATTCCCACTAGACTTCCCACATGAAAGTCTATCTAGTTTGATTAGAACACCTAGAAACATGCATCGTAACCAAAAATTCAAGCATGTATCAACTAGTTATAATTAGATACCTCAATAGATATAAAATATTATTAAAAGGGGGAAAGGTCTTATAGAAGATCAATTATAATAGGTATATAAAGCATACCAAAATTACCTTAAACTAGATCAAAACTTTAATGCCATGGTTATTTCAAGCATGCCACTTATAGAGATAGCTCATTTAATAGGGCCACAAACATATTCATCAAGAATTGTAAATTCAAATATAGACCCCTTTAGCCAAAGCCTGTTAGTAGGAGATATGTATAATGTCCTAATTATGATATAAGAAACTATAGCTCATACATAAGATCTCACACAAAACATAGATAGCATGCAAGTGTATTCCAATTTAAACCAAAGTCAATCTAATATACCATCAAATAAATACATCAAATCCCTCTAACCAATACCTTGATTGGTTTACAATAATTAGGGGTAGGCTTCCTAGTTCCCAAACATAAAAAATGACTTCCACTCTTCAACTAGTTGCTTCCTCCAATATGCAATAGGAGGCAACTAGCCAAAAACAATAGAACAACATACCACCTCAATAATTATAAAACACTACACCACCTCAATTGGTGGAAACTAATGTTCTGCCATAACAAGCACATACCAATATACCTCAAACATCAAAAACATTACCTAATCCAAAATATGTTTCTATTGGTTAATAAAAAGTGATAGTTGGTCAACAATAAATACCAAACCCTCAATAAGTGCCCAATCAACAATAAGTGTTTAACATACATAAGGTTTCAATGTATAACATGTACTTTATTATAGGAAATAGCTACCTTTCACCTAATAGGTACCACATATACAACATGGATCTAACTTACAAAACCTTCAACAATAGGGCTTTAGATAGCAATGGGTTCCCTATATATAATAGGGTTTGATAAGTAGACAACAAGTTCCCACCTAAATTCAGTAATACCATCATATTCTGCCAATCCAAATTTTGCTACAGTAACTAAAAGTCACCAACCAAATCTATGTTTCCAACTCTAGCCAAAATGTTTAACAATAATAATGTATTATGTATTAGCAGTATAATCCTAATGCATATATACATATACCTAGTCATTTGATCAATCCAAAAAAAAATCCATAATATTCCATTCCTTCATACCATGGTCAAGGTAATCCACCTTTTACCATGGAAACCCAACCATAATAGGCCACATTCTCTAACTTTCTATCTCAAGAGCTAGAAAAAATGAAGGATGCAATTCAAGCCATTCAAACTGGAAAGTAAATAAATAAATTCAAGTTAGAAAAAATATGATTGTATCCATTTAATATGGATTATCTTAAAATATCATTTCCTCTATGTTATAAACTTCCTAAATTTTATAAATATAATGGAAAAGGGACCCTAAAGAACATTTAAAATAATTCTTTGTTTCTTGACAACTAATGGCCTACAATGACAGATACTTGTTTCTCCTCTTTCAAAGAAGTCTAGCAAGACAAAGCTTGGAATGGCTACTAAAACTACTAAAAAATTATGTGATAGACTTTGATAACCTTTTAGATAAGTTTATACATCATTTTTAATATATTATCAAACATGAGATTAAAGTTTTAGATTTGGGCGAGGTAAAGTAGAGAAATGGTGTGAGCTTTGTTGTTTACTTACAGTGGTGGAGAACACGTGTGAGCTTTGTTGCTTACTTACAGTGGTGGAGAACACTTTTGAGTTGGTTCACTCATAACTTTCCAAATAATCAATTGGTTATGATATTTATTTAGAGCTTACATAATGAGATATCTTATCAACTTGAGCTACAATGTGATCACATGTTTTAATAAGTTATTGATAAAGGGATTTAAATTGAAATATCCCTTGTTAACAAAGGGTTTATCAAGTTATCTTCTTCCAATCATAACCAAAATAAGAAACATAACCATAACCCTTTCCAAATTTTGCTTCAACTCCATCTCGAGTCAATACTAATGAAATACCAAAAGCTTAAAATCATAAAAAGAATGTTTTTAGTAATGGAGTCATTGAATCACATTATGTAAAAATGGTGTAAACATTGTCTATCCATTTACCTCTACCCATTCAACAACCACTACCTCCATTCAGTTTTCCAAGACCTCCACAAAACTATCTACAAAATCAGGCCTAATTGTAAACACCTCCTCCAAGGATAAGATCACCCATTTTTAGAATATTTAGTGACCTCGGGGAACCCATTGAGTTTGTATTCCAAAAAGTGGTTCAGGAAAATATGATTAGTTGGAATGTGCTAAAGCCATTTCCTGAAGGAATTCCTTTTCTTCACTAGTAAAAAGAACATGAATTTTGTGAGTACAATCATGTCAAGGGACATTCTATACACTAATTTATACATCGAATGCATCTATTTGAGAATATGCTTGAGAAAGGATATATACAATGGGATACCCATGATCTTATGACTAATTGTAACTTGGGTATATATAAAAATCCATTTCCTTAACATAACAATAACCACCAATAGTATAAAAACAATACTAAACAACAACATCATAATAACAACAATGTCAACCACAAGAATATCAATAGAATGGTCATAACTAAGGGAAAATTGACTAATCTAACTGAGGAGACCATCATGCCATTGTGTATACTTACAAACATGTTTTAGGACATATTTTGGGTGGTCATGTTTCCACCATTACCATTAACCCCTAAACAAATACCAATATACCAAGACCTTTACCCAAAAATTCCTATTAGATAAATAATGCCTCCCAACCTCATTATGCTAATAATCCTTTTTTAGATTGTGTTAGCTATCAATCTCAAAAATACCCAAGAATTACCATTCCAATCCCATTTACATCTTCATCCAAATACCAAAGCCCTATACCAGATCAAGATTATGCAATCACAACTTGACAAGCCAAGATTACCATCAAATGACCAGAATCAAAAGTCATGAATGAGCCCATTTAGACCTCTATGCCTATCCAAAACAAGCCCATTTCCAAAAATGAAATGAATAACTATGACATTATGGAAAAGGTATAAAAGACAACTATATAAATATCCATCATGGATTTGTTATAGACATCTAATGTCCATAAGAACATACTAAATGAGTAAGTACCTAAGTCAATCCCTTATAGCTGATGACATCATGCCTAATATATTTAAAGCCATGGTAGGACATTTGGCCCCTAGCTAATGACTTACCTTTGATTAAAGTGACATGTTATACATGGGCCCATTGTATAATAACCCATTATACATCAAGGTTGGTATAACTTGACATATGGTTAAACATGTCCTTATAGATAATAGTTCAAGCCTAAACATTATGTCTCTAGATTTGGTAAAGCATATTATATACATAGAGGATGACCTTTATCTAGATACCATTGTTATTAAAGTGTATGATAATGAGGAATGGTAATCACAAGGCACCATCATCTTTATAGTGTTTTTTGGGCTTTTGACCCATGACACTCTATGCCATGTTCTCAACCTAGAGATATCATTTAACTTACTCTTGGTCCAACACTAGATCCATGAAATAAGGGCCATACCTTCCACATTGCATCAATATATTAAATTTACCCTTTGTATATGGAAGTGACTATAACATTTGATCTCCATCCTTACTAGTATTGAAAACATATTGAGGCAAAGTACAAAAGCTATCATTAAAAAATTTGGCCTGAATCATATGCCTAAAAATGATGAAGGAAATCTTCATAAATCTAAAGACATTGAATTAGGACCTGAAGCTAATTAAATTGATCTTGAGATCCTAGTTTCAACCTCATCTACAACTCTACTAGATATAGCCAACCATTTCTATATATCTAAAAAAGGTATAAGAGAGTATAGTACTCATGACTCTTTCCACTTATCCAAGTTATATTAAAACCCAAAAGCCTATGGGAGACCCAAATCCAAGACTACTTGCATGGAGTGGCACACTAAGGGAAAATCTCATCTTGTCAAACTCATTATTTTTAAACTAGCCTCTGGCTTAGAACAAGACCCTTTAGCCAATGTTGATTCATGGATTTATACTAGTGACTTAGATGATTGTTACTAAAGTGCCAAGTACCTTATCACTAGCCATATTATGGGTGATCAAGTTTGCAAATGCATAGGCTTTAGGATACACCAATAAGGAATGATTGAACCAGTTTTAATGATCAAGTACAAATGAGCTCATGGTATTGGATTTTAAATTTCTAGGGGTGAAACCACATATCTTATTCAAGTTCTTACATATTTTAATTAGTTAAAATTATGCCAATAGTGATGTAGGGTTCAATTATATCCTCTATTATGACCTTGACATTTTTTAACCCTTATGCCATTTGTACCATTAATCCTATTTATCACCCTTCACCACTTACATTTTATCACCCACAGTTGATATATTAAGACCAATAAGAGTTGACAATGCCACTAGATGAGTTCAAGAAAGATGAGGCCATTTACAAATTTATAGGTTTAAGGGATCATATTAATCTAGGAGATAAAAAATAAGTGTTTTCTAATAGATTGGATCTTGATACCTATTTTAGAGAGCAGGTGAAGTTCTTTGGCCAAAATCAAAAAGAAAATCTAACATTGATGTCTAAAAGTGAAAACATCTTTAAGGCACTTTCAAACTAGGGTAAAATTAAATAAAAAGTCAAGTCTCTTGGTGAAAACCTATTTTAGGTGCCATTATATGGGGATGTTCACCCCTCTTGACATGAATCATAGGAGACCACTAGTCCAAGGCTTACTATTACACTAAAGAGAGACAAGCTTTTGAGCAGATCATACAAGACTGCCCAAAAGTGATTTTAATATGGACTTTACCACTATTAGGTGATTTTTATTCATCCTATTTGGGAGAGTTAGACAAACTAGTCCAACTAGAATACTTTAACATTGCCAACTAGTTTACCTCCTTGCCAACACTTTTAGAATATGGTTCTATACTCTTTGTGGAGGGCACTTCTAAGGTTAATATTAGGACTCCAAAAGACCCAAAATGATTCAAACTAGGTTTCTTCCTCACTAAGGAGGAGAGTGAAGTCTTTACATATCTTATAAGTGAGTTTATTAATATATTTACATGGGCCTATTAATATATGCTAGGTTTAGACCCTGATTTGGTTGTACATCATCTTGATGTACATCCTAATGACAAATTAGTTAAATAAAGTATGAGAAAAATTCATCATTGTAATTTTTATGAATAAAGAGTTAGATAAATTTTTAGATATAAGATGCATTCAAACAATTGATTACTCATAGTGGATTTATAACATTGTACTAATGATCAAAAAGTTAGAGGGTATTACATTGTGCACTGATAACTAGGATATCAATAAAGCCTACCTAAAGGATGACTTTCCTCTACCAAAAATTGACATGATTATTGAATCAATAGTTATATATGAAATGCTTTCCCTTATGTATGGGTTAAAAGGACAACACTATAACACCAACACAAGACATTATTCACCACAATAAGACAATTATAATTTCCAAAGTACATATGCTCAAGTATCTACTTTCTAAAGTAGATTTACAAGGTCATTTGGTAAAGTGCATCATGATTTTGAGTCAATTTAAGATTGAATATTCTATCCAAAATGATATTAAGGTACATTTATTTGTAGATAAACTTGTGGAAGCTCCTCTTCCCAATACTCAACCTATTGTATTTAGATTTCTATAAAAAGCCATCATGATCATAGTAGAATTAGAAACACCTCCTAACATAGAATAATGGTAAATGTACTTTGATGTTTCCTTCATAGCACATGGATTAGGTGTTGGAATATTTTTTATCATGTTATAAGGGGATCTTATTCCTAATTCCTTTCACATTGGTTTTTCATGTACTAATAACATGGTTGAATAATAAACACTCATACAGTAGAATATCCAACATTTATTAGTTCATGATGATTTACAAATTATAATAAATTATATTATAGACTATTAATAGATGAAGGATGAGAATTTGGCATTGTATAATGGTATGTAGACACTTTTAAACAAAAACATTTAATTTTTAACTTCAACAGATACCTAGAACTAGTAAAAAAATAGTTGATGCCATTAATACCATTGGTTCCATGATATAGGTTATGGATAGAGCCAAAGATTAATAGTTTCTTGTGGAACATCTCCTAGTACCGATGCATAAACAAACATCCATCAAAAAAATTTATGATATTTTTGGTCTCACATCTACTTGGTATTCTAACATATATTCCTACCTCCAAGACCAAATAATTACTCCATACATTTCATGCAAGAAATAAAAAGTCTTCATCCATAAAGCCTCCCATTATAATTTACTTGGACATACCCTATATCATAAAATCTATGATGGAAATCTATTTAATTATCTATATTTGACATAATATATATTAACATTGAGGGAAGTTCATAAAAGAGTGTGTGGATCCGACACTAGCAGGGCCATCCTTGCAAAGAAATTACTACATACTAGTTATTAATAGCTAACTATGGAAATAGATGTAACTACCTATGTAAAGAAGTGTGTGAATTATCATAATCATGTTAATATAACCCATTCTCTAGATAAAATTATAAAACCAATGATAAAACCATGGCCATTCTTAATTTGGGGACTCAAATTTATTGGTAATATAAATCCTACATCCTCAAATGGTCACAAACATGTCCTTACTACTACTGAATATTTCACTAACTAGGTCTAATCCATTCTCCTAGATTACATAAATGGTAAGTAGATATCCAAATTCATATTTAACCATCTCATTTTTAGCTATGGTATCCCTCTGACATTATATTTAATAATAGAATATCATTTCAAAACAAAGATGTGAAAACACTTTGTGCCCAATACTATATCAAACTACATTTTTTCACTTCCTACTACCTGCAAGGTAATGAACAAGCTGAGGAATCTAGAAAAACCATTGTCAATATCCTAAATAAGATTGTCAATGATGTTGGTTATAATTTGAAATTACAACTATTTAATTTCCTCTAGGCCTATCGTAGTACTTTTTGTACTGTAATGGAATCTACCCCATATTCTCTTATTTATGATATTGAGGCCTTTCTTCCTATCAATGTCAATTTTCCTTCTCTTTGGATTTCACTAAAACACATCATTTATGATGAGTAATATAGAGTATCTCATTTTTAAGAGATATATTTACTAAATGGAAAGTGCATGTCTACCTTAAATAACATTCAAGCTTATTAGGATAAATTATAAGGCTAATAAAATCAACACATTAAGCATAAATAATACAAGTTTGGTGAGTTTGTATTAAAATAAAACTATAAAAATGTCAATTTTGAGGCAAATAAGAAATAAAATTTTCAACCTAACTAGTTATGGCCTTATTTAGTTATTTCTAACTATGGTTATAGAGCATATAGACTCACCACACCAAAAGTAGATGAACTTGATCAACCAATGAACATGATACACCTCAAATGTTTATATGCATGAGGGATTTGAATTACTATCAAAAAGGATAATTTAATTTATGCCATGATATTCCCCTTCTTTATACCATAACCTATACCTTTCCCATAATACTTTAGCCTATTTCCAACTAGTTCTTTTTACCTAACCCTATCACTTTTGGCCTTGGTTCTGATTCATTTGTACTTCAATAACCTTTAGTGGTTGACATCAAATATAGTTTCATTAGTTGATTCAAATTAAAATTTTTGAATGGAATTATATGATATCATTATGATAGTGGTCTTGGAAGTTACATTCTTCATTTGTTGTTATTTTATATCATTATTTGTGATACTAATTATAACCACCTGGGGGGAAATTAGTACCATTGACCCTTGTCATTATTTCCTAATTATAATTTCCTTTGGGAAAATTAGGAAAAACCCCTTCACCATGCATTTATTCATCACATTTCCATCATTGTGCCATAATTTTCCATTTTCCTATGCCTAAAATTATTGTTACTTCATTGGATGTCTCACTATATGTGGAATTATAATGGCTTGAGGTCCCTAGGGTCTATGTAGGTAACACTCAATTTACATTGAGATCATTTCAATCACCCCTTCTCCATGATCTCTCCATTTTATGAGAAATTTAAGCCATGGTCTCACCATTTTATAAGTAATTTATGTTTGAATGCTCTCACCATTTTATAATTAGTTTAATCCACACTCTCACCATTTTTATGATCATCCCTTAGCCACACTCTTGTCATTTTATGAGTTAGACCATTTTGTATCTTATAATCCTCCATTGGGTTGTGATGCCTATAAAATTCAAAAAATATTTTAAACATATTTAAACCACTAAACATTTGAAAAGACCTAGGAAAATCTTAAAAATCACAAAATCATGAAAATTGGTTGAGAATTTCCATGCATGATATAAGACTTAAAATTTTTTGTGATGGACTACCTTATTTATCTAACTTAATTTATAGATAAATTTTCATTTTTACTCCATTTTTTGAGATAACTACATCAGCTTGAGGTTCACATAGACTATGTAGGTAGTACTTAGATACATGGGATATCTCGAGTTTGCTCAGTTGTAATCACTTATTCATCACTTTGTTTCCTTTTGGTACTTCACAACCACTTATTTGCCTTAGGTATTTTGGGTATTATATTAATTTCATAATTAATCACTTATCTTTTATTTTCCCCATCCTTATTGGTTTTAACCATACGCTCTTACCATTTTACAAGTAACCTTAGCCAATGATCTCTTCATTTTGGGAGTATCCCTAGCCAACACTTTCATAATTTTATGAGTAACCTTAGCCAACTATTTTTCTATTTTTTATCTCATTCAAATCCATATATGTATTAAACATTATGAATTACCAATTAAGTTCATTAATGGATGTATATCTTTTCTCATTTTGTTTGGTTTTATCCTAAGTCATGCTCTTACATGTTCATGATTTGTTTGTGTTGATGTTTTCATGACTATGATCATCACTCTCCCTCTTTTCCTATGCACTCACCATTTTTTGAGATCATTCTCATATTACTCTATAATCATCCTCTTTTTTAGTATCAGAAATTGTCTTCTATCCCATGTCCTAGGAGAACTACATTTGGCCTAAAGTTCACATTGGACCTTGTTTCCATGGGACTATGTAGGCAACATCCACTTGCCTAGTGTATTTGGAGTCAAATCAGATACCTCTTCATATTTATTATATTCCCCCCATTTTTTATTATTTATTTCATTGTCCCCTATAGCCTAGGGGAAATATCTGTCATCTTGTTTGTGTCATTGTTCCCTATAGCATAGGGGAAATCATTTGCCATCGTACCCTTTACCATTTTTTCCATATATCTTAGGGGAAACCTTGTACCATTTATTCTTGTGTTGTTTTACCTATGTCATTGCTACCTAGCCTAGGGGAAGCCCTATCACCAAACATAACACCTCTATTACACATGAACGAATAATTCACCATTTTTCTTGTATTATGTTTATTACTAACACTGTGACTAACTTGTTTGTATATTGTCATTTGTTTTCACTTAGTTTGTTTATTTGTGTTTGTGTGTTTTGTAATAGTTTTTTTATTAGTCTATTATTTACCTTTATTTTTATTTTTAATTTTTATTTTATAGTTCATCTTATTTGTTTATTTTATTTCTATAGTATATTTGTTTACTTGATTTATTTAGTTTATTTATTTGTTTATTTTATTATATATTTCATTTGTGTATTTGTTTTTTTATTTATTTCATTTGTTGGTTGATTATTTTTGTTTTTTTTTAAATTATTTTTTTTCCTTTTTGGGCCTTTCTAAGTTTTCATAGGTATATTACATTTTATTTTCACTTAAGTCTTGATTAATCATATCTAGTACTTATGTTGTGAATCTTTGTATATAGTCCTACACTTAGTTTATTTATTTTATATTTACACTTGGAATTTTATTGTTCATATCTTATTCCTAGGTTGTTTATATTTGTATATAAACTAAATTTTCCATTCTTGGGATATATTTTAATATTATAGTTATTCATGACAATGATGGATAATATCACAAGTTACTATTGGAGGTATAATCACTGAGAGGAGAGGGATGAATCAGTGATGCAAGATATTTCAAACTTCAATTTTAATCCTTTCAAATATATTAATCAATGACCACAAGTAATCATAAATCATACAATATTTTCATAACAATGAATAATAAAGATGATGCAAAATCACACACAACACAAGATCTACATGGGAAACCCTCTTGGGGAATAAAACCCACTCTCAATCTTGAAAACACATGGATTAATTGTCCTATAAGATGATTAAAAACATGAGACCTTTTAGTGAAGCATCCACTTCATAAATAACACCCACCCCAAAGTATGAATAAACACCCACTTGTTCTATATGTTGAGCACCCACATAAAACCTTATCAAATAAGTAACTCTAGAATTTTGATTACATTCAATATGATTGGAGAAACAATTTATAACAATTCTATTTCAAATCTTCACACATACTCAAACTTTCTCATATAATAAATACATCTAGACACCCCTTTTGGATCACTCTAGGCTTCTTTTCTCATCCTCAATTTGTACTTAAATCCATCCAGTTAGCACACTCTTTCTAATATCTTTCCTTCATCTCTATCTTTTATTCTCTCAACACATACACAATAAGTTTAGAAACCATTACCTTGGTCTTCACCTTTTATAGAGTCTTCATCAATATCAACTTTTAGGTCAGCCATTATAATTGTCTTATCTCTTAAGACATCTATTATGCTAAGACATAGCTCAAATTCATTCCCACAGGTCATCCACAACATCTGTGTGTCATACTTAAGTAGTTATGCCTTTTAATTAGGCCTTACTAGCCCTTATAGGTCTCATAGAGACCTATTAACACTTTATCACTTCATCAAAAAAAAAATAACAAAATATCACTTTAAAATACATGGGTCCACTCCATATGACCTCTAAGACATATTTAAACGAATACTCCCAACAAAACACTCTTATGCTAAATCAAAAATTGCTTAAAAAATATTTTGTACATATTACCACCATGAAATAATAAATAGTCAAATTTGAAGCTCTATAACTTTGAATATACAAAAATTCAAACCTTATAACTAGATTCTCTAGATGTGCCTTAAAGTCCTCTACAACTTTTCTTTTTACTGTACCATGAAATTCATCTTGGATTAAAAGATATAGCTCAAAACTACATGATGGTTTTCCCTCAAAATTTTGAATATTTAAATTATAATGGTCACTTTCCAAATGTTAAACATCAGACACATTGACCTCATCTCATGCTTCCTATAAAATTTAAAAAAATACCCTCTATTGATCTCCTAAGAAGAAGCCTAGTCTTTAACCCTTTAACTCTCACCATCAATCTTAGATCATCACTTCCATGATCATGCCACTTGGTAGATTTATGTGCCTTCTATGCATATTACATATTTAAATCAATGCACTCAATCAATATCCACCTATATGACCACTCATGTGACATTGAACTAATGCCAAATTATTGAGATTGAGACACTTATCACTAGGACATATAATCTTAGGAACCTTTCATAATTTGACTTCACACACACCATTGATATGTATTTGACAAGATCACATGATCTATTAGATCCTTATCCAATAATATAATTTTTTCACTGTTAGATCATTGATCCGATTCAATGTTCATCATAAATCTTTGATATCATAAATTTGACTATGGGAACTTAGTAAATTTTATTTGAGAAGCCAACTTTGTACCTTAATAACTTTTGTTATGCTCCTTATCTAGACCAAAAATTTTAACCACATGATCTCCTCACATAGGGTAATACATCTATATATCAAGATACTCTTGAAGCCTTGACACATGTGAAATATGATGTCATTAATATGATTACTCATATTTATTTGTCAAGATGACTACTTGATCTTAAACATTCATGACTATTTTGATGAATTACATTCACTTTCATAAGCACTCTAAGCACTCATAACATCCCATAGGGTCTCTACAAAAATTATATGTCATCAATATTATCCATTAATTACCTAACTAAGTCAAACACTCTCTAAACCATAAATCTGATCACTTTGTCATTAATTTACTATTACTACATGATTTCCTTGACATCAATGACAACCAAACATCAATCACCATGATCAACAATCTCCCCCTTTGTCATTGATGGAAAAACACTCTCAAAATGACTTCATTTAAACAATGACTTCATTATGATCTTTATCCCCCTTTGACATTAATGACAAAGGTTCTCTTCCTTAACATGCCAACAATCATTCCTTAACATCATGTATGCATTTAAATACTATTTAAGATGCTTAGGATACTTAAAAGCTTTTAAGCATATTAATCAATTAATCCCCTTTTTACATGCAGCAATCTAAACTTGGACTTCTCTAATCCTTGGACCTAATAAATTGATCATAGAGATTATAAATCTCCCCCAACATCATGCTCCATCTTATGTCATTTATTCTTTGACAAACATCAATCTAAACTTGTGCTTATCTAATCCTTGGACCTGTCTACCTAAAAGACTCATAGTCCTTTTTCTCACTTATGAAGATTCAATACCTTGTCAAAATACATGACTTGGTTTGATCAAGTCATCATGTCAATATTCTTGAATTCAAAATTATATCATACATCTTCACACTTCTATCATGACTAAAACATATTCACATATTCTCCCCCTTACATCATGCACATCTTCTTCCAGCCACTCAATCTAATTAATATATCTCCCCCTTAGCCAAACACATCTTTCATATTATAAAATTGAAAAGAACATACATTTGTACTGATTGGCATTTTGATCATTACTAAGAGCACACACACTTGCTTTCACACATGAAATATATCTCCTAAGAAGCATAGGTGGAGACATCCACTTGTCACAGAGGGACTAAAGATCACAAAACTTAGGATACTCCCATATCTCCATGCTCTTAATTGACTTATATTCCTTACTCATATTCAAATTGACTTTGAAAGAGTTCTCATCCTTATTCTTTTCTTTTATCTTAGGATCCTACTTGATTTCCTTGTCCATTTGGGTAGATAAGGCTTATTATTTGATAATTAAACTTATTTCCTATTATATTATGGAAAATATTCCACTTTGAGCCTAGTTTTCATTTACCTAATTAGGCCTTCATTCACTATGACTCTTACTCTTCATGACAGGATTCATAATATTTGAAGTAGAATACTAATCGTTCTTGTAGAACCTTGTTATGTGACCTCTCTCATGAAATTTTAAACAAATTCAGTTTATTACATTATACATACCTTGTGATATTGAATTTTTATGATTATGTGCCTGATCATTTGGTCCCCTAATGAAGATATTACAAAACTTTATAATATGACCAAATCCTTGACACTTGTAGCAAAGGATGTCATTCTTTCCTTCCAAACTTGTTGACTGTCTTGAATGATAATGTTCTTCATGCTTACCATTGTCTTTCTCATAATTCCATGAAAATTAATTCCTTGAGGATATTTTATAATCTTTTGACCTATGACCAAACTGATTTCAAGAGTAACAATAACTATTGAAATTTGCATACCTCATAGCATTTGGTTATCTGATCTTATTTGTATTCATTCTACCAATACCTTGATTCCTTGACCAATGATTGATCTTCAAAGGCTGATTGTCCTTGTTCACATCAAACTTTATCTTGTCTTGATTTACATGTTTTTGTTCTTCTTTGTATCCAAAAATATTTCTATCACTTGTATGCTTTTGACTATTTAGAATATTGTCAAGATTATTTGAGCTCTTTTCAAAACTTCATAAATGACTTCACCTTACAGTATGACTTGTCTAACTTAGATTTTAATGAATTAAATTCAATCACATACCTTAATCACTCATATTATTTAGCTTTTAGGCTTATATACATAGTTTCTAATTAACTATTGAGATGCTTGAACATATCTTCATGTTCCCTAGTGTCATCATTCAAACTTGCTTCAAACACACTGAATTACTCATCATAGTCCTTGATTTGTGACATCATCTCTTTATTATTTTTCTTCTTAATATTTAGATCCTCAAGATCATTCATCAATTCATCCTTATTATCTAAATCATTAGTTGTATCTTTGCTTATATCTTGATTTAGTTTCATCTACAAATAATCTATCTCTGATTGATACATGATACACTCTTCATCCTTACTCTTTACTTATTCATTAAGAGTACAAACCTGAGTTTCAAACTATTTTGTGATCTCATCATGCTCCATGACTTCATTCCTCAACCTTCCTTTAAAAAGTGTAATTTTATCCTCATAGGATTTGATCAAGAAATCTTGTTATGTATTATTTATTTGTAGTATCTTCATTTCTTCCATAGTATCTAGATATTTATCTTCAAGAGTGAATTTCTCATCTTCTTCTTATAAGTTATCTCCACCAAATAAATATCTAATTAAAGAATATTCACCTTCATCATCATTAAAAGCCATGAATAATGTCTCTTTGTCCTCATTATGAAAATAATCATCACTATCAAATGTGTTTACTTCTTATCATGTAGATGAGTTACTATCTTCTTCATGGTAAAGGCTCTTATTGGATTTGTATGATTTATTTTTTCCATTTTTATGATTGAATAACTTTTTGTACTTTTTAGGATCCTCAAATTTCTTGTGTTGATCCTCATGAGATTATTTGAGTTCAAAATTGTCTAGACATTTAGCTACAAAATGACCAACTTTACCACATGAAAAACATTTAAAATGAATTTTTACTTCATACTTACCTAATTCTACATTCAATCTTCTTGCAATCATTTCTTTAAGTTAATCTTAATTAAGATCAAAATCTTCAAGACTTAACTTGTTCTTCTTATCCTTTATTTCCTTGATCACCTTTAAGGATTCTTCCTTCTTAGGAGGTCTATCCTCATCAACTCTCATATCATAGGAAATAAGGATGACATGTAGTTCATCCAAATTCAACTGAGTGAGATCAAGACTTTATTCTATAGCAAAAACCTTTGAATAAAACTTGAGAGTAAGAGTCCTTAATACTATCAGTATTATATTAACTTCATCAATCACTTCTCCAAGACCTCTGATCATGTTTACTACCTCATCAACCATTATAAGATAGGATGCCATAGTATCTTCTTCCTTTATTTTGAGAACTTCAAACTACCTTTTATAGGTTTTCAACTTAGTTAGTTTTACCTTAGAGTCTTCTTCATACATAGTCTATAATTTGACCCAAATTTCCCTAGCAGACTTGTAATGGATCACTTTGGTGAACTCAGCCTCAGATAGACCACAAATGATAGAATTCATACCTTTATAATTATTCTCACTCAAATTCTTGTCAATATCACTAGTTAGAGGCATATTTGGTGTAGTATAACTATCCATGATAGATTTCCAAATATCAAACCCTAGACATGAGATATGTGTCCTCATCTTTGTACTCTATAAATCATAATTTAACCCATTGAATAGTGGTGCTTAATTTGTATAAAACCCCTAAATATATTAAATTTCTATATTTTACCTTGGATCACCTTTGAGTGGATAAACTTGTAATGAAGGTCTTACTCTGATACCAAATATTGGAGGTATAATCAGTGAGAGGGGGGATGAATCAATGATGAAATATATTTAAAATTTCAATTTTTATCCTTTCAAAACTTTTAATAAATGACCAAAAGCATTCATAAAGCATAAAATATGTTCATAATAATGAATAATAAAGATGATTCAAGATCACACACATAATACAAGATCTACATGGGAAACCCTCTTGGGGAATAAAACCTATGCTCAAGCCTACAAGTATATGGACTACTTGTCCTATAAGATGATTAAAAACATGAGAGATTTTAGTAAATCACCCATTTCACAAGGAGCACCCAACCCTAAGTATGAATAAGTACCCACATAACACCTTATAAAATCAAAAACTCTATAACTTTGATTGTATTCAATATGATTGGACAAATAATGTATAACACTTCTCTTTTAACTCTTCACACACACTCAAACTTGATCATATAAGTAATGCACCCAATAGCCCTTTTGGATCACTCTATGATTCTTCTCTCATCCTAAATATGTACTTTTATCCATCCACTAAGCACACTCTCTCTAATCTCTTTTCTTCATCTCTATCTTGTTCTCTCTTCACACATACACAAGTCTAGAAACCATTACCATGATCTTCACCTTTTATATAGTCTTCATGAATATTAACTTCTAGGTCATCCATTATACTTGTCTTAACCCTTATTATATATATCATTCTAAGACATAGCTCAAATTCATTTTCATAGGTCAACCATAGCATCTATGGGTCACACTAAGGAAATTACACCTTTCAATTAGGCCTTAGTAGCCCTTATAGGTCTCATGAAGACCTATTACCCCTTTAGTACTTAATTAAGCAAAACAAGAACAAAAGATCACATTCAAATAAATTATTTCACTCCATATGACCTCTAATACATCTTCAAATGAATACTCCCAAAAAACACTCTTATGCTAAATCACAAATTACTTAAACAATATTTTGTACACAATAGCAACATGAATGAATAAACAATAAAATTTAAAGCACCATAACTTTGAATGTATAAAAATTTAGAATTTATAACTAGATTTTCTAAATGTTCCTTTAAGTTCTCTACAAATTTTATTTTTACTACACCATGAAATTCATCTTGGATCAAAAGATATAGCTCAAAAACTATAGACTAGTTTTCCCTCATAAATTTGAATATTTAAATTCCAATGGTCACTTTTCAAATGTTAAACATTGGACATTTTAAACTCATCTCATGTTCCCTAGAAAATTTGAAAAAATACACTCCATCGATCTCCTCAAAAGTAACCTAGTCTTTAACCCTTTAAAGCTCACCATCCATCTTAGATCCTTGCTTCTATGATCATGCCACTTGGTAGCTCTACATACCTTCTATGCATATTAACTATTTGACTCAATGTGATTTGTCTATCTCCATCTATATGATCACTCACATGTCATTGATCTACTGTCAAATTATTGATATTGAGACACTTTTCACTAGTGCGTGTAATCTCAAGAACCTTTGACAATTTAACTTCACACATGATGCTGATCTCTATCTGATAAGATCATGCACTTTATTGGATCCTTATATATTTATATAAATTGCTCACCATTATGTATTTGATCCAATTCAATACTCATCATAGATATTTGATACTAAAAATTTGACTATGGGAACTTAGTAAATTCTATCTGAGAAGTCAACTTTGCACCTTAATAACTTTTTCTATGCTCCATGTCTAGACCTAAAGTTTAAACCACATGATCTCCTCACATAGGGAATCTATCCATATATCAATATTCTCTTGAAACATTCACCTGTGTCAAATATGATGTCATCAATCTATTTACTTTTCTTTATATGTCAAGATGACTACTTGAGCTTAGCCATTTATATGATTATTTTGATGAATTTGATTCACTTACATAAGCACTCATAACATCCCATAAAGTCTCTTTAACAAGTCTATATCATCAAATTTATCCATTAATTGCCTCACTAAGTCAAACATTCTCCAAACCATTAATCTGATCACTTTGTCATTAATTTACTAGTACCACATGCTCTTTTTGACATCAATGACAACCAAACATCAATGACCATGTTCAAAAGTTATGAAAACCACCAGACTAGTAAATATTATTGATCAATGTAGTGGGCAATACTTCTTTGATATAAAAACTAGCCAAATACAAAACATAACCTAAATTAATGAGTAACATATCAATATGGTTTATTATGTGCTAATATAGGTGTGCATCTCTAAATAAACATACATAAGTCATAAAATAGCATCAGATAAACACATAGTTACATATCATATACATGGAAAAGTAGGAAATAAATAAATCATACATATTTAAAATGAAAATAAATATCCATAATTCTAAACATGAGCTAAATAACAACATAAACATGGCATCAAATATATCAAAAAATAGTTATCCATGTACATTGGCCTTGAAGGACCTAATATGAATGACAATGTCTCAATAATGTCATATAAATTAATAATATATACATATTATCATGGTGTTAAAAGTAAAACAAAATTCAAAAAAAGTTAAAGACCTATCACAAATTAGCTCTGACTCTAAGTATCCATAGGCCATATCATAGGAGGTGGCCTTGGTGGCCCTATGGTCCTAGTTGTTTAGGTGGATTTGGATACTGAACACATTAATCTAGATTTTGTATACCATATGTTCTAGTCCTAGACAAACCTAATCTAATTCCAGCCATCTGCATGTCCCATACCTAAAAAGTGGCAATCTACTAGTCTTTGGGAATAATAATCTTATATGCTTGGTGGTAATATGATGCTCATCCTTAGCCTAAAAGTTATCAAGAATCATATAGGAGAAACATGCCTATGTATTGGCTATCCAAGCCTCATCATGCTCATGTGAGATCCTTTGAACATATATCAAGGCTTGATCTCTATTTAATATGGCCTCATCTCTCTTTGTTATAATCTAGGCCTATATCTAAGCCATCCTAGCCACCTCTACCTTCAGTCAGGTGATATTCATCTAAAGTAAAGTCATCCTTATTGTGTATGTCTAATGTGATCTATAGATTATCCACTTGTATTTCCAAACCTATGATATCACCTACCTTAGCAATGATCTCCTCCAGTATATTAGTGTCCCTACTTACCCTAGTCATACTAAATGGCCCTACCTGGCCTAAATTAATAAAATTGAACCTATTAATCCTATCTTGCTAGGATCCACCACTATCATGGCATGGGTGTCATCTTCTCTTCCATCTCCTCCACCATCACCTCTATCATCCCCTCTATCATCCCCTTTGCCATCACCTCCATCAAAACCATCACCATCATCCTCCCCACCTCCATGATCATACTAGCTACTATTGTTGTCACTATCCCCAATATATGTCTCAACCTTAGCCTCAAAAATATCCATAGGCACCTAATCACTCACCTTCCCACCTACATAACCTAGGATAGTAAGCCTCAAAGGGAACACTTGTACCCATCAATGTATGTACTTTGGGTGAGCCCCTACATTTTATAGCCCTATGCATATGTCCATACCATCTTTGAAACACTCAAATAATTGGCCATAACTACACTCCTCTAAATGATTGGGGTGTCATAACCAATCTCTCTAGTAATGTGATTGAACCACCTAGGATCCTTGAGCACATCTAGTGTCATGTTGAACTACTAAAGTATATGATCAGGCCTATACTCCTCAATAATGTGTGATTTATTTCCTATGATAAAATATATGGATGTCATGTAGGGTATGTACCAATCATCATTAGGCCACTAGAACTGATAAAGAAGGTAGACCTTTAGATAAATAACTATGGTGTAAGGTCATCAAATATACAATGGTATAAGTATATCTCTCTATAGTGTCCTTATCATCCTACTCTAATCTATGCCCAACTATATGTAAATGGTTCATTTAAATCTTGGACCTATCACTGGCCCATTGGTCACTCAATAGAGATATGTTCCTAGTCCCAGATGATTATTAGTGTGGACATTAGAAAGTTTTGGTCTCCTCTATATGCCATCGTATGAATATCTTTGTATATATGTGCCAATACCACTTTCCCCCATACTCATTATGTGGCCTCATACATCATGATCAATATCACACCTCCTAGGTCCATATAGAAATATTGACCACTCTTATCAATCCATAAGATATCACTAAAAATATCAATCAATACTTGACCTCCCTGTCAATCAGTGCTATTAGTGAAGGATCCCCCAAGGGATAGGTTGTCAAGATGCACACTTGTATAATTCTTTAGAATATCAATATCAACCTTCACATGTAGCATGGGATACCCTCATAACTAAAAAATCATCTATCATATCCTAATATCATAATCAATCAATCCATAATAGCCTCTTACCTCTAATCAATAGATTGAGGATAGACCATGTATCGTCAAGAGTGATAGTGGACTCTCTAGTGGGCAAGTGAAAGGTCAATGTCTCACTATGCCACTACTCTACCAAGGAACTTAGATAAGATTGATCCACATGAATCACTAGCATTTATGCCATGTCATATAACTTTAGAGCCTACAAAAATCTATTGATCTCCACCATCCAAATATGTGGTGTGTATAAGTAGTGGAAACATCACTCTCATCTTGTCAAAACCATGACTAGCTCTTACAATCACATATATATTAGTATCAGACTATATCTATGTTGTTTCATGGGCCTATACCTACCTTAAAAATCTTATTTTACCCTCTCTCATAAAGTTTGGACCCCTTTTAGGTCCCCTAATCTAGTTATTTTTCTTTTTGGGCAGAGTCACGATTTTCCCGAATGGCAAAGTCACCGTTTTGGCATTTTTGACCATTTTTTGGCAAAATCACCATTTTCATATTTAAATAAAATGGAGACTTCACATAAAATATTTAAAATCATTGATTCAATCATTTCCAATTTTTTTGGCATGGTCATCATTTTTAGGAATGACAACTTCATATGAAGTCACCAATTTCCCTTGTAAATCCATCATTTACTCTAAAATGCAAATGGTGACTTTTCATGTTTTTAACCTAGAAATAGAAATAAATGCACACTAAATGAAATTAATGACAATGTTAAGATCATATACCAATTTACTATCATGTAGAGGTCACCCATGCTCCCTTACCTCATCACTCAAATGTCATCATCCTCCATTTCATGCCATTTCTCTTAGATAACTCATGCACCAAATCAGAACTCAAATCTCAAAGAGGCTAGGGTGAAAATGAATTATTTTTTACCCCATGGGGTGAATATATAGCCTAAAATTTTCAATTTTTCTCTTTTAAGGCCTAAATTTCCTTTTACATGCTCTAATAAGTGTATTTTTTCCTATGTGGTCCATTTTGTGTACTTATACCACATGTTTGTTCACACATGTATATTCTTACTCAACCTTAGGTTAGAATCATGTTATTATTCTTTATTAGATCATCATAGATCCATTTTATAAGCTTCTTGCATTAGCTCCTACTTGCAAATTTTCCTAGACATCGAAAATTATTTTCCAATCGATCAATGATATATTTTGACCTTTTTTGGGAAAATCATTTTTAAATCACATGATTAAACATGAGAATTATTATAACCACCTTTGGGAAAATCATTATTTTTAAAAAAAATTAATGAATATAATTACCTTTGGGTAAATCATTATTTTTGACCCATCTACCATGTTGGGGCACAAGCTTGTACCACTGATTATAACCACCTTTGGTCAAATCAATGTCTCCATATTCATTATTTATTATAACTTCATTTAGGAAAATCAATATCTCTACCTTTATTACTAATTATAATCATCTTTTGGAAAATTAGTGTCCCACCTTCCATTATTCATTATAACCACCTTTGGGAAAAATAGAGTCATGCTTTCCATTACTGATTATAACTTCCTTTGGGAAAATAAGTAGTTCCACCCTCGCTACTAATAAATCATGTAATTTTATTCATTTCAAGTGAACAATCGATAATTCTATTTTACCTCCAACTCCCTCAATGGGAATCCATGGTTAACTAACCACCCTTTGTAAAATTAACTTTTTGTCTTAACAACTTTTACATTATTTGAAAATATTTTGTTGAGCCTGTGTATTACAATGCCTTTTCAAATAGGGGTAAATTGTAGACATTAAATTTTTGTCACTTCCATGTCTAAACTAGGATTCAAATTAATTTCTAATAAATGATGTAAGTTAATCCTAAAAATCATCCTTGATTCAAAAATTCATCTATGTATGGTATTTATTACCTAAAAATGTGTTGATTCTTGCTTATTTAGGGCATTACCTTGTATGAACCAATAAACTATCTTGGATTAAACCCTAGTTAAATTGTGACCTAAAATTTTGACATTCTTGGCCTGTTTATCTATTAATGAAAAACATTTCAAACAATTCATAAAATCCAAAAACCCTAAGCAAGATTATTAACAAGTAAAATTCAATTAAGTTACTTAAGTAAAAATTCCAAGATGAATTATAAAATTACATTTATATAAAAAAATAGTTTTTTCAAAAAATATGAGTTTAAAGTCAAGGGAGCCAATAAAGTGTTTTGTTAATTCCTAAAATTCAATAAAAGGTAATTCACAACCTCATAAATATCTTATATGATTTGTCATTGCTCATAAATATCTAAAATGAGTTTTCAAGCATTCATGATTACTTTTACCCAACCCAAGGCTGACCTAACTCAACCTAGGTTATTTTATACTCAAACAAAGTTAGAACTAAACCTAATATCCTTAGGGTTGAAGTTAATTTTTATACCTATAAATACATTTGAGCTCACTCAACCCAAACAAGTTTTTTGTGTAAGTTTATTCTACATGAATTCCTTCAAGAAGCTATCAAAGTAATTTTATAATTCCAAATTGATAACAAGAAGCTTCACACCAAGCCAATATAAGATAATACAAGAGACAAGTTACCTTTATAAAATATTTCCAATATTTATAATGCATTTATCAAAGTCTCTAATTCCATAATCCAATCAAGAACATATTATATGCCAATATGTGAACACTAATTTTGACAAGGGAAGTAATAATGTTATATGTTTTTATCTCATATTTGTAGTTTTATTCATTGTGTTAAGCTCAACCTAATACTTATGAAATATTGGTTTAGTTTCATTGAGTTTTTATACTTGAATTCTTTTTGATTCACTAACAATGAACTAACGACATTTGTGTGCTCTTCAGATTCCTATTGTTACACATATAACTAAGCAAATAATTTATTTAAAAACTAACTATTGCTATTCTTCAATATATGTCCTTCATTTTAGTTTAATCTATATGTAATAGGTCCAAGGATGTCCTTAAATAGGAAGGGACCTACCACTTTTGGGTGTACTTTCCCTTTATTGTGAGTGCAAATCCAACTTGAGCACTAAATCTTTGATATTGAAAGTAAAAACTTTGACTTTTGTGTTATGTTGTTTAGCTATGTGAGATTTATATTGGCCCTTTTGTTGTAAATCAATCATATGTATCTCATAAAATAAAGATAAAGTTTGAATATGGGATCAAGGAATGATGTCATGAAGATATATTCATAAGGAGGGTAACCTTAATTTTAGTGGAAAGTGGGCTTTAGAGTCATAAACTAAATATAATGGAGTTACCCTAGTGGAAATATGAATGATAGTATGATAATACAAAGGTTTAGGGTATAGAATTAAATTATAGTCCAAATCAAAATCCATAATATCTATTCTAATATATTATTAAATATTTTTTTGGTATCTTCATCTTTACCATAAAATTGAGGACCTGATATAGTGTCAAAATTTTGTGTATAATTTTAAATTTTACACATAACTACTTCATGTATTTATTTTTAAAATTCCCATCATTTTTTTATATGATGGTGTTCAAAATTCAAAAATGACATATTATTTGATTAAAGATAAACTTTGATATAGTGACATCAGTACCATTCACAAGGGGTGTAGTTTCTACCCACTTGGTAAAGTATTTTTTTGTATTAATGATTAATATGCGGTCATCTTGTGATCAAGGAAACCTACCAATGAGATATAATACCCACATATAAAATGTCTAAGGAGACTCCAAATTTTGAAGTTTAGTTGGAGGAGAGTGAATTATATCATCATGGAGTTGGTAGGGATTACACTTTTTATCAAATTAGATGGCATATTTTTTAAGAGTAGGGCATGATTATCCCATTTGTAGTAATTTTTAGCTTGTAGAATTTTTTCTAAAATGTTCACCACAAATTCCCCCATGCACTTTCTCAAGAAGATAATGAACTTATTCTTGAATAATACCTTGGAGGAAGGTAACTTCAACATTATGATAATAAATAATGTTGTGTTTGAGGACATACTTATAATATTTTTTATGAAGTCTCATATTTTCATAGGAATCAACCTTAGGAGGATAAGTATGATAGTCAATTTATTGGATGATTTATTTATACCATAGGCTTTTTCAAGTAGTCATAATTTTAATGTGGAAGATAAGATAATGATCTTTAGATTATAAATTATATGTTTATTTCCTCATGTGGATGAGGAACTATGAGTCATGAAATTTTTGATGAGGTTGAAAAAGAGAAGCTAAGGAATCAAGATAATATATGATATAATTTTTTTCTCATGGGATTTCTACAATTGTCACCACTACCTTGGTAGCATATAAGTTATGAATCTCCTATAGCATGTAAGTATAGGGTGTGTATATATATATATATATATATATATATATATATATATATATATATATATATATATATATATATGTATCTGATTTCATCCCAATGATGAGATATTTTTATTTATCCATGTTATTAGTGTCTTCAAAGTTTAATAAAAAAAATTAGAGGCATTATTTTTCCATAAGGTTTACCTAACACATAACCTTCTCTAACAAGTGTATTTTTTGCCTATGTGGTCTATTTTGTGTACCTATACCACATGTTTGTTCACACATGTATATTATTGCTCAAGCTTAGGTTAGAATCATGTTGTTATTCTTTTTTAGCTCATCGTAGATCCATTTTATAGGCTTCTAACATTAGTTCCCCTTTGCCAATTTTCTTAGACATGGAAAATTATTTTCCAATCTATCAATGATATATTTTGACTTTTTGGGGGAAACTCATTTTCAAATCACATGATTAAACGTGAGAATTATTATAACTACCTTTGGGAAAATAATTATTTTTTTACCAATTAAATGATTATAATTGCCTTTGGGAAAATCATTATTTTTGACCCATCTACCCTATTGGGGCACAAACTTGTGTCACTAATTATAACCACCTTTGGTCAAATCAATGTCTCCACATTTGTTATTGATTATAAACTCATTTAGTAAAATCAATTTATCCACTTCTATTATTTATTATAACCATATTTTGGCAAATTAGTTTCTCACCTTCCATTACATATTATTATTGCCTTTGGGAAACTAGAGTCATTCTTTCCATTACTAATTATAGCTTCTTTTGGGAAAATAATTAGTTCCACCCCCGTTTCCAATATATCATGTCATTTTCTTCATTTAAAGGAATCCCTTGAGTTGAATCCAATTCTAACTAACAACCTTTTGTAGAATTAACCTTTTATCTAAATAGCTTTTGCATTATTGGAAAAGATGTTTCTAAACCTATGTATTACAATGCCTTATCAAATAGTGGCAAACTAGAGACACTCATATTTTGTCACTTCCATGTTTGAATTGGGATTCAAATAAATTTCTAAAAAATGATGTAATTTAATCCTAAAAATCACCCTTGATTCCAAAATCCATCTGCGCTTGGGATTTAATTACCTACAAACATGTCGAGTCTTGCTTATTTAGGGTATTACCCTATATGCACCAATAACCTATCTTAGATTAAACCCTATTCAAATTACAACCTAAAAAATTGACATTCTTGGTTTGTTAATCTATTAATGAAAAACATTTCAAACAATTCATAAAATCTAAAAACCCTAAGCAAGATTATTTTCAATAAAGATTCAATTAAACTACTTAAGTAAAAATTTCAAGATGAATTATAGAATTACATTTATAAAAAAATCAAAAAATATTATTTCAAAGTTAAGTGAGCCAATAAAGTGTTTTATTAATTCCTAAAATTCAATAAAAGGTGAGTCACAACCTCATAAATATCTTATATGAGTTGTCATGGCTAATAAATATCTAAAATGAGTTATCAAGCATTCATGATTGATTTGATCCAACCCAAGGCTGACCTAACTTAACCTAGGTTATTTTAGACTCAACCAAAGTTAGAACTAAACCTAACCTACCTAGGGTTAAATTTAATTTTAATACCTATAAATACAAGTGATCTCACTCTACCCGAATAAGCTTTTGTGCGTAAGTTTATTCTATAGGAATGCCTTTATGAAGCCATCAAATTAATTTTATAATGCCAAATTGATATCAAGAAGCTTCACACTAAGACAAGCCAAGACAATCTAAGACACAAGTGGCCTTTAAAAAAAAAAAATAAGATGGATAATGCATTTATTAAAGTCTCTAATGCCAAAATCTAGGCAAGAACATATTATATGCCATCAAGTGAACTTTAATTTTGACAAGGTAATAATATTATATGTTTACTCATATTTGTAGTTTTGTTCATTGTGTTAAGCTCAACCTGGTACTTATGAAATATTATTTTAGTTTCATTACATTCTTATACTTGAATTCTCTTCAATTCACTAATAATGAACTAAAAACATTTGTGCACTCTTCATATTCCTATTGTTACACATATAACTAAGTAAATAATGTCTTTAAAAAAATAACTATTGGTTAATTATTTGAATATATATCCTTCATTTTATTATAATATATATGTAATAGGTCCAAGATTGTAATTAAATAGGTAGGGGTCCATCATTTTTGGGTGTAATTTACCTTTGTTGTGAGTTTAATCCAACCTGAGCACTAAATCTTTAACATTTAAAGTATAAACTTTGACTTTTTTGTTATGTTGTTTAGCTCTATTATCTTTGTATCATCCATTTTGTTTTAAATTGCTCATATGTATCTCATAAATTAGATACAAAGTTTTAATATATGATTTATGAATCTATTAATTAGTAATGATGTCATGAAGATATATGCGTAAGGAGGGTAACTCTAATTCTAGTGGAAAGTGGGATTCAGAGTCATAAACTATATAATAATGGAGTTACCCTAGTGTAAATATGAATGTTAGTACAATAATCCAAAATTTTAGTGTATATCATTAGATGTTATTCTAAACAAGAATCCATAATATCTATTCTAATATATTAATAAATTTTTTTTGTTTCTTCAGCTTTACCATAAAATTGAGGACTTGATATAGTGTCAAAATTTTGTGTGTAATTTTAAATTTTACACATAACTAATTCATGTATTTATATTTAAAATTCCCATAAATTTTTGATATGACGGTTTTAAAAATTCCCATAAACTTTGATGTAACAATGTCAACACCATTAACAAGGGGCCTAACTTTTACCCCCTTCGTAAATTAATTTTTTGTGGTAATTATGAATATATGGCCATCTTGTGATCAATAAAACGTACCAATGAGATCTAATATACACATATAAGATGTCCAAGGAGACTCCAAAGATTTAAGTTTGGTTGGATAAGAGTGAATTATATCATCATGGAGTTAGCAAGGATTACACTTTTTGTCAAATTTGACGGCATATTTTTTGAGAGTAAGGCATAATTATCCCATTTGTAGGAATGTTTAGGTTGTAGTATGTTTGATACAATGTTCACCACAAATTCCCCCATACACTTCCTCAAGAAGAGAATGAATTTATTATTGAATATCACCTTGGAGGAAGGTAATTTTAACATTATGATAATAAACAATGTTGTGTTTGAGGACATAATTACAATATTTTTTATGGAGTCTCATATTTTAATATTAATCAACCTTAGGAGGATAATTATGATAGTAAATGTATTGGATGATTTCTTTGTACCATAGGCTTTTTTAAGTAGTCATAGTTTCAATGTGGAAGATAAGAGAATGATACTTATATTTTAGAGTATATTGTTATTTCCTCATGTGGATGAAAAACTGTGAGTCATGCAATTAGTGATGAGGTTGACAAAGAGATGCCGATGACTCAATAAAATATATGATATAATATTTTTCTCATGGGATTTCTTCGATCCTCACCACTAACTTGGTAGAATATAAGATGTGAATATCTTAAGACATTTAAGTATAGGATATATATATTTATTATTGCTTTCATTCCAAGGATGAGAGATTTGTATTTATCCATGTTATTAGTGTCCTCAAATTTTAATCAAAAAATTTAGAGGAATTATTTTTCCATAAGGGTCAGCTAAGACACAACCTACCCTAGCTCCTTAAAGGCACTTGGCTCCATTGAAATGAAATGTCCAAATTTCCTCATGAAAATCAATTTTGACTTCAAAGAGTTATTCTATGATAATTATGGGTTTAGGTTTGGAGACTACTATTTTGGGTCCTTCAAGTACTTGGGCCTCATGATTGGCCATTAAATTTTGAAAATAGTTTTTGAGAGAACCAATGTGTTTAATGCCTTTGATTAGGAAGACATATTCATTATAAATAGTGTATCAAAGGTGACTCATAGTTAAGATGGGAATAACATTGATCTAATTAATGATCACTTATTCTTTGACTAATTTTTTAGTAGAAGTTCTTAAGTATAACTCCATTAAGAGTACCATCCATTTGATAATTCTATCTCTAGAAAATAAATCTTTGGATAATAACAAATGAAGGGGATCAAAATGGATAATGACATAATTGGTTCGATAAAGCATATAGTACCAAAGTTTTTATACTATAAACTAGATTTTAATGTATTCACACTTTGCTTTCCTATAGTGGGTATCATAATCTATCAAGACACAAATAATATATTAAATGTTATCCTCAATTCTTATATTGTTATGCTAGCATTACCCCAACTAATATGGGGTTAGATGATGTATACATGATGAGATGATGATTATTATAAGGTGATCAAATAATAAGAGGATTAAACATGACTCTTTCATGCTATTGAATTTTTTTTGTCTTGTATTATTCCATTCAATACCAACATCTTTATTTAGGAGGAGGTTTATCAAATAAATGTAGTAATCCATATCATGGACAAATCATTGGATTGTCCCAAGTTTTTCAAGGTAAGTGTGAATGTCAAGAATGGATCTATGAATAGGAATGTTGAAAATAACATTGAGTTTTTTAGGATATATATCAATGCTTCATAGGAATACTATGTAATCCAATATATTTCTCGATGTGATAACAAAAACACACTTGTATGAAGTCAAATTTGTAATTGATGAGATGATCCAAGATGATAGAAAGATTGTGAAGATGGTTTTCTTGACACTTGCATTTAGAAATAAGAACATCCACATAAGTTTTAGACCATTTTGATTATGATATTTTGAAATATATGATTTGGCAAACATTTTTAAGTGGCTCCAACATATTTAAGTCCAAATTACATCTTAACATATCAATATGTTCCCAATTCATTAGTAAAAGTGGTTTTATTTTGATCTTTTAGAGAAATTTAATTTTGATTATATCCTTGAAATCCATCCATGATGGATTGTATCTCATATCTAGTTATAGAATCAATAATGGCATCAATTTATGATAAATAAAAGTTATCGTTATGATATGGTATGTTTAGATTATGAAATTCAATATAGATGCAAATGAACATAGTAACTATTGCAAATGGGAACAATGTTAGATTCCCATTCTAAGTAATATACTATTTTTATGAATTTATCATCTAAGATATTTATAAATTCTTTGTGGCATAAGATAAAAACCTCAAGAGGTAATTTTGGTTTCTTTTAGAACATGGGTTTCCTATCTAGATAAAGTGAAGATGTTATGGACAACTATGTTAGGGTCAATGTTGGGAAAGTATTCATATTACCAAGAAAAGGCTTCATGTTATTTGTCAAATAAGAGGTTGTAATTATCTTCATCTTTAGGATGAATGTCCTTAGAGATAATTATTGGTTGAGGAGAGGCAATTGTGAAATATTTAATTGCATAAGTTTCTTCAACAAGCATCACATTCCATATAGGAGATGATATGGATCTTCGTGAAGTTTATATATAAGATTAATATATGGATCAACAATAGCAATGAAATTATTAAATTAAGGAGTCTTTTTATTAAAATTTCTATGATTTTGGTGTTGGAAATAAATTTGATGCTCTCTATCATTGTGTAATTCTTGGATAATTTCATCACTATGAAGCATTGTTAAATATCAGTAGTATTCAACATCTACTTCAAGATCAAAAAAATTATTACCTTTACTATCAAAATTAGAATGTATTTATCTTATATCAGTAGCTTTAACATATCAGTTAATATTAGGGGATGAATCATAATGTAAATAATCTAACTATATGGTATCATTCTGGTTGATATAATATAGGATAGATTAACTACATTGAAATGTATCTGTTTATTCAATATAGATAATTAAAATAAGAATAATTTTGACTATATGACCTTATTTTTATAGTTGGTTGGAAGTGATGATGATAAACAAATTTTATCAGCACCTAGTAATATCTAGCTAATGTAATTTTCTAGAAAATATCAAATTATATCCAACTGACCAATGTAGTTTGGAAGTTGAGTGACATAATGAATAATATTGATCTATTTGATTACATCAGAATTGTGGTGAATTTATTGAGTGGCATTTGGATATCTAATGTAATATTTTTTTATAAAATAAGAAATTTGATAAAAAACTCATGGAGTGTTTACCAATGTTGATTTTACATGAGGGACATGATCTTAAGGTTTTGGTTCATCATAAATACAATTAGAGGATACATGAACTATTGACCAAATTTGACCCTAGGTTAATTTAGGTCAACCCCTTATATATTTAAATTTTATATAGGATCTTTCTATGTCAATCTATGTTCATAAAGGTAATAAATATGTCTAGTCATGTTTAGTGAAACCATATAACATATTCTACCTTGGTCAGATGTGCCATTGTCTTACCTTTTTGGCCACTCTAATTGAATTGTAAAATTTCCATAAGAATCCAATTCTATCAAGATAATATCCAACATACAAGGTATTAGTTTATTATCAAGGAATAATTTTATAAATGACATTATGTAGGTTTAACATCTATCCAAGAAGATCACTACAAAACATACAGTTAAAGGTAGTTGTACAGATAAGGACAATCCATCTAGCACATGTGAGGATTTAGAGGGGTACTTTAATATTCTTGAAAGTTAGATTCAAGCTTAAGAAGATTCAATAGGTCTAAAACTACCAAAAATTAACTTCTCTCTCATTATTCTCTTGGGTAGGTTAAATAAGTCAACCAATTTTATATTGGTACCGATAAGAGGATGATAGTTAGTCTAAGTACACTTGGAGGTTGAAATTAGTCTTTGTGATCTCCCATTCCACGGTCATGGTTTTTATATTGGTGGTAATTATTTCATGAACCATCCTTAATAATGCTAGTGACTCTAACCTACCTACGAATCCCCATTGGCTCCAATTTTCTTCTCTATTTAATTTGATATTAGTAAACCAAGTAGTGAACATTGTCTTGAACAAAATGTATATTCATTTCATGACTAGATGCAACTAGTTGGAATGTGTGTTCATGGAAGGTAGAAGGAATCATCTTTAATATTGGTGTAACACTACCATTAAAGTCTATAGATAGTGCTTACATCAAGTGAAAGTGTTTATCTTATGTAGGTTACTTCAATTTAGGGTAGTACACTTGTGTCTCTCCTCTCAAACCATGGAATCTAGTTTCTCCATGGATGATCTACATTAAATAACTTATAAGTTCATTAAGATGGGATTATAATATTTTGAGTAAGGAATAATTAGAGTTATCAATATACATAATCAACTATAGCCACTTGTAGGCATATATGAAAAACTGTAAGACCCTACAAAATCTAATAAATAGGTTATGCACATTTCCATGACTTGAATGGAAGTTTTCAAGTATAATATGGCTCATAGTGTTGATCTTGTAGTAAATTCAAATATTTTAGTTAACCAAAGTTGAGAAAAGTTTCAAATGATCTAATTTACCTTAACTTCTCCAAATGAGGTTTTCTTCTTATAAAATGCCATTTATGGGTAAGAATTGATAAGGTATAAGCAAATTCAATCACTTCATTCTTATAGTCTAGATAGAGATGTTACTCCTCAACAGGAGAAGAAGTTGATTAATCAAGAGGGAATGAATATTGAGGAAATTTTAATTCCATCAAGTTTCAACTATAAGCACTCAATGAAAACATAGATATTTTAAGCAAAATAAACCTATAATTTGTAGGAATACCTATTATATTGATGGTAAAGAATGACTACATGGTTTATAGGCATGAAATGATATCAAAATAGTATGATATTATCCCTAACGACTTTAGGAGAGATTAAAGGTGTGTGACATAGCACTCAAGTATAGAACAAGCACCTATAGAAGTCCTTTAAATTCTTCCAAATTGTCACCTATAGGTGACATAGTCTATGAGCTAGCCTAAGCAAACAAAAGGTGCAATTTGATAAGGCTGTTTGAGTTATAATAAGGAATTATCACTATCAAATATATAATGTCATCCTCTCATGTGGTCCTAAAATAAACATCAACATGTATAGGAACCTTGTAAATTCTTAGTAGTTACGTATAGTTGAAAATAATCTACATACTAGCTCATGCAATGAAGGATGTTAGTTTATTGATGAACAGCGAGGTAAGATGAATATAACCATGCTAAAACAATATAAAAATGAAATTATCAAACTTTAAAAATATTATTATATTCAAGGACATACAATTTAAAATAATAATTTAGGAATTTTTAAGTCCACCAAGAACACTATACATAATCATTAGACCTAAAAAGCTAGCCTTGTGAAACTTGATGTTTGATATGTTGTAAATATTGTCATTGATTTTAAATTATCATTTAATGTCTAAAGGTGTTTTTAATGTTTATATCTTGGATAAAGTGTGTTAATATTAATCAAATATTAATGAATATATTTTTGGTTGCATAAAGACAAAAGAGGGCTCATGAAGAAGTCAAAGAGTCACCACTAAAGATAAAAGACGAAAAGGATGTATTTCTCCATGAAGGGTCACCTTGAGGAATCCAAAGACTCATCACTAACACCAAAATAGGGAACTGATGCATTTTCCCATGAAGAGTCACCTTGAGGAATTTGAAGAGTCATCAAGTAAAGACAAAGAAATAATTCAAAGGGTCATGCAAGGGTGAGTGCCAAAGGTCATTTTGAAAGTGATAAAAGGAGGATTTGGAAGCCATTTAGATATGGAATTGAATGATTTTATCTATCTAAGAATAGAAGAAGAAAGAAAATAAAAAATAAGAGATATTGTAGAGTAATATCATTTGTTGAGAAAGCAACATTAAGAGATAGTGGTGTTTTATACACAAGAGGGGTTGGTGCTCCTATGGGTGGGTGCTCATGAATCATTGTTGTGTTGGTGATCAAAAAAGGGTTTAATGATCCTACAAGTTGGTACTTAAAATTTTGTTAACTTTATTTGGTGCTCATTTATATACTTGAGATTGTTCTTTGTGGTTTTTCCCACTTTGGGTTTCCATGTAAAATCTGGTGTCTCTCACTCTCTCTTATGTGGTGCATGTTATTGATTTTAGTTTTATTGAATATATTTAATGTATGATTAAGTAGTTCAAGAAAAATAAATTTGATTGATTAAAATATATATCCCATGCTTAAAAATTGGTATCAAAGCAAGTTCTTTTAAAAAGAGTTTAACAACTTAAAGGTAGATCAGGGAAAGCACAAGATGGCCAAGTAGCTAAGGAAGGAGAATCAAGAGTTGAAGTATATGGTCAAGGATCTTAAGGAATAGGTGTGTATCTTGGATTATAAGCTAGATATAAAATAAAAATAAAATAATATGTTTATTCAGGATCTTAAGAATTAGCTAGAGGTTGCATATTCAAGTTTGAAATCAAGAGAAGAAGAATGTGATTAGTTAAAGGCTAAGTTAGGTTCTTTGAAGGATAAGCACGATATTATCATAATAGAGGCTGAGAAAGATCATGAAATATCAATCCAAATTAAGAAGCATGCAATTTATAAAGGCAAATTAAAGAAGCCAATCAGGTAGCCCAATGCTTTTAGGTTTTCAAATTCTTTTCATGGCCATTGTTTTGTTTGTCATCATGTTGGTTAAAGGGAAAGAGATTGTATGAGGAGAATAAATAAATAAAAGGGATATCTTATTCACATTCAATAAAAATGTATGAGAAATGTTTTTTTTTCTTTTATTATCATAAGGTTGGCCATATTTCTAAATTATTTCCAAATAGAGTAAATATATCTTCAAGGTATGTCAAAAGATACAGAGCCCTTAAAAGGTATGAGAAGAGCCAAATTTAGGTTTGGAGATCTAAGACAATAAAGGTTGATCAATTTGGGTTTAAGAGTGAGAAAAATTTACTTTATATAATGGATAAAAATTCAGATAAGGACTATGAAGAATTTCTTGTTACATTTGAGCATGAGCCTTGTCAAGATAAGATAGTTACAAGAGTTGAGAAGATGAACAAAATCATGATTGTTGAGGTTAGTAAGTCAAATAAGTTAGACATGATTAAGTGGATTCTAAGATAAAGACACAAGAATATCAAGGAAGTAATAGAGGAGATGTCAGAATCTCCTAAGATTTTGTTCTAAGACCCTTTGTGTGGGGTGTCTCTTCTAGGCTTCAAGGAGACACTTTTAATAAAAATTGAAGATGGTGGATGTTGTTGGGTCTTGGATATGTTACATGACAAGAATTTTAGTTAATAGATTAATTTTTATATTAGTTGAGGGGGAGATAAGTGTAAGCTATAGGAAATAGGTACAATAATAGGTACAGGGAACAAGTGTAGAAACAGGTGCAGCAACATGTATAGGGAATAGGTACAGGAACAGGTTTAGGAAATAGGATGCTATAATAAGTGGGAGTTAATATATATTTTCAATTGGTTTAGTATATAGGTCTCAATTTTATGTTTTCATGTTTAGTACATGTTTTTATAATTGGTGATGGTTCTAGGTTGCCATTAAAGACAAAGAAGGAGATTGTTGTAAATCTTATCATTGATGTAAAATTAGAATTTAATTTCTAAAGGTGTTTTTAATGTTTATATCTTGGCTAAAGTGTGTTAATATGAATTAAATATTAATAAATGTATTTTTGGTATCATAAAGACAAAAGAGGGCCCATGAGAAAGTCAAATAGTCATCACTAAAGATAAAAGAAGGAAAGGACACATTTATCCATGAAGGGTCACCTTGAGGAATCCAAAGAGTCATCACTAAAGACAAAAGAGGGAAAGGATGCATTTTCCCATGACGAGTCACCTTGAGGAATTTGAAGAGTCATCAAGTAAAGACAAAGAAATTATTCAAAGGTTCATGCAAGGATGAATGTCAAAGGTCATTTGGAAATCTATAAAAGGAGGTTTGGGAAGCCATTTAGATATGGAAGCAAATGATTTTATCTAGATAAGAAGAGCAAAGGAAAGTAGAGAAAATAAAAGAGATATTATAGACTGCTATCATCTATTGGGAAAACAATATTGAGAGATAGTGGTGGTTTATACACAAGAGGGGTTGGTGCTCTTATGAGTGGGTGCTCATGAATAATTGATGTATTGGTGCTCAACAAAGGGTTTGGTGATCCTACAATTTGGTGCTTGTGAACTTTTTAACTTGAGTTAGTGCTCATTTATATACTTGATATTATTCTCTATGATTTTTTCCACTTTGGGTTTCCATGTAAAATCTAGTATCTCTCTCTCTCTCTCTCTCTCTCTCTCTCTCTCTCTCTCTCTCTCTCTCTCTCTCTCTCTCTCTCTCTCTCTCTCTCTCTCTCTCTCTCTCTCTCTCTCTCTCTCTCTCTCTCTCTCTCTCTCTCTCTCTCTCTCTCTCTCTCTCTCTCTCATCTCTCTCTCTCTCTCTCTCTCTCTCTCTCTCTCTCTCTCTCTCTGTGTGTGTGTCTGTGTGAGAAGAATCAAGAATTGAATATTTATAAAAATGATAGTCATTACCTAATAAATCTCTCCATAAACTCATTTGAGTCTGATGAATATGGTAAATACCCTTTATTTTGTCTCAGATAGAGGGCACTCTATGAGCAAGATAGCCTATAGGTTTGGTATGTGAAGAGTGAAAAAAATGAAGGGGAGAATCTTGATTGATTATTGTATGTTTTATAAGATTTATATAAATATTAAAAAGTTTTAAGAATAACCCAAATTCATTATAAACCCTCAAAAGTGTTAAGCATGTAATCAACATAGTCTAGGCCTAAAACTAGACCTAAGCCCTACAAGTGCCTAAACTCATCCATATGACCATGATAACTTTATAAACCATGTGATATATTTAAGAGGAGATTTTATGGTTTATTTGATCCATTTTTTTATAGAGAGCATCTTAAAATTGGTCATTTTGGCCTAAATTCCTATTAGGGGTATTGAGAATGTTGTCATGAGTTTGATAGGCCATTTTCTTATGCTTGCATCTGTATAGACACTATGCATGGTGACTTAAGGATTAGGGGATAGTTTAAGGGGTTCTATAACTTGTTTTTAGTATAATTTATTTTAGAGTTCGACATTTAGTTTTTATGAATCATCATTAAGAGTCAGAATGACCAAAAACCCTCTCAAAACCCTTATGCAAACTTGATGAATAAGATATGGATAATGATGCATTAAAATTAATAAAAATTTCCTATAAATGTATTTATAATTTTCTATGACTCTCTCAATCTCCTCATCATCCATTTTTACCATAATATCATTTATATAGATAAACCTAATACTATGTTTATTGAAGGATTTGATGTGTTTAATAGGTACATAGGAGAATAGACAAGTGATATCTATTTATGGAGGTATGTAGGGACTTGTTCTAAATTTTCAAACTCAATTCTCACCATATTTTTTCATGAGAACCCTTTTGTTATACCATTCATTACATGCAGTCTAAATAGACAATGAAAAGGCAAAATGACTATCTAAGTGTTGATAATGAGAAGTGTTATTTGAGCTATATTGAGGTATATTTGATATACCAAATGAAAAATTATGTATAATTGGGTTTCCTAACACATTTCAATGATATTTGTTTGAATAATTTCAAGTCACTTATGTGACAAGTGTGAATACAGACCTAGAGGGTTAGTGATGATTGACTATAGATAGTGAATGAGAAGTGATAAAGGTGAGTCCATTAGTTTGAGAGGTGTAAATGAATTTTACTAACCTATTTTATAATTTATCATGTCATATCATATGTTTCAAGGAATCTTATGGTAGTTTTACATAGTAAATTGGATGACTCATCATCAAGGTAATTTCAAAGCAAGAACATGAAGAGTCTCTACACCAATTTGAGGAATATGTCATGGTTCAACAAGACACTTATCCAAGAATACCTTCATATTCTATTCTCTAGTTCATTCTATGGCATTATAACTAGTTCTCATAGTTTGTCACTTGGTCTTGTGACCATTCATATTCACTTCTCTCTCTTCTCCTATGTTCTATATATTTAAGCCTTTTGGATTTATAATGGATCCATAATTGGTATGGAAAAGTCTTGCCAATTTTTACACCTCATTTTCCTTTGAATAAAGTTTTATAAAATTTATTAATTCTCTAAAATATCCTACCTAAGTGTGTTAATTGGTTTGTGTAGTTGAAAATTGATGGATATGCTCTCCTTGCTACCATTCTGCTTTTGCATGTTTTATTTGATTGATATCTCTTCTAGCAGGTTTCATAAAGTATATGTGTTTTTTGAGTGTTCCTTGAAGTATGAGAGAGACTAATAGTGTCTAGTATCAAACCATATTTTTATGCACCTCTAGATATTCATAGAAATATGCCTCTATGAGAAATACTTATGATATAAGGACATAGAGTTGATATTAGTTTTAGCAATCTTTTTTTTTGGTACAGATGCAAGTGTTTTATGTGGACTTATCTTTGGTGTTTCACCTCATTATTTTATGTTTATTTATATTTCCTTGTTCCTTTTTCACCCCCAATATTGATCATTGTAGTGTAGAGTGTGATCTTAAAGTTAGATCAAAAGAGTTATCCCTTTCAAACTTAGAGATCTATCTCTTGTAGTAGCTTGTCTATGAGGAGAGATAATTCCATATTATCCTAAAATTGATAAGATATACTTGAATTATCTAGGGTGAAATTGTAGGATATAATATTTTCAGCATTCCCAATGAGACATGAAGTCCAAGAAGGTTTTTTAAGGTAGATGTTAGATTTGAAAATAAGGAGCTGTAACAATCCACTTCCTATAATATCTGGTGACTTCGAAGTTTCAATCTTGATTACAAATTAGTGCACTCATTTATGTTTAAGGTAAACACAAGGTATCTCACTAAAGGCATACTTTTTAAATTTAAATATCTTCCTCTTTATTCCTACAAATCAAGTAGACTTGAAAACACCCATCCCTATCTAAATAAGTCTTACTTTGCTCATAATCCCATAATAAAGTTATTGATTCACCCATTCTTGTAAAGTCCTAAGGCTACCATGGAAAAGAACCATATTTTTGTTTCCTTAAATGTCTATAGTAATTTAAGACTTGGTCAATATGATGATATCCCCATATCTACCCTCAAAAGTGTTCCATCATACACTGGTGAGTCTTTCATCACACCTATTGATCATATAATAAATATTTCCAACTTCTATAATATCCATCACATCATATAGGAGGACATTGAAATGATGTTGTTGAATTTATCATTCAAAGGAAAAGATATTGAATAGTATGTAACATTTTACCTAAATCAATCACCACATGGGATGAGTTAGGAGATGCATTGAGAAAAATATTTGAGGATAAGAGTGACAACTTGTCACTAACTGAATAGCTGACCATCATTAAGAGACCACCTTAATAATTCATTGAAGACTTCAACACAAGATTTCAGAAGACATGGGATAGAATCCCAATATTTTTAAGACCAATATCTCACCATGATTTCCTTTACTACCTTAAATCATTTGCAAGTGATATTATAATGATGATATAATCTATGGGAGGTAACACTCTGTCTAATGCCTATGAGATAGACATTAGTGTAGAGAATTGTTTGGTTCATACTAGAAATATTTTCCTAACACCACCCATGCCCCTATTTCCTAATTCACAAACTCTCACACCTATTTTTTCTCTTATTCTTGCACCTAAAAACAAGCCTACTACCCCTAGTCAAATAAGTAAGTCAAATGAGGTAGATGAGATGAGAGCTGCAAAGCAAGAGATCCTAGGACTAAAAAGGATTATCTAATAACTTAAAATCAAGCCCTTCCAAAGTTTATATTAGCCTAATCATTATTACCCCAAATATCAAGGCAATAGACCTCCTTTTTAAGGTCATCCTCAAGGTTAAAGAAAGGTGGTTCAATCAAAGCCATATGGTGGATATAACACCAATAATATTTTTACCCCAAGGACACTAGTGCCTAATCAAAATAACTTTGCCCAAGAGCATAATGATCAACCTTAATTGGATCAACCTTATGACCCATATACTTATTTTAATGAGTCCTTCAATAAATCCTTCATGGTAAATTTGGGAACTATGCTAGCTATGACTCAAGATGATGTACAAAATGGAGAAGTGACTGATGGGAAGAGTGCTCAAGTGGGATCTACATTGGTAGAAATATGATTCATGTGTAGTCAATTATAAAATTTAGTCAAGTATAGATTTGAGTTATATATCTATAAATATAAGGATCAATATGAAGGAATTTTAAGAAGTTCAAAGGGTTGCTAATGGTTCTTCAATGAATGTTCAAAGAAACACAAGGGTAGGGATGTCTAGTATTATTATAATTACACAAGTAAGTCAAAGACATCAACATATTAGAAGTGTTTTCATACCTAAAAATTCTCAAGGTGTAGTTAGTATCATTCCTAATAGTGGACAATAAAAATTTAGTGGTCCTTTCACTAACATTGTAGATTAAATGAAGAGTTCTCATGTGAATGTATCAATGCAGGATACATTGGAAATAAGTAAATAAACATACCTACTTCAAGAAGAGTTTTCCAAGCTTAGTTTGACAACCAAATAGCCTATCCAAAGAGAGGTATCCTTGATAAACACCATGAAGCCAAATGAATTATAATCAAAGGTAAGCCAACATCCTCCATTCTATTTATCCATCATTATTGGAGATTCCCTAGGACATAATTATCTTATTGACAGTGGAGCTAGTACTTGTGTCATGCCCAAGCAAGTAACTAACAAATTAAACTTGAATTATAATCCTTATGTTAAATGAGTGCTATAATTGGATGGGTTAGCTTCTAAGACCATTATCATAATCAAAGTTTTATAACTAGTTATTCCTTTTTGTCCTACCTTCATCATTTCTTAGGCTATTATAGTGGTATATGTGCCTCCTCATTTTTCACTTTATTTGTCAAGAGAGTTCACTGCTAAAATTTGAGGTTATCTAACTTTATACTGGTCCTACATGGGTTTTAAGACTAGGTATCATGCAAAAGTGACATTCAAGTCAAAACCTATCTATAGATTTCATATTGAACCCTATGTACCTTACATTTATAATATGAGTTACAATTTCATTTAAGAACACGATCACCCTAATGATCAAGAGCCTCTAACTTTCCTTGATGGCATCTCTAACTTGTATATTTATGAGTGGGGAGTTGAATAAGGTGGTTTTAAAAAAAATGGTCTTGGATATTACATACTTCATGAGGATTGTAATGGAGTCCTTGAGGCAAATCATGATAACATTTAAGAGCAAGTTACATGGGAAAATATTTTATGCACATGAGTGATGATGTGAACATCCCAGCTATGTCAAAACATGATATTATTTATGAGAAATTAGTTTTTATTTCCAAGTATAAAACACTTTTGAACATGAACATCATTAAGAGGTAGATGATATGTGGCAATAATTCAATACCATTATGCAAGAATTTGATGAATTGAGCAAGCCTGTAACTATTCAAAAGGAGAAAAGACCTAACAATAAAGTCAATCATGTTCCCAATGATCATAAGGAGGCTAATCTTGAATATTTATAACAAGAATCATGTCATGTTTTAAATACACTTGAAGTTAAGAAGGTTATGATGATCTCTAATGATTAGATTGAAGACTGTCAAGTGAACATGCTAAAGTATAAGTAAGTTTCCACCTCAAACAAGTTTATTGGAGAGTTGTATGGAGTTTTATTGAGAACTATAAATGAAAAACTTGTTACTATCAAAATATATAATCATGGGAAATCACTTGAATATCTCCATAATTAAGAGTTCATTGACAAGTATGCATCATATGAGGATATATTTTATTGGAATAGAAGTGTTGTAAGAGGCATTGTCTTTGACCCTATTTGAAGAAATAAATAAGGTTATTCACCTAAAGTGTCTTGAGGTATTTTAAATACTTATATATTTGAGTTTTTTCTTATGTGGTTTGTGTTTTTCATAAGTATTCTTGAGAACATAGGTGTGAGTTTTATTTCTTATCTTGTGTGCTTATTTCTTATTTTAATATGTGGTGTGTTTGGTGTCATGTCAAAGGATTTTAAATGTCAAGATAAATGTATATGTGAAAACATTTCCCAAGGATAGGATAAGGCAATTATTCCTTAGCATAGAAATCATGCTACCCCTAGGAAATTGCCAAAATGTTGACCAAATTTGACCCTAGGTCAAATTAGGTCAACCCCCTAAATAGTCAAAAACTTTATATGTTTTGTCTAGGTAAAAACATGGGCATAAAGGTCAAATATATGTCTATTCATGTTTATTGCAGTCATATAACATATTATACCTTGGTCATATGTGTCATTGTCTTAATATTTTTGTATGTCACCTTTTTGGCCAGTTTACATGAATTGTATGGTTTTCATAAGAATCCAAGTGTCTCAAGAGAATATCCAATATAAAAGGTGTAAATTGAATGTCATGGAACTATTCTATAATTTACATGATGTAAGTTCAATATCCATCTAATAATATCATTGCAAAATATGTAGTTAAAGGTAGTTGTATGAACAAGGGTGGTCCTTGTGGCACTTGTGAGGCTTCAGAGGGGTCATTTTAAATTCCCATAAGTTTCAATCTTAAGAAGATTAAATAGGTTTAAAACTAACAAAAACTAACCTATCCCTCATTTATCTCTTAAGTAGGTCAAAAAAATCAACTAGTTTTCTATTGGTATGGATAGGAATATGAGAGTAAAACATATAGAATCTAATTGTATGGTATACAAAGACTGATATATTCTCAGATAGATGAACTGCATTGAAATGTACTAGTTTGTTCAATGTAGTTAATAATAAAAAGAGTATTAGTGACTATATGACCTTGTTGTTATAGTTGGTTGGAAGTGATGATGATAAACAAATTGTATTGACATTTAGTAATATCTAGCCAATGTAGTTTTTTGGAAAATATTAGATTATATCCAATTAACCAATGTAGTTTGGAAGTTGAGTGAAATAATCAATAATATCAATCTATTTGATAACATTATAACTATGGTGAATTTAAGTAGTGGTATTAGGCTAGCTGATGTCATCAAGTTTTATAAAATCAATAATTTGATAAACAACCTATAGAGTGTTTACTTATGTTGATTTTACATTAGGGATATGACCTTGAGGTTTTGGTTCATAATAAATAGAATTGGAGGATATGTGAACCACATGAACATCTCAAATAAAATAATTCATTTTAGAAAGGGTGTTTTGACAATGCATTACATAAAAAACTCATGATCGTGTTTGGGTCATAATTTAATTATTATCATAAGATGGGGAAATGTTACATGCATGAGAACCTGGCTACGTACTTATAGTGAAGGTGTCCTTAGTAGACAAACCCATATTACTAAAAGTGTGAGAGGAATTTAATAAATAGTATTCAAATAAATTGGCTATCCTAAAATAGTTTTAAATAAATTAATCTTCTGTGTAAGAAGATTCATTATCATTGCATGGGGGAGGAATTTTAGTATCATAATCAATCAAAGGATGGGTCCTATCTCATGGAAGGACATAAAAATTATTGTTGTTTGTAGAACATGCCATATTTTTAACCTAAAAATGATGGCACACTCTTTGCTTTGCTCCCACATATGCTCACAATTCATTGGTCTCCTCACTAAAACTTACCTTGGTGGTTCATATTGATTCACTTTTCAAATTAGGACTTGAAACCACCATTATTGGAAAGACCGTGTCCATGCAAGTCAACTTTGTATTTTATACTTGGCATAAAAATAGAGTTAGGGAATTTTAATTTACCTTTAAATCTTGGCTCTAATAGATTTCCTTGCTCTCTCAGCCTACTCTAAGGGATTTTATCATAGAGCTATCAGATGATGGAAATGTCATCGAGTGATAGTAATGCTATCAAGTGATGATAATTTTATTGACTGACTATAATACCATCAGGTGACAATAATGTTGTCGATTGATCATAATGTTGTTGAGTGATGATAGTGTTATTAGTCAACAACACTATTTTGGGTTGATGACATTATTTTGGGTTGACCATGTTGGCATCGATCGAATGTTTTGCCATTGAATTACTATTAGGCTATCAAATGACCTTGTTGTTATGGATGAACCACATTATCATTAATTGACCTAAAATTTCTATGTGTTGTCTTATTTTATCTCTATTATTATAGAAATTTTTAAGAAGTAATTTTTTTTTACCTTGTCTAGGTGGTGAACAATGTCAGGTTATGGTGAGGGGATAAAAATTTTCATTGAGATCCATTGGATGACTAGTTTACATATATCAAGTGACCACATTTTGGTCATCAAGCATTAATGAAGGTGGTTGGTTGTTTTCATAAAGTAGTTAGAATATTAAAGTTATTTTCTGGGGGCTGTAGATCTATATATTGGATCATTTTATCATAATAAGGGTTGGATTTTCTTCTCCAAAAGAGACTGAAGACCCATCCACACCTTAATTTCTAATTTTTGCTTCTTTTTCCCTTCCTCTTATTTTTCATGGGGAGATGATGTTGAGATTTACACTCGAATGATTATTAAAACCTTATTGTGCTATTTAAGAAACATTTTTATTAAATGAGTCATGGAATATTTTTTTTGAATTTTCTTGTGTATGGTATATGGTAGCAATGTATCTTTTCTTCTTGTCTCCCTTCTCTTGAAATTATATCACTGGTTCGCATTGTAGTTCTGTGAATGTTGGTCTTAATAGGATTGGTTTATGGGTTACAAGTGATCAAAAAAGTGTGGATTTGGATAAATATTCTTAATCATTTGTATTTATTTTCCCCCTTTTAATTTTGGTTTTTTTAATAAGTGGGTTATTCTAGTTTTTGAGTTGCATCTTACATTTAATGCTTATCTTGATTGCATGCTATTATATATTACTTATTTCTGCATTATTGAACTTATAAGCAATATATGTGTCTCTCTTAGTCATTTTTAATTCTTAGTTAGATCATTTGGTTGGTTATATAGTCATAATATCTTTATATTTTTTATACATATTGATCTAGCTGAAACACACACATAGGCCCCTTAAATGAAATGGTCATAATGAGCCAACTGGGTTACCCTGCACACCAAGACCTACTAACTAGGACCTTGGAGATATTTTCTTACATAAGTATTCTTTTAGGAGATGAAGGGACTTACAACTCCTAATTAAGTTGGCATGTCAAAAGACCTCATCAATAGATTGGCACTAGAATAAATGACATTGAACTTGTGTTTTTTAGACTTATCTTTTATTTTTAAAAGCTTTGACCCAATTGTTTTCTAGGTTCTTAGATTTTAAAAATAATTATCAAATCCTTCCAATGGCCTTAACATGGCTAGGATGACATAGTTTTTTTGTCATTTTAGGACCTTCCCATGAATTGTCCAAGAATCCCCACAAGTTTTGTGTAAAGTATATCCACAATGAGATTTTGTCTAATAAGTAATGCATCCATATTTTAGAGAGTCTATTATTATAAAATAGAGTCAACATGAGGATGTGGATTGCCACTTATTCCCCTTGTCATTATATCAAACTACTTATTCTTGGTACCTATATCTACTAGAACAATGCATCACAACATGGGCTATATTTGAGAACCTACTCCTCAACTATTTTAGTGTGCCCAATGACCATTTTATCTTGCCCTATAAATTTTCCATGGTCCACAAGGGGCCTAATGAAATAACTAGTTAATTCAACTAAAGAATACATCAACTACACTCTAGGTAGAGGAAACCTTTTTGTGTAAATAGAGGAAACAATAATTAGATTTATATATCCAAGATTTAGATCCTCTAACTCCATGTTCATTAATATGAACCCCTCTACTCTCACCTCATTAACATCAATCTATGAAGAGGCTATCGACACAAAAATAATTAATGAATTAGGGTATTTGTTCTCAAAATCCTTTGACTCACATGCCTACAAGTTAGGCCATGGACCAACATGTAACTTACAATGAAGTGTTACCCCAAACCTTCACCTAAACAAGCCTCCCTATGAAAAATAAGACTCCTACTTATTCATTTGATGCATATAACTTATTTAATTTTGTGTTCAATCAATAAGATACTTCTTATAATTTTAGTGATTATGTATCTTTTGATGTTGTCACTAATTAGATACCATTTGTTGTAAGAGACAATCAGGAGGTGACACACAATTTGAGCTAAAAAACTACATTCCCTTATGCACCATCTATAGTCTATGATTCTAGTTTCACTACTAATTCATATCTAATCATACACGCTAAGTACATGCCATCTTAAAATCATGATCCATTATTTGAAGGGTACAACAATAATGATGGTGACTCTAAGGATGAGGAAGAAGTAACTATAGAAGGCAACTCAGCTAAAAAGTAAATTGATGAGAATTTATCCATACAAAGTGAACAAGATGACATCTCTTGTAAACATCTAGAGTAATAATTAGAGGAGTTGGATATATTGGATGATGAATATGTATCTTAAGCACTTAAAACATTCTTATCCTATGCTTGTAGCTCTCCATGTGAGAATATTATTTAAGATGGTCAATAACCTAGTGGTAGTAATTTTTTGTCCCCTCCATTATTTAAAGAGGGGGGAATAAAATAAGACATCAGTGTTGATTTAAGCCACATACAAAAAGAATAAAACTAATAAGAAGTTGGTTATCCCTATAAAGAGAGAAAGATAGAAGATTCCAAAATTGATGATCTCTTTCCTCAGTTTAGCCTTGCCTTTAAACCAATTAATAGTACCCAAACATCCCTCTCAATAGAAGATGCAATCAAAATGGGAAGCCAACCATACATTGACCTAAATGAAGATTTCATGCCAAAGGAGGTTCAAGATGAAGATGAATTTAGTTAGGAAAAATCTCTACATAGTTTATCCACTAATGACAAATTCAAAAGGCCTCTAATATGGGATGAACCTGAACCACTCCCATGCCTTGAATGACAGATACAATAAATAAGATGTTATGCAAGCATCTATTTTCACCAAACAATAGCCATCAATTGACCCATCAAATGGCTATAATGAATAAGAAGTTTATACTAGGTTGGATAATCCACACATTTTGGTATGTATTGGTGGTTAGCCTTATTCCTCATCTTAATTCAAGGTATAGGAAAAGGTATTTATCCAAGCTTATCCCAAATAATTTTTTCAAGCTAAGCATAGGTATAGGAATGAATTTAATTATAAAAAATTCATGAGTTTCATGAGAATTACATTGACAAATATTTATGGGATAGCATTTTCCATCATAGAATAAGTAATAAAAGAAAGTAGGTGTGCCCTCTATCCTTCTAAAAATCCTAAAAAATTAGGTGTCTAACTAGTTCAAGCATGCAATTACTTAACCATTTCCTATGAATACTTTTATTTTTACTTCACTATTTAGTTTAAATTTTTCTTTCCTTCTCATCCCTTATTGTTAGTTTAGGTTTACTTTTATCTATTTTATTTTATTTTTTTGGGTTGTTCTAATTATTATTGTCCTCTGGTTCCCCTTGTTAATCAAAGAAATAAAATAAGGCATTTTTGTAAAAGTAACACAGATGGCAAAAATTCCTAATCATAATTTTACTAAATTATCTTGTGTGAAATATTGTTATTTTATTTTTTTCATTTACTAAATTCTAAAGTTCAATTATCCATAATAGAACATGTGAATTTTAGAATAATGCACTTAAAGAAATATATAAAGAAAAGTACAATATTAATTCAATTCTAGTTTATCTGAAGTTGTCATGGGTTTGATAATTTACTTTTACCCATGGCTTGGTCCCCAATCCTCTATGGATGTAAATTCAAAGTCCCATTTCAAAATAATTGAATTAAAATGTAAAATCTAAAATTCTCCTTGAAAGGGTGATCTTGACAACCTCCATCATAGGCTTTCCTACCTAGTTGGTAGTGGACCAAGGCCTTTGGAAAGGAATAGAAGTATAAATGCTAGGGATTTAAATTATTAACTATAAATAGTGTAATTCCAACACCATTTCCCCCTAAGCTAAATTACAAAATCTTTTCATTCAATAGTTCATCAAATAAAATGAATTACTATGTGTAAATGCAAATAAAATGAATTCATCACTTAATCACATAATTTGATGGATTTAGAAATATTATAGCTTAGTATGTCACTTTTTATAATATACTTTAGTGTCTTTGAATTTAGGTTTTTTATGGGTCATTGATTGTAGCTAATGTCTTTTACCCTTATGAAATTAGAGATTTTGGATTCTCAAAATACTCAAGAGTATTTCATAGCAAGATTCACCATTTTTTGTTGTTTTCATAACATGCCAATTTTTGACCTAAAAAAAGGGACCTTATTTTTTAGCCTTCTTCTCTACTCCTAAATATGCTCATATTTCATTGGTCTCAACACTACAACTTGCCTTAGTGGTCTATCTTGATTCACTTGTCAAATTGGGACTCAAAACCAACATTTTTGGAAAGACCACGTCTATGCAAGTCAACTTGATATTTTACACTTAGCATAAAAGAGGAGTTAGGGTCTACTAATTTTTATTTTAGGATTTTATCTCATATATTTCCTTCCTCTCTCAGCATACTTTCATGGGTTTTATATCAAAACCCTCAGGTGATGGTAGTGTTGTCAAGCGATAATAATGTTATTCAGTGATGTCAATGTTTCTAGGTGATAATAGTGTTCTTGTCTGACTGTAATGTCTTAGAGTGATGGTAGTGTTAAAAATTATATTAATTTTTTTAGTCAACAACACTACTATTAATTGATGGTGTTATTGTGGGTCAACCATGTTGCCATCAGTCGGCTACTTTAGCATCAACTTACTACTAAGATATCATACAACCCCATTGCCATGGATCGACTGCATTATCATTACAAACCTAAAAATTCTCTATTATTTCTTATATTATCTCTATTATTATAACACCTTTTAGGAAGTGACTTGTTTTATTTACCTTATGTAGGTTATGAACAATGTTGGGTGATGGTGAGGGGAATAAACTCTACATTGAGATCCATTGAGTGACTACATTACCAATCATTGATCATTAATTAAGATGGTTGGACATTTTTAGAAAGTATTTAGTGCACTAAAGGTAATTACTTTGGGCCATATATCTATATATTGGATCATTTTATCATATTAAGGGTTGATTTTTATTCTCTAAAAGAGACCAAAGATCCATCTACCCCTTCTTTCTATTTTTTACTTCTTTTTTCCTCCCTCTTATTTTTCATGGGGATATATTGTCAATATTTACACTCAAATGATTATTATAACCCTATCATGTTATTCAAGTAAAATTTTTATTCAATACAAAGAGTTATGGAAGACTTGTTTTTCATTTTCTTATGTGTGATATATGGTAGTAGTCTAATTTTATTCTTGGATCCCTTCTCCTAAGATTCCAGCATTCGTTTACTTGTGATTGTGTGAAAATTTGACAAATATAGGATTGGTTTATGGGTTAAAAGTGATCGGGTAAGTGTGGATTTGGCTATGTCCTCCTAAGCATTTTTCTCTTTTTTCCCCCTTTTTTTCCTTTTTTAATTAGTGGGTTAGTTTAGTTTTTGAGTTGTGCCCTAAGTTTAATACTTATCTTGATCACATACTCTTATATATTGCTCATTTATGCATTATTATACTTATAAGTAATAGACGTGTCTCTCTAAATCATTTATTTAAAAATAGTTATATCATTTGGTTGGTTCCATAAGCATAATCTCTTTATATTTTTCATGCATATTGATCTAGATAAAACACACATAAATGCCCCTTGAATGAAATTGTCACAATAAGCTGACTAGGTTACCTTGTATACCAAGACCTAGTAAATAAGACTTTGGGGATTTTCTCACACAAGTATCCTTTTAGGAGACGAAGGTACTAATGACCCCTACCTAGGTTGGCATGACAAAAGACCTCATCAACAAGGACAAATTCTTTCTATGTTATAATGGGTTAATTTAGTTGTAATAAAAATGTTCTACAACTCATTGGGTTCATCATCATCATAATAGTGGGGATGAAATATTGAGATTTAAGATTAGGAAGTTAAATTCCCTAAGGGTTTGGATCTTCTTCATGCTTATAACATTTTCCATCTTAGATGAAATTTTTGAATTAGTTACAAATGTGATAGCTCTCATGTGGTGAGTCCATAGATAGCCTAAAATGGGATTATAAGAAAGTGAAAGACCTAAAATCATCAACTTGTGTATTATTTTGGGATTGATAGTGATGGATAAAAATAAAACCAAATTTATTTTTATTGGTTTTATCAAGTCTATAGGAAGTAAGTAAAATTTGTTAAGGTTATCTTAAGAATATCCAAGTTTTTAGATTAATCAAAGAGAAGTAATTTTGAAACTGGACCCTTCATCCACCAATAAATCTTGTATTGAGGTATTTCTATCATAATATTAATAAACAAGGGTGGGTAATTAACTTGAAAAATAATCTCATCACTAATAATGTCTTCTTATATAAATGTTATGGATGGTTTTTTAGAGGAAGATTATTGATAAATGGTTTGGATAACTTGAAAATATATAGGTGCAAGACATTTGGAGGTTTGGATAGGCATTTTCAATTGATTATATGGGGAATCTTCAATGTCTTACATTTTATGTATGAAAAACTTGCAATGATAAGGAGTTATCATAATCTCCATTAGAGGAATTTTGTAAGATATATAATTAAGTTCATATATAAAATTACATTTTGGTTTATAGGTTGAGCCATAAAGAGACTTATATTAATTAGTGGTAGTGATTTGAGGAGGAATGATAGTATAATTATTAGAGTAACTAGGTTGAGGCTATAATGTTAGAGTAGGCTCATCACTAATTTGTGGATCAGAACATGAAGTAGTATTGGTAGTAGTATTCTTAAGAAAGTTTTATTCAAGAGAAGGATTTTTAGGTTTGGTGACAAGATCTTTGTGAGTGGGATTATGATCGTAATTGAAATTTGTCACATTCATGTATTGGTAATTGTTATATCATTGACCATATGTAAATTAAATACCATAAGTGTAATCATTTGGATGTTGTGTAATAGGATCTAATAAATTACAAGATATTTGAGATAATAGCATCATGATTTAATTTTTCCCTTAGGATGATAGCTACATCAATATTTTTGAGTATTACATGTCTTATGAGAGTGGTTAATGTCATCATGGAACTAACCAAATGCTTTAGGATTGTACCAAGGTGGGGGAGTAGTATTAATGTAGATGAAAGTTTTAGATGGAGATAAAAAATTATTTATTTCATGCATACTAAATGGTTATAAGGAGGGAATTTTATCATCTAATATATATGCTCCTATTTTAGTTTGGGGAGTATTGGTTTGAGGATTAAAAATAATTATCACATTATTTATAGTCTAGAAAGATTTGTTTTTAGGATTTTGAGAAGGTTCAAATTGAGCCATAAGGAAATATTACCTTTTTATTTGATCAAAATCCTATTATAAGGTTTAGTAATAAAGGATCTTAACCTTGTATTTAATATGTAATTTTAAAATCATAACAAATAGTTTGAAAATATTGTCATCACTCATGTTACGGTCCACTTTGTAAGCTAGAAACTTCCATTTCTGATGTACATATGAGAAAATTATTTACAAAGTTTTTTTATTATTGGTAAAGGGGATTTTTTTAAAATGAAATCTACCCTTATAAAAAATAGAGATAGATAAAATAATGAAATCCTAATGAGTTTCCTCTTCCTACAAAAAATGTAACTGGTAGCATAATGTGACTATGTTCTGAAAACATTGTGGGCCCTTAAGAGATAGAGAAAAATAGACACTTTTAAAGTATTATTTTTGGGATGTAAATTTCATGTTTAGTGGTTTAAACTTATTATTTCCTCTTCCTTTCCTCTTATTTCGCACCATATTCCATTTTTTGCCTTCCCCTAATTTTAAATCGATGGGGATGGAGACTTCTAAAGTATCCATTGGTTTGTAGTTCATCAAAACCTCAATTGAAATTTAAATGAAATCCAACAAAGCTCCATATATCTCAAATTTATTATCTTTAAATTGACCTAAATATTCTATTTATTTTTCCTCCTTCCAATAATTTACTTCATTGATCTTGTCCCTTTGAATATTTGAAGCTTTATCTTCCTCTTCACACTCAAGATCATTAATGGCCTCCACATGAGATGATTGGGAAGGGAATCCTTCCACCAAGAGATACCCATATTATTTATATAAAATTGAAATTAAACATCCATATTTACTATATCAAAACATATTCTACATCAAAATGGAAACCATTCATAATCAACAGTTTGAGTCCAACTATGATTCTGGACGTTTAAGTTATTGGTTATAGATATTTCATAGGACATGTCCATAAAAACTAAGATTCTAGTGTATGTGGTATGAATATAACTCATGGTAGATCCATCCACCCCAATCATATCACCTAATAACTTAATTATAGTTGAGAAGTGAGGTTTGGGCCAAAATTAGAGGGGAAGGTATGGTAGATGTGCCCAAACATACCTAAAATTGAAATATTATGTCAAAGGATTGAAGGAAACCATTGATTTAATAAGAGAAGATGTTGATCCATAGTCAAAATTTGATCTTGAATAATCACATTATTGTCTTCTATAATATTAAATATTTTATTGAAGAATCCCCTAGTGTAAGGGTATATCTATAGGCTATCTTTCATGAAGGTTCTCCAATTCTAAGATATCCATTTATGAAGCACCAGGAGGCTTAGCCATAAATGGTCAAACCTACAAATAACACCAAATTTACAAATTAGAATTCATTTTCAAGAGCCTATGCAAGTTCATCCTCCTCAAAATAGATAGATATGATTTTATTCACAGGCTCTAGTAACTTATTATCCCTTCCATATGCTACTTCAACAAATGACTTATATTATCCTCTAGCTTCCAGAATAGGGTTTTGATTTTTTAGGGTAGGGCCTCTATCTAGAACAAGGCCTAAACCCTTTGGTTCTTGCCTAGCATTGATGAAATGGATAATTTTATTTCTTAAGAATATCACTATGTTATAATTCTTTATATAGAACATTGACTATATCCTCTAGTTATGTAATAGAAGGTCTACGATGTTTATTAGACCATTCTAGTGCATATCTAGTAAACATTTTGGATATAAGTTTTGTAATACCAAAGGCATTAGTTAAAACCCATTCCTCATATCAATTTCTAAATCTTTTAACAAATATATCAATATTTTTAGTCACATCATATGTGATAATTGGAGGGATGTTTCAAATGTCTATGGACATAATGAATGGATCTAAAGGTTCATTTTAAAGATGTTGAAACATTTTTTTTATGAGTATGAGGTTGAGGGAAAATATTTCCATTGGCATTTCTAAGATGAGAAGGACAAAAATCTTATTTGGTTGACTCATGATGACTTGAGGTTAACTATCCATTTACAAAATGTTTTTTTCCATTTGTAACAATTGATAGATACTAGTCACTTTCATAGGTTTATTTTTTGATCCATTTGTGCAAGGAATTGGGTTGTATCTAGTGATGTATTTGATTATAAGTAAGAGTTAAATTTACAATATTAGTTGTGGGAAGTGGATTCCCAATGTTGGTTACCTCAATTATCATATAATATGAATGAAACTTATTAAGACCACCACTCTTGTTTGGAGTGTAAATGGTGTTATCACCATGATTCTTAATAAGTTAGAATGGATCATCTATATATTTATTTGTTTGATGTGAACCATGTTAGATTCAATAAATATAGAGTGGGTTTGGGATAAATTTCACCATTAAGATTTATTTTCAATGGTGGACAAGGTGGAAAGGAAGGGAAACCCCATGTAGAATATGAAAGGATTGAGGTTGGACAAAACTATCCTAACAGGTGACATCATGATGTTAAATAACCTTTAAAACTAACATGAAAGCATTACTGACTACAAAAACCAAATGACATTAGGAAAACCAATGTAGTTAGTTTTTGGGTCTACAAAAATTATTGTATCAGTCAAATCAATGTAAGATAAAGAGAAAAGGAAACATGACTAGAAACTGGTAAAAATTAACTATATGAAGTTAGCCAATGTAGTAAGTTAGAAACTAGGTAAATTGGATTGTATTAGGCTAGCTGATGTAGTCAGAAAGATATAAAGGAAATTATATTTTGATGGATGATATAATTATCTAAAATATGGTAAAATGGATGGATTAGAGTATGTTAGGTTGGCTGATGTAGTCAGGAAGGTAGGTATAAACTATATCAAGATGGCTAATATAGCTTTCTAGAAGGTGGTATAATGAAACTATAATGAGTTGGCTGATATATTTAGGGAGAAAAACATAGGACACTATATTAAGCCTAACTATTGAATATCACACACATAGATAAGTATATTAGGCTAGCTGATGTAGTTATAACATAAAAAAATAACTATATCATGTTGGTGGATCTAGTCTATAATATAATAAGTAAATTAGGTATCAAATCACATCTAGATAATTTTTTAAAACAAGATCATGGAGATGTATTATAAGTATTTAATCTATATTGAGGGCTCTCAAATATAATTTATCATTCATATAAGTGTTAGCCTAATGTTTTAGAGAACTAATTAAATTGGCTAAATTATGCCTATATTCCACTATCCTATCTCTCAAGGTACTATGAGAGTAAGATCCCTATGTGATACACTTCTCTAAGGAGCACAATAAAATCAAATGGATGGTTGGTTTTTTAAGTTTAATAAAAATGAATCTTAGGAATTTCTAATATATCTTGAGGTACATAGAAACTAAAATTTATGTATAGCATTGTGTAAAGGCTTGAATATTGGGTCATTACCCCTCACACTATGATTTGGGTAAAAGAGGCATTTTTTTAGATTGTAACGATAGTAACTAATTATTTTTAAAAACTATAAAAACATGGTTTTTAAGGAGAACCAAAGAAAGAAAAAATAAATTTCAATAATCCATGTCAAAAATCAATTTTCAACATTCAATGAATTGAAATAAACATGAAAAAAATGGTATCAAACTAACTGATATAGTTATAAACTAAATATGTTGAAATTAAACACACAAAACTTTATTGGGTTAGTATACATAGTTTAGAACATGGAACATAATCGTATCATGATGGAAAATATAGTTTTTTCAAACATATAACAAACTTAGGCTACTCAATTCTATTCGTAGATAGGAAGGAAATTATATCAGGCTAGCCAATGTAGTTGGATGAAGGATTAAAGGTTGAATAGGTTCCACATTGAGTTTACTAGAATGTATGTATGTTCTATGATTCACCTAAAACTATCATATCTTTAATAGGCTTGGATTTAGATAAGGATGATCAGCTAGAGCCCATGATACTTAGTTATTTGTGTTAATGACCAATGTTACTTATTTATGGTAATGACTAATGAAATCTATAGATATAAAAATGGTTTACATACAACTAAGCATAAAGAGGAAGGGTTTAAAATACTAAGTCTATGACACAAGGGAGTATCCCTCCCTATAGCTATATGAATTTAAATGATTATAATTAAGTAATGTAAGTATATAAGTAAACTAAACTAAGTGGAAAAGTGTTTACATTGATAGTAATTGGTAAGGTGCCATAGTCAACCAAATGGATGTATAATAAATATAAAATGTAATATGGAAAGTCTAGCCAATACTATAGCCACATAATTATTAGGTGTAAAAATAACCTACATAAGAATATATAAACATTCATTCACCAATAAAAAAATTATATATATATATATATATATATATATCAATTAATTAAATGAAAGAGTAAAGGGTTTAGAAATACTTATCTTGGAGTGGACCTATCGAGCATCAATCTCCCCTTGGTTCAAGTGAATATTTTCAAGATATGTTTTGGGTTTAAGACATCAAATGATTGTAAAAACATGTAGGATTTCCTCAGCTAGGAATATTAATAGATCCTCATATTGAGATCCAAATGATACCAAAAGACAAACTTTTTCAAGATAAGGTTCTAGACCAAAAACTCCTCCAAATATTACTTAGGGAAGATGTGCAAGCAAAATCATAGTGAATAAAGTTTATATGATATGATTGGAATGATATATAAACCCTACATATATTGATCCAATATCAAAAATAAATCCTAAAGTCTAACCCAATGGTATCGGCCCAACTTATATAGTTGAAATATGTTAGATAACATAAAATTATATCAATCAAGTTAATACAGTACATCTGCCATATGATAGGCTCATAATTGCATTAATCTAGATACTACAATACATGAAGGGAAAAGGTACTAAAGATATGGTATTATTTAAGATAATTAATAGGATATAGTGGAATGAGTTAACTAGTAAGCCAATATGAATAAGTTGGAAGGATGGTAGGAATGATGTAATCATGATATAGTATAAATATATCTCACAAATCACCATGACCATGCCCACCCATTTCTTGATGTACCCTTTAAGGTGTGCACTCTAGGAGATTGATTATTGATAATTAAATATAAGATAAATCATCATTAAATGATAAAGTTAAATTTATTATGTATATATAGTAAAGATATGACCTAGAGAGTCTATTGATTAGAGGAAAAAATAATGGAGATCTATCTCCAAGTATTTGTTGAAATTTTTTGTTTGACCATCAATTTATAACTGGTAAGTGTTAGAGGTACAATCACTGGGGGGTGAATAAATGAGCCTAGATAATTTAAAATTTATTTATAATCCTTTCAAACTCTTAATTATTCAATACATACATTTATGAGGCATACACATCATTCATAGTAATGAACAAGAAATATAATACAATATCAAGTATATAACACATGACATACATGGGAAACCCTATTGGGGGGAGAAAACCCATTAGAACCTACAATTTTAATACTATCATATAATAAAAATAACCAATTTATAGTAGTTACAATTGATTAACGAACTAAAATACCTATTTAGTGAGACTATAATCCCACAAGTTGCTATAACACCTGTTTAGCTAAGCTGCAACAATAACCAAACCTTTAACAAGTTTCACCTTGCAAGGAGGTTGCAACCACCTTAAATTATGAACTTCCACAACAAAACTTATGAACACATCCACATTTCAACTTATTTTTTTAACACCTAATGATGGATCTTTGATTGTCACTCTTCACCTTCACTCACACTCAATCTACAATATCACTATTCCATCTATAGAATTATGACCTATAGGTCATAAAAATGGTTTTCAATATATTACACTCTTCATCTCATTCATAATACACTCTACCCCTTCCTTTTCTCCACAAATAACTCACATAAGTCTCTCTCGAATCTCTCCCAAATCTCTCACACAAGATCTAATAACCAATACATTTGGTTTCACTATTTATAGAGCAAGCATGATAATCACACCTTGTTTAGCCATTAGGCATACTTTAACCCTTAAGGCATCTCTCACATAAATACACAGCTCAAAAATAATCTTCCTAGGTCAACCATATCATATATGGGTCACTCTTAAGTAGTTATAGCTTTTAATAAGGTCCTTATAGCTCTTATAGGTCTCATGGAGACTTATTCAACCATTTATCACATCATCAAGAAAAAAAAAGAACATAGGACCACTTTAAAATGTATAGGTCAACAATGCATGACCCCTTAGGCATCTTCAAATGCTTATAGTCATCATTAAACTCTTCTATGCAAGCTCGATCAACAATTTGTGCACATAGTCACTTTGAATGAATACATTATCAACTTCTAAACCTTTGTTCATATTCTATATGATTGGTCAAACCTTCATAGTGCACATAGATCATCCTCATAGAGTCTAAAACACTTCCCAATAGATAATTCACCATGAAACATTGAAACATCATCTATATATTATTTAATAATCTTCTCAAGTCACTTACAGTCCATGCACAAACACATAGTCAACTTTGAACCTTAATATCTTTGATTGTACACACTTCCAAATATTCAAATCAGTATCATTATATGTGTCATGGAGTCCTCTTCATCTTTTCTTTTTACAATGAGAAATTTTTTATTGCATCAAAATATATGACTCAAAAAAGAAACACTAGTTTTTCCCTTGTTAAATTTAAATATTTAAATGTCAATGGTCACAGTTAAACTTCAAACACAAAGATTTCATCTCATGTCTTCACTGTTCAAACCAAATAAGCACCATCAATATCTTCTAAACGTTAACACATAGGTGATAATGATAAAAAATTAAAATTATATCACTTTGACCTCATCTCATGTACCCTTGAAATGTTGACTTAATATGCACCATCGATATTTGTAGATCAACTAGGTCTTTAACTAGCAGTGCTCACCATTCAATCAATATATACGAACACCCACTTGTCATTGGATCTTTATCTTTTAGATTTGATCAGTCATTAAACAATGTGTAATTATTTCCATCTCACTACTTCTTAACATCTTAGAGCAAATGTGTTTCATCAATCTCCTTGACACTTTCTCAAACTTTACCTCTTGCATATTTAACTATGGGGACCACTGCAATATGCATGGAAGGCCAACTTTGCATAATCATAACTTTTACCTCACTTACTCACATATTCTCAAATTTGGATCATATTATCTCCACACATAGGAGAATATAACCATGTGAATAAACTCTCATAAAACCCTCACATGTGTGAGATATATCACCATTAAAATTCCTTATCAAAATCTTTTATCAGAAAGCCAACTATTATTAGAACTTGTTTGGGAGGCCAACTTTGCTCTTGCATAGCTCTTATCTTGATTCAGTGCATTATCCAAAATTTAGTGTAAATAAAATATGAGAAAAACTTAACAAAACCATATGATCTCCTTGTCTTGAAACATCCACATGTGTGAAATACACCATCATCAAAATTCTTACTCAGCTCTTCTTGCCATATTACAAATTTAGCTAAGTATGGGAAAACAATGTCAAAATGCTTGAGAGCCCAACTTTGCACTTGAATATATTTTGATGCACTACATCAAATGACATGAAATTTGACTCATAAGAAATAATCAAAATATTGAACAAACCCATACGACCATTTACTCCTTACTCATCTACACGTGGTAATGGTGACATCATCAAACTACCTACTTAGATTTTTTGCCACTGGACCCAAAGTGTCTATATGAAAATAATGGACAACCAGATGAATTCCACTTATACACACAAGTACTCAAATCATATAAAACATTATAGGTACCTCTTACACATGATCAATACTTCATACTAATCCCTAAACATCTGTAACCATGACAAAATAGAAGATTAACCAAGCAAATTAGGACAAACATATTGCATACTTTGTCATTGTCACATAGACTATCAAGGTACTTCATCTACTCACCATGACATCATTGATAATAATCCAAAAATCTCCCCCTTTGTCATTGATGTCAACAACCATCATATATAGTAATATACATCTCACCTTATCTCTCTTCAAGCACTCCCACACTAGGAACTTTTTCCCCATTTGACACAATGACAAAGTGGACACAAACTAGTCATGAGGACCCTAACATACCATAAATAGGAAATGAACATCTTAGAAATATGATAGAAACTCCCTCTTACCTTGAGCCTACCTTTTCTTTGCCTTTTCAACTTCCTCTTACTCCATGCCAAGACTCTTTTCAACTAAGCACTGCAACCAATGAAGATAGAACACACAAAACCTCAAAAATCTAATGGAACACATCAAGAAACATCTGAGAGGGACTCCCCCTAAGAAATTTGAGAAATTTCACCTTTTGGGAATATTTAGATTTCCACAAACCATGAAGAACCAACAATAAGCTTACTATCCTTCTCTCTCAAGCTAATAAAAAGACCACCAATAGATCTTAATGCCACTTACCAAATAAGAAACATGATTATAACCAACTTGATAACTCTCCTTAAAACAAACATAATTTTTTATTTTGGAAAAAATAAGCAAAAAACACTCTTATTTAAATTAGACCTATCTAACCTCCTTATATCCCTACCTAGAACTTGCAAAACCCACAATTTTTAGTAGAGACATATTCAAGACCTAAAACATGATATCTAGATAACTCTCATATGCCCTGTTAAGAACACTAATTTTCATCACCAATATCATCCTATGTAACATACTTCCTTCACAAACCTACTAACCAAATAACCCTCCATTTTTATAAAAACTTGAATAAATTGAGAAACACAAACCTTCAAATCTATGTGAATATTGATTTGATAACCCATTTGGCTCATTCAACCTATTAAGAAGACTTAGACCTCAATTTATAAGAAAAACAACTTTTATAGCATAGCCCAAAACTCTAGAATCTTAAAACAAATAGGATCAACAAACCTCCTTCTAGTCAATGCACATCTTTAAAACTTCTTTCACACCTCGAGAAACCCAACACAAACCTCTAGACAAAAATTTATCCTTCACACCTTTGGGAGCCTTGACTTCTTATAACCCATTTTAGTCCTACTTGTCCTTAAGCCAAAAACTAAGAAAACTGAGAGCACTCAAAAAATCTTCAATTAGCACAAACATACCTTCAAACCAAAAAAGCATCTAGAGTACATCACAAAGAAGTGTATATACCTTTCTGAACACCAAAATCTAATTGACATTCTTTCAATCTCATTAAGCCACCTAGAACCATCTATTCTAATCTTTTATTATATCTCCTTCATAAACCAATGGAGAAAACTCATGAACTTATTGATCCCTCTTAACCAAAGACCTTCTCTAATTGGCATTATCCTCTTGATCACATAAAACTTCTTCTCCACAATAAAAATATCTCCTAATAAGCCTAGGTAGAGACATCCTCTACACCACATTGCCCTACCATGGTGTGAAACTAGGAGTTACCCACAACTCCTCATATTCCTTCTCCTCCTTGGTCATTTGATACTTATAATTCTTCTTCTTTGTATTAAGAGAAGGAACTACCTCATCCATTGCAACATTCTCTTTTTCTTCTATGATTGGATTGATAATACATGGAGACAACATAGATTCATGACATACCTTTTCATCTAAAGAATCTTATTTGCAGTTTGGAACCTTATCATTAGGCATAAACAATTTATGTTCTTTGCATGATACATGATTAGCAATAGCATGATGTTCACTTGTATCCATACATACCTCAAGACTAGCTTCAACCAATACCTTGGTATTATATTTGAGCTTGGTCTTTTCACTCATAACATGAGTAGATAATGAGAACCCTTGGAACTTTTCAACTTTTGAAGCATTTTCCACCATAGCAAATAGATTACTTGAACCCACAGTCTTATCATGACTCACACTTTTCACCTTTGGCTTCCATGTGTTAACATGCTTTCTTTCTTTCACTCTAGGAGCTTGATTAAACCTATTCAAACTTATAGACCTTTGCTTGTAGAACCTATAAATGTGACCTCTCTATTCACATTTGTAGCGCACCATAATCATTGATAGAAACATAGTTTATCTTATCATGTTCAGATAGAAAATTACAATATGTCCTTTCTCATGACAAACAAAATAATCTCCCCTTTTTGAAGAGGACTCACCTTATCTAATATTATGTGGATAATGGTTTGTAAAGTGTCCCACATGAAGATAGTTATAGCACTTAATTATATTCACACATTTTAATTGATTACCCCCATCATAGTCTCATGCAAATTCATTTTTAACATGTCTCTTTCACTCTCTAGCCTTGTGACTAAATTGATTTCATGTATAATAGTAACCATTTAATATTTCAGACCTCATAGCATTTGGTTATCTAATTTTATTTGTATTTACTCTACCAGCACCTTCAATTCTTATTTGATGATTTATCTTTAAAGTATTATTGTCCTGGTTCACATTAGTCTTCATTTAGTCTTGAGTAACATTATTTTATTCTTTTTCATATCTAAGACCACTTCTATCACTAGCATTATTTTGACCACTTAGAATGTTGTCTATATCACATGATATCTTTTCAAATATCACAAATGTCTTCAATTTAGTAGCTATCTTTTCTAGCTCAAATTTTAAAAACTCATTTTTAGAAACATACCTTGAACATTCATCTTCTTTAGATTTTAGGCTTGTAGATAGAATTTTCAATTGAAAACTGAGATGCTTAATCATATCTTCATGCTCCTTGGTTTCTTCGTTCAATCTTACCTCATACACATTGAATTTATCCTCATTTTCCTTAAGTTTAGATTTCATATTCTTATTGTTCTTCTTCTCAATCTTCAATTCTTTAAGATCATTCATCAATATAGTCTCACAGTCTACCTCATCTTCATCATCATCTAAATCACTCCAAGTAGACTCCCTCTAATGTAAGCAACTTCTTTCCTAAGCCATGAATAGGGATTCATCTTTAGTAGGATCATCATCTTCATAATCATATTTTGAGTCACTATCTTCACTCTCATTTGATGAACTAAAATCTTCTTTAGTGTAAAGACTCTTCTTGTTATTGAAGGACTTATTGTTGTTATACTTTCTAAATCTTTTCTTCCTATATGTCTTCTTGTCTTCATCTTCTCATTCATGATATTATTCATCATCAATATTCTCATGCTTATGAGGTAACTTATTATCAAAATGTCCTATCTCTCCATAATTGAAACATTTGAAGGGTAATTTACCCTTATACTTCCTTGAGCATGTGTTCAATTTCCTAATAATAATAGCAATTAGTTCATCATCATCAATATTATATATGTCATCCTCTTTAGATGTATTACCTTGGAACTTATTCTTAGGCTTCATTTTTATCTTGAATGCATCTTCCTTTTATGGTGGTATATCATCATTTACTCTCATCTCATATGTAGTAAGGGTGTCATGCAATCGATCCATATTCAACTGAGTAAGATCATGACTCTCTTTTATAGTAGATAATTTTGAATCAAACTTGAGAGATAGATATCTTAATAACTTTTGGACTACATTATCTTCTTCAATATTCTCTCCAAGACATTTGATGATGTTCATAGTCTTATCAACTCTCTGCAAAAAGAATGCCACATAATCTTCCTCCTTCATCTTGAGACTTTCAAATTACCTTTTGTGAGTCCAAAAATTATCAGCTTGACCCTTGAATCTACTTTAAAAATGATCTATATTTTCCCATATCACTTTAGCATATTCAAAATAGATTATCTTGGTATATTCAATCTCTAAAAGACCAAAATTGATAGCATTCATTTCCTTCAAATTATTCTCAAAAAACTTATTGTGTGTAGCACTAGATGGAAGATTAATAAGAGAAACATAGCCATCCAGATTAGATTGCCATACATCAAACCTTAGGGACATAATATATGTCCTCATCCTCGTACTCTAAAAATCATAATTAGATCCATTGAACATCAATGCTTGCTTAGTAGATAAACCTCCTTGATGGCTACCCATATTATACCTTGGATCACCTTCAAGCTATCAAACCTTTACCAAAGGACCTGATCTGATACCAATTGTTGGAGATGCAATCACTAGGGGTGAATCCATGAGCCTATATAATTTCAACTTTAGTTCTAATCCTTTCAAACTCTTAATCAACTAATACATACATTTAGTAGGCATACACATCATTCATAACAATGAACAAGAAAGACAATGTAAGATCAAGAATATAACACATGACATACATGGAAAACCCTCTTGGGGATGAAAATCCATAGGAAAATACAATTGGACTATTATCCTATAATAATAAGAACCAATTTAGACTAGCTGCAACTGATCAAAGAACTACAATCCCTATTTAATGATGCTAAAATCCCATAAGGTGCCACAACACCTATCTAGCTGAGTTGCAATAATAACCATACTTTTATCAAGATTCAACTTGAAAAGAGGCTACAACCACCTTAGATTTTGATCTAACACAAGAAAACCTATGAACACATCCATATGTTAATTAATGTCTTTAACACCTGATGATGGACATTTGATTATCACTCTTCACCTTCACCCACATTAAATCTAAAGTAGCACTATCTACCAATATAATTATGACCTACAAGTCATAAACATAGTCCTAAATATGTTATTATCTTCCTATCATACACATGACACTCTACCCCTCCTTCACTCATAAATCACACACACAAGCCTCTCTCCAATCTCTCCCAAGTCTATCACACAAGATCTAGACACCAGTACATTTAGTTTCACTATTTATAGAGTAAACATGATAATCACACCTTGGTCACCCACTAGGCATGCATTAACCCTTAAGTCATCTCTCACATCAAGACACAACTCAAAAATAATCTTCATAGATTGGCCATAAGATTTATGGGTCACCCTTAAGTAACTACACCTTTTAATAAGTCCCTTATAGCTCTTATAGGTCTCATTGAGACATATTCACCCATTTATCACATCATCAAGAAAAAATAACATAGGACCACTTCCAAATGTATAGGTTCACTCTATATGACCCCTTAGTCATCCTCAAATGCTTATAGTCATCATTGCACTCTTATGTGAAAGATCAATCAATAATCTATGCACATAGTCACCATGAACGAATACACAATCAAATTTTAAACCTTTATTCATACTACATATGATTTCTTATAACTTTATAATGTACACATATCATCCTCATGTAATATACAACACTCCCCAATAGCTAATTCACCTTGAACATTGAAACAACATCTATATAAGCTTGAACAATCTTTTTAGGTCACTTACAATTTATGCATGAACACATAGTCAAATTTTAACCTTAATATCTTTGACTATACACACTTATATATCTTAAAATCAGGTTCATTAGATGTATCATATATTCCTCTTCATCTTTACTTTTTACAACATGAGCAAATTCATCTTGGATAAAAAGATGACTCAAAAACTAGACACTAGTTTTTTCCCTTGTTAAATTCAAATATTTGAATATCAATGGTAATAGTTAAACTTTGAACACAAAGCTCACATCTCATGTCCTCTTTTATCAGATCAAATACACACCATCGATCTCTTTTAAACTTTAACACATAGGCACCAATTCTCAAATGTCAAACCTCAGTCACTTTGACCTCATCTCATTCACCCTTGTAATGTTGAATCAATACGCACCATTGATATTTGTAGATCAAACAAGTATTTTAAATATAAATTCTCACTATTCAATCAATATATATGAACACCTACTCACCATTAGATCCTTATCCTTTACCTTTACTTATTCATTAAACAATATGTACTTCTTGCCATCTCACTGCTTCTTAACATCTTGAAACAAATGCACTCTAAAGATCTCCTTGAGACTTACTCAAACTTTACCTCTTGCATATTTGAATAAGTACGGGGACCATTGTAATATGCATGGAAGGCCAAATTTGCACAATCATAAATTTTGCCTCACTTACTCCCATTTTCTCAAATTTGGACCATATGATCTCATCACATAGAAAAATCCAAACATGTGATGAAATTCTCCTAGAACACTCACATGTGTGAGATATATCACCATTAAAATGCCTTCTCAAAATATTCTATCATATATCCAACTATGCTTAGAACTTGTTTTTGAGGCTAACTGTGCTCCTGCACAAATTTTGCCATGCTTCAGTACATGATCTAAAATTTAGCATAAATCAACAATTCACAATATTTAATAAACTTATATGATCACCTTCTCATAAAATGTCCACATGTTTGAGATATGCCACCATTAAAAATTTTACTCGGCTCTTCTTTTAATATTGAAAATTTGGCTAAGTATGGGAAAACACTATCTTTTTACTTACATATCTTTTGACACACTATATTGCATGACCTTAAATTTGGTGTATAATAACTAGGAATATTACTAAACAAACCCATGTGATCATTACCTCCTTAATCATCCACACTTGGAAATGGTGACATCATCAAAATTCCTACTCAAATTTTATACCACTGGACCCAAAGTGTCTAGATGAAAAGAATGGACAACCAGATGAATTCCACTTATGCACATAAGCACTCAAAGCATAAAAAAATATTAGGGACATTTTTCACATGCTCAATACTTCATAATCATCCCTAAACATATCTAACTATGCCAAAATATAATATCAACCAATCATACTAGGATAAGCATATTGCACACTTTGTCATTGTCACATACACTATCAAGGCACTTCATCCACTCACATGGATACTCTAACATTAAGAATAACTCATTTTAAGTTTGGTACCATAGTAATAATAAATTTGATTTTATAAGTGACTATTAAAAGTGGAATCATGATCACACACAATTCAAGTAGGTAACCCATGGAGGTAGTTGATTTGATCAATAAGGGTTAGATCATGCCTGATGTGGAGATAGTTTCCCTTTTTTTGCACTATCACATTTGTAATTCTAAAATAAGTTATTTTATGACCTATTTAATCCCTTAATATAATTAAATATAATATATTCTTTCATATATATTAGGAAACCTTGAGTGGTTATCTAATCATTACGCATGAAACTCAAATATAATTGTTTGTCTCATTATCGATACCAAACTTCCTTAGTGCCTTAAATATTGACCATTCCAAGAGTAAGTTTGTCAAAATGAGTGCTTAGTGGTTACTTCCTTAAATTTTTTTTAAATTTGGGTGTAATGGGACCATTTTTTTTAATTTTGATGAAACTAATATGGAATGGAGAAGGATATTATGCATAAGGTTTCTTTTCTTCTTATTTTCAAGACAATGCGTCTATGACAAAATTGTGTTTACCCTTATCATAGGTAATCCCATAGTCATAACCCATTAATTTATCTATACAATTATATTATTATGTTGAATATAATATTTTATATAATAATTAATTAACCATATGGTGATTAGTTTTGATAAAAAATTGCCTCCCTACTAGGTATGGGTGCTACTTATTTATAGTAAGAAGCATAGATAACATCTCTTTCTCATATGAGGGATGAGTAAATTTATTCCCCATAAGTAAATTATTTATTAATATTAAGTGATAACCCTAATACATCATAAAAACTCTAATTCCACTTGTATAATCATCATGTTCACAAAAAATAGTTTGGAGAAGTCAGACATAGTTAGAACACATGTAATACACATTACATGATTGAGTAGTCTAAGATAATGAATTTATTTTTGGCAAAAATAACACTTAAATATTTTTTCACATAAGTGGTTATTAGTAAGGAGTTATAAGGTATGGTTAAAATGTATCAGATGTTCTTCCCATGTACAAATATAGAAAATAATGTCATCAAAGAACACTAGTATGAATTTTCATAGAAATGGCCAATAGATTTTGTTAAGTAAGCCTTGATAGGTTGATGGAGCATTGGTAGGTACAAATGGAAAAAAATAAAATCATAATTAACATCATTATTTTAAAATTTTATTTTATGAATATCATCTTCTTTGATGGATATATGATGATCACCTAATCACAAGTCGAGATTCGAGAAGAATCAAGCTCTATGCAATTTGTCCAATAGATCATCAATCACTAGAATGGAAAAATTGTTCTTGATAGTGAGTTTTATGAGTTTATGAAATTAAATAAAAAGTATAAACTATTCATATTATTTTATTATACCAATAATATAGGAAAATACTAAGGACTGATGGTGGGCATGATGACTCTAACATGCAATAATTCGTGCACCATTTTTTATATTTCATTATTTTGTATAAATGGTTATTTATAAGGGTGAATATTTTAACTTAAAATTCCCATAATTAGATGAGTCACATGATTTTAAATCTAGTGTGGGGTTGACCTTTTAAGTTTTGGAAAAAATATCATGCTTGGAAAAGAGTTATTGTAATTCTCATGGGTGGTTGGAATCAGTGGTTTCATTGAAGTAGATCATGAAAATATTGGAAATAATCTAATAATATCCCTTTTTATAAACGTTTCCATGTGGTGAGAGATAATGATACATTTATAGGCTATTTCAATGCCTCTTAATGTGTTTTATTGGTCCTTATTAATGAATTAAATCCATCTCTTAAAATTCCTATAGGATAGGGCCTACTTTCCAAAGCCATTATGCTCCTAAAACTATGTCACAATACTATATATGTATAAAAATACATTTATGATTTCAAATTATAATACCCCATTGAAATTAAAAAATTATTTAATTTTCCCTTATAATGTAAGGTTCCTCCATTTGTGATCAAGACTTTAAAACTTGAACAAGGACAAACATAAGAATAAACCTATTTTATAGGCCTATGAGCAATGAATTTATGTCTACAACCAAAGTTAATGATAATAATGAGGGGATATTTTTTAAAATAACCCATTAATCTCATACTCTAAGGAGTGTTTACCTTAACCAAGTAATGCATCAAAATTTTAGGGTACGACTCCATGGTGTTAGGTTATTCATCATGGAAATATTGAGAATGTTCTCATTCTTCAACATCTAAGGATGATTTGACATCCAATAATATAATTTATATTCAATGGACTTGTGTCCTATAGACAATGTTTCATCACACTTGTGACATAGGAACTTTTCATGATGAACACATATTTATACCTCCATAAGGCATTTAATGGGGGTTAATTTTGGAGGAGGACTTGGGATTAGCTATGGGGCTATAATTATATTTAAAAAATAAAAATTAGAATATCACTATTTAGAGGTGATCTTATCCTACACAAATTTGTCCAATCTTAATGATTCCACCATGTTATCTAGTTTAAACACCTTGAAATCTATGTAAATTATAACTTTGAGACAAACAATGAAATAAATATTCAAAAAATCATCATTAAAACCTTTGATTTGGCTTTTCAATGCTTCAAATTTAGCTTTATATGTAATAACCATTTCAATTTTCCATACTTTTTTAAGGACTCCCTTAAAATTATCATAATCATTGAGACCAAAGTGAACAAACTATAGTTTGACAAAATCATTTAGAGTAGGTTTTATATGATATTTTTAAGAAAATTAATACCACTATATATCTTCCTTATTTAAGTTAAATTATACAATGGATACATTATCTTACCCAAATGTATTATGCAACTTTAAAAGACAAATTGGCATGGTATATCCATCTAGTTGGTTTTGTACTATAAAATTTTCAAAAGTATAATGTGGGGTGATGTGATGTGATTAAAGATAGAAAACTACCTTGAGAATGCCATTCATAAAATTTATTATAAAATATGGTATTTTTTCCATTGGTGACATGTAGTCAAGAGTTGATTTGAGATTGGATTTTATGTTGGAGTTTAGCAATGTTTTGTCACATGGGTTAGATTCCTACATAGGTAAAAAAATTGACTATATTAGTCCTCGGGTGCCAAAAAATATTGACTTGAGTTATATATTAAAATGATCATCCTGTAAGATGATCAAAATGATATAATTTTCACAAGAGTAAAAAAAATTAAGTTTTTTTTAGTTGACTATAGAGTAAAGTAGCATAAAAAAATTGGTGAAAAAATGCGATGGCATGGAAGTGGTAGTAAGAGTAGGCACATGATAAGGGAGGAAAATAAAAACCTTTTTGGTTGGAAAGGGTTTTCATATTAGGAGGGATAACTTTAGATAAGTAGATGAGGAAATTTGTGAGACACAAGATTTGTTGGGTTTTGATGTTGGTAATAGGTTACAAAAAGTGGGAGCTGAGGGTGAAGGAAAGGCATCGGAGGGTCAAGAATCTAGTTTGAATGGTAGGGCATAATATTATATCAATATTATGGTGATTAGAGCTAATTGGTGGGGTTTGGAGGCAAGAGGAGGGTAGGATTAAGGCACCCATTTAGGATAATGGGGAGTTACATGAATGATGATCAAATGATGGTTTATGTATTTGAGAGTCTATGTACTTGGAATGAGAGTCGAAGTCATTTTCTATAAATTTATAACTTTTGTTTGAATGTTCCCTAATCAGTAAGTGTACCAAAGAATGGATATCAATAGGGGAAGTTAAATATTGGGTCCATATAAACTAGGGGAAGGAATATAAGGTGATTTTTCTTCCTAGAGGTTTTTAATGGGTGGTTTTAGTTATGGGGAGGATAGATAACACACTTGTAAATCCCCATTTTAGTTGATGCAAGGTGTGGGGTTTTGGTTAAAAAGGTGGTGCCCTAATTTTTATCTTTTATTACCTTGAAATGGGTTATTTTTGGTGTGGATTTGTTTATATGGGCTCCCCATAGAATATTGGGGTAAGTATTATTTAACTACATTGGGCAGTATGTTGGAAGATTTCATTAAGATTGATCTAGTGTCTGAAGATGGTATCTTGGCATCATATTCATGGGTTATGGTTTGTATGGATATGCAAAAGGAGATCCCAAAAATCATAGTGATCAAATCTCATAGGAGGTTTTAGAAGCAATGACTAAACATTAAAAAAATCCCTTTCATATGTTTTTGTTGTCATCAATTGATTCATGTTCATAAGTTCTATAAATTCAAGATGAATGATCCTATAAGTAATTAAATAAATATGAAACCTATCTATAAGAAAAAATTGGGTTTCCAAGCTTGGATCCATATGTGGCTCTAAAGAGGTTGGTTTTTTTAGATTAGGAAAAGGAAAAGGTGACAATATCTCAAGATCAAAGGTCAAATATTTGGAGACCTAGAATTTTATAGATATATAAGATCAAGGGAGTGAGATATTCACTACTTCATTGATTAAGGGGTGTGAATTCATTGAGAAATAATCATAGATGATTAAATCTTTGTTGAAGCTTCCCCAATACATTCAAAATAAAGGATCTTCAAGGACTGATGGACCTACAAGGTCATCTAGGATTAATGAGGGTGAGGAAGAATAGTGTACTTTAGATAAGGAGGAGGAGAATGAATCAAATGAAGAGCTTAATTCCTAGGGTTATTTTAGTTTCCCAAGTTTAATGTTCATTGTCACACCTTAATTGGGTTCCTAAAAGGAAAAGGGGCTAGAAATTTGGTAAGGAAAAGGTGGAAGGTGAATTTTTAAAAGGTAGAAAAGGTAGTTTGAAATAATATATGGAGTTTAGTAAGTGGGGGATAGAAATCCTCCCTTCAGTCATATTAATCTCATCTCCTATAATGTTAGATGTTTGAATACCCCTAAAAAAAGACATTTAGTAAAATGTATCATATTTGCTAGATTACCAGAAGTGCTTCTAATTTAAGAAACTAAGATGGATTTAGATGAAGAATCTAATTTAATGTAGAAAAGTTCATCAAGATAGAATCATTATTTTTTGGAAGTGACTAGAGCATCAAGTGTATTAGAAATAGCTTGGTCACATCTAGTGCCAAATGTGTAAGATGTAGCCTTAGGGCCGTAGTGGAACTTGTGTAAGTACTCTAGTTATCTTTGAATTATATATTTTTTGTTAATATGTATGGTCCAAATGATCCTAGATAAAATATTAAATTATGGAAGGATATTTTGAATAATTTTGATAGGTTCCTCGAGGAAAATATTATGTTTAGGGGTGATTTTAATTTAATTTTACAAGGAGATGAGAAATTGGGTGGTGTGGTTGGATCAATGCCTTCAATATTAAATTTATATAGGTTTGTTATAGATGATGAATTTTTTGACATATTTAAAAAATAGGGTTAGTTTACTTGGAATAATATAATGATTCAACAATATTATTGAGCATCTAGATATATTTTTAATCAATCCAATTTTTTCATAGAATAATTAGAATGTGGAAATTTTGGTGTTAATAGTTTTAGGATAAGACCACTTTCCAATCTACTTAAAGTTTGAAAGGGATAAGCCACCCAAATGGTGTCCTTTAAAGTTTGAATTGATGTGGTAGGGATCCATATATTTTCCATTTAGTGAATATTTGGTGGATAAATTGTCCTCTATTGATAGACTTAATCATGTATAAAATGACTAAGAGGTTATAGTTTATCAAAGGGTGTCTTAAAATATGGAATGAGAAACATTTTAAAAAGATATTATAAGAAAAAAAGTGTGTTCAAGCTGATCTATAGGTTCTCAATCAATTGGTGATTAATGAAGGTATGGATATTATATATTTTTATATGGAGAAGAAGCTAATGAAAGAATATGAGGAACTTATTTAGTAAGAAATCCATTAGAAGTAAAAATCAAGGGTCAATTGGCTTAAATAAGGTGATAGAAACACAACCTTATTTCATAATTATGTCTGGGTAAAAGTAATGTGACCCATATTTATATCATTAATTATAGTAGTAGAGAGGTGTTTGATTCTTAGATTGTTATTAGAGATGAGGTTATTACTTAAAAAGGAATTTATTATCAAGTGAAGAGCTATCAAATATTATGGCCTGAAACTTGAATCTGGAGTGTATTCCCAAGATGATCTTGGATAATCAAAATGAATAACTATTGGCTCCCTTCTCACTTGAAGAGGTTTAGGCTATGATGTTTTCTAGGAAGGGACAAAGCTCTAGGACCTTATGGGTTACCTGTAGCTTTATTTAAATCCTTATGGGAGTTTATAAGTGAGGATGTGTTGAATATTGTGGAAGAATCTCAACATAAAATAAAAATGGCTTTAGATCTCAATGTCACTCTCATTTTCATTTTTCCTAAAAGGGAGTATCAGGTAAGATCCATTTACTTTTATAATATTTATATATGTAATTTAGTCTATAAAATTATATCTAAAGATATAAAAAATTGGATCAAATTGGTGCTATAAAATTTCATGTCCCAAGAGTAGGTGGACTTTGTGTTGGGAAGGAATATTCAAGAAGGGATCATTACATCCCATGAGATAATCCATTATATTTCACATAATCATCAAAAATGTGTGATGATTAGGTTATATATTATTAAGGCCTATGATCAATTTAATTGTCATTTATTTCAAAAAAAATTGGATAAGTTTGGTTTTATTAAAGATTGGTGTGAAAGGATTTTTAGTTGTGTGGCTGGTCTAAAATATGTTGTGTTGATTAATGATACCCACTCAGGTTTTTTTTGGGTTTCAAGAGCTATAAAATAGGGGGATCCTTTGTCACCTTTAATTTTAATTATAATGGTAGAGGCTTTAGGGTAGTGAATCAACTGAAGGTAGAAGGGAGGCTTATAGGGACCAAAATAGTGGATGAGGTGGAGAGCTTAACTCAAATTTAATTTCTTGATTATACTTTAATTTCTAGGCATGCCACTATTAAATAAGAATGGGATTTGAAATATATATAAAGAAAATATGAACAATATTTAGTTCAAGTGGTAAGTGAATGAAAATTAGAGTCTAATTTTTTAATTGTAATGAGTCAGAGTAAAGGGAGATTGCAAGGAACCTAGGTTTTAAAGTGAGTAAGTTTGTAAGTAATTATCTTTGGGTTACTCTTTTTGTAGGGGTAGGTAAATTAAATTTGTGGGAAGATTTGATTAATAAATTTAAATATTGGTTCACTTCTTATCAATGGAAATGGTTGTTATTGGTAGGTAGGATTACTTTGATAAAATCCATTCTAAGTGTGTTTCCCATTTTTTATTTTTCTAGTTCTTCAATCACCCAACTATGTGGTGAAAATATTAAACAAAATTATGAATGATTTACATTGGCAAGGTGTTTCAGATAATAAGATTATTCGTTTTCTCAAATGGGATATATTATGAAAGAAAAAAATATAGATGGAGTATGGAATAAAAATATGTAGCTTTAAAATCAAGCTTTGGGGTGTAACTAGTGTGGATTATGGTTGAACAATAAAAGTCTCTTTGGTGTAGAATCCTTTGAAATAAATATATTGGCTCAGAGGTGTCATGGATTATGGTGTCTATTTCAAATCTTCCCAAAGGTTCTCATATGTGGAATTTCTTGCTGAAATGTAGATATATTATTACCAAGTATGTTTCTTGGAATATCAATAATGAAAGGAAGAAATTTTTGGTTGGATTAATGGAATAGGCATAAGCCTTTAGTCTAAATCCCTAATGTGGGTGAGGATTGAAATTATCTTATAACCCATTAGGGGAGTAAGGTGGTTAATTATATGGAGGTCCATATTAGTCAGGGTTTGGCTGGCTAAAAGTGGAAATGTTTGATAAGATTGCCTTTTTCAGCAAATCAGGGTAGAGTTATTTTTATATGTTTGACCAAAATAAAGGTGGTTTTCATTGATAAGGAGGATATGCTTCATTAATTGGGGGATAAATTATAGTTTTATTTAGTGAATATAGGGTATCAACTAGTGTAAGTAATAAACAACTCGTTGGCATGGGCAAATAAGTTGTTTTGGGGGAAGGAAGGGTTCCAAAAATCAAGGATTTTTACATGGTTGATGGCTCAAAAGAGAATTATCACATAATATAGAGTGCATAAGATTGGCTATTAGGCTCCTTCCAGATGTTGTATGTGTAAATATAAGGAAGAAATAAGATTCCATTTTTTATTTGAATCCCCCTTTTCAATGTGGTGTCGGTTTTAGTTTTGTCATAAGTTTGATTGGTGTTGGACATGGCATTATTCTCTACATAAGGCATTTTTAACTTGACCACATGGAGATGTGAGGCATTCCTTGTATAGTTTATGGAGAGTTATACTAGACATTCTCATTTGGTTAATTTAGAAAGAAAGTAATCAACATATCTCTTAAGGTTTAGAATAGTAATTGCATGCATGCCTATGAGATGTAGATATTTTTATCTCAGATATGGTCTTAGCTCAGGCAAAATGTAAGAAGGGGCACATTACAAGTTAGGATACAAGAATGTTTGTTAAATGGAAACTTTTGGTTATTATTCTCATTAATGGTTCAATGCTAACATATTCAAAGAGGACTTGTAGGTCAAGGGTAGTGTGGGGACCTCCTAGTTATATCTATTTTAATCTATATTTTGATGTTGCTTGTAGAGGTAATCTGGGGGCATCTGGGGTAGGATATGTAGTGAAATATTATAGTGGATAATTAATAAGATTAACCTCTATTAAATTAATGAATAGGACTAATAATAAATTACAAGATAATGCTCTAGTAGTTGGGTTATAATTTGTAGTACCTTGTAGAGTGGAGAAATCAATAATCAAATGGGATTCTCTAGTAGTGATTTAGGCATTGAATAAGCAGAAGGATAAATCTTGGAATATTAATAATATTCTTGCTAAATCATGGTCACTTTTGAGTAATTTCAAAGAGTGGTAGGGTTTTCATTATTTCTTACAATCTAATAAGGTGGCATATTTTTTAACAACCATAGGTTTAGATCAAATGGAGGCTATAAATAATTATAATTATAAAGAAAGGTGGAAATAATACATAGGGTTGGTGTATATTGATTTGAAATGACATCATTGGCATTGGGATTACATATGAAATATAAAGGATAAATTAATCATGATGGTCATTATTATTTGGTGTGGGAATTTTTAAAGAACCAAATAAGGGATTAATCAATGTTTAGTGGTGCTGGCTTTGCTTAGGGGTGAGCATATTATTTCAAGATTTCTAGTTGTGTGGTCTTAGTTGCTATTAAAATGGTGTGGTAATGGAGAAAATGTTAATTGAGTCTCTATGGTTATAGGTTTTTCGAAGTATTGTGAATCAAGAGATGGGATTCATGAGTAAGGTGTCCTTGTGTAGATTAAAGGATCTATTCTAAGCACCCTTGGTAAAGATAGTGTAGGCGGTTGAACAAGTGATGGGTGAGGGTTTCATGGGGATTTTTTTTACATGAAAGTAAATTCTGAATTGGCAACATTATTTACAATTAATTTTTTAGTGTTATTTTTTTATAAGCCCTTCGTGGCCAAAATGGTTGAGTTTTTCATATTATTGGAGTATAAGGTGAATCTCTTGGTGTAAATATAGAAGGTGGAAACTAGTCAATTCAAAGATCTACCTTTTTGGGGGAAATATGGTATTGGTGTTATTCATCTATTTTTTTTCAATACCCTAAAAGTGAAATTTATGATGTTTTTGAATTTGATATATGAACTAAATGGGTTTTGTTCCTGTTACATGATGTTATATCATGAACATTGTGTGTTTCTTACATATTTGGTAGCACTCAAACCCCCCCTCCTTGAGTTAAATTCATGGTAGGAAGTGTGTAGGTCTCCTGAGTGGGTTACTAATATCAAATTTTTGGCTTAGGGTCTTAGTAGAGGTATATTCCTATCTATTTAGTGGATGGGTAAATGATAACTGAAGGAGTATTTGTTGATTAGAGAGGCTTGGTTGGATTTGATTGTTTGGGAAGCACTGCTAGTAACTAAAGCCTCAAAGGAGGTGGTAAAGGCTCCATTAGGTGGTCTTATGAGTCAACCATTCAAGAAGAATAATTTGGTTTTGGTATTATAAGGGAGTGTGTTTTTGGACAATGAGGTGTTAATCCTAAGTTTGGTAAGCAAACCTTTAGTGCTTATTCACTAACTAGTAGTATGGTTTATGGTAAGTTTGGATTTTGGGTATAATTGGCTTATATTTTGAAATGTATGATTGCTAATATCATTTTTTTAGAATATGTATAAACATAAATGGAGCTTAAATAATATAATAAATATGGATAATTTATTTTTTTGTGGCTTTTTCTTTGTGTCTTGTTCATACGCCTTGTTCAATTTTTCTTTCAAGTCAGGTCAATAATATTCTTATCTACTTTTTATCTGAGCTAGGGTCCTACCAACTCTAGTATTTATCCAAAAAATTAGGTTTGGAGATGAAAAATAATTTTTTATGGGATATTTTTCCAAAAAATTGAAATACCTATTAATATGGTTATCTTGATGATAAATTTATAATGGTATCTTCTCCCCATGGGGAAAAATCTATACTCTTTTTTTTTTCTTTTCTAATGATTGACTAATGCAATAAGTTTAGGTAATCTTTATGAGTTATTTTGCCCCTTTTACATACTACAATGAGGTCATGTTTTTTTTTTTATAAAACATGTTGATCCTTCAAACAGTTGTAGCTACTATGTTTTTGTTAACTTGAAAAATATGATATTCTTTGTTATTGTACTTTTTAAGAAAATAGAATCATATTTGTGACTATCTAAATTCTAGGATTATAGGGAAGGATACTACATGGTGTATTTGGTATATGAGCTTACAAATATACTAATATAATTTTTAAAATACCATCATTTATTCAAGCCCAAGTGAAAATTAAAGTATTCAAACATGTGTTGGTAGATAATGATTTTAGATTAAACATGTACACCACTAATTTATTTAATTAATTATCAATATGGATAGTGTCTAAAACTCATATTAAATTATAAAATGATTTCATAAAATTCAACATAAATTCCTTAGGATAATATCATTAGATTTAAAATTAGGATCCAAGATGGTGGTTACCATATTAAATTCATGCATATTCTTCCTAATTTCAACCAAATTATGGGGTGACCTTGGATATAATAAATGTAAGTAGTAACGTCTAAATTATGCAAGTGTATAAAAATCATGCATTATGGATTCTCATTTACACTACCCATATATTATGCACTTTTAGATATTTCAATATAACACAATCTACTGATGAGAGTTAATTACATGGACAGCTTAAGGAGTATTTCATGATACCTCCCTCATAACCCATTCCATTAGATCAAATGAATACATATGGATTGGGAGAGTCAAGTATAATAAACTAAAAGGAACCAATTACAAATAGTCACGAGTAAAATAAATCAGCATAAGAAATTATAACAACATATGAGGTAATTATTAATTTTACCTTAGTGTTAAACTTAGAAAATCAAGATGTGGTTATATACACATAATGTTTTCAAAATTTTATCAATTAATGATTTTCTTTATCTTGAAAGAACCTATTGAATCTCAATATATCTGAGTGCATGCCTTAAGGGGTGCACCAGGAAAGGGGTGTGTAGACCATTAGTGTTTTTTAAGATTATTGTCCTTTTTACCACTTATTATCTACACACTTATCTCCTAAAAACTATTCCCCTAAACTTGTTCATCTCTCTTGCACACTCCTCCATTATTTTACCACCTTTAGCACCCATTTTCTTAACCTATAACCCCTTTAAATAGTTTACATGACTAGGTCAACTAGGTTGACCTTGCAATCTTATTGGTAAAACTTATTTAGGATCTAGGTCAGCCCTTGGCTAACCTAACCCATGACCTAGTTTGTTTTTACCAATAATGATACTAGGTCGATTGAGTCGACCCTATCAACCAAATTTTTTGAAATTGACTAGGGTTAAATCCACCTATATATACATAATAATTTCTCCATTATTTATAGAACATAAGAATAATTAAGATTTATTATGCATCTACTTATCCACCATTCTAATTGACGAGCACACTTAGGGTTTCATACTTTTTCTAGAGATACGTATATTTACTTATGGATAAGTATTTTGGATGCATTGATAGGTTGTGTAGCCTAGATTTGATTTATGTTGAAAAGTGCATTGGCTAAGGGAGAGATTGAGGCTCAACAGTTTCATCTTCAAAGGTAAGTATTCATAACTTTGTTCATCCTTTGTAAGAGTAGATAGATATGCATTTTCATTTCTCTTCCATAAAATAATATTTTTTATACATTGATGTGAGTATATGTGTTATATTCATGTTTACCTTTATTATTTATTACCCTCACTTTGTGCCACAAGATTTGGTGATCACTAGATTAGATTTATTTTTATTTACTTGTTATTAGTATAGTGAATCTAAAAGCATAGGAATTGTTTAGGGTTATTACATAGTTTTTCTTGATTGGAGGCTTTGGAAGCCTCCATAGTGATATTATTGTGATAAGATATCCCCTAATTAGGTTTAGTGTATCCATATTGGTCATGTTCCTGATTATCTAATGTATCTCTAATTAGAAGTGTAATTAAGATTTATCATATCAAATAAAGGATTTATTTGTAGATATGATGTATTTATTATTACATACATTATAATAAACTAAATGTGAATCTAACCCTTGTAAGTTTTCTTTCATGCCTTTCATTTCATTTCTTTTATTTTATTATTTTTCTATATTTGTGATACTAGGTCGATAAGTTTGTTATAGTTTCTAACTTTCATGTGTAGATTTAACACACAATCACATCAAAATGATTCTATTATTTCTATGCAAGTCTTTATTAGATATAGGTTACTAGATTGAACACATTTGAATAGTACTCTTATTCACTTCCAAATAGTAGACTATGTAGAATAGGTCAATTTAGTGTCTTATTCAGCTTCAGAATAGTAAACTAGGTCAAAAAAGTCAACTTAGTATTCTAGTTAGATTTCAGATAACAAATCAGGTTGACTAAGATAATATAGTCATCTTAACAAGGTTTAGAAAATAAGTATTTACTTAACTAGGTTAGCCTAGTTGACATAGTTGGTAGAACTTCAAATCAATATTCAAGGCACTTCAATAAAAATCTCATAGTCCTCGGTATCTTCTAACCCACCAAGGTTCCTTTCTCTCTTTCTCTTTCAATTCAGTTCTTCCTTATAGTTATATTTTATAAATTTTATAGTCTTCAAAAATATAATTATATAGCAAACTAGGTTAACATTGTCGACCTAGTTTTGTATTTTATCTTCTATATGAAAGACTAGGTCAACCTAGTCGACTTAGTTCTTAAGGACTCTTACTTTTGTAATATAGTAGCAAACCCATCGACTCTATTCTATAATGTTTGCATATAGTTTCATCTAAACTAAATCTATATTGTGCATAAAATTGGTAATTAACAACTATATGCTAGTAATTACTTCACACTTTCACTTTTAGTTGTTTGTATGCTTAGAATAGCTCACATAGTCTAATTAGTTGATATTTTAATATACCATTTAGTTTTACTATTTTAATATTTCTTTCACACACCAAAAAATCATATAATTTCAAAATGGATTTAAACATTTATCTACCCAAGGCCTACCTACTTGGATTTATTCATCAAGGGGGAATCTAACTTAGTTTTCTAGCTAAGTATAAACAGATGGTTAATGATATATATTGGAAAAGCACTCGACACCCTTATCACTGTAAGAATATGAAGTGAGGGGGTATGCCCCAATACCAAGACATTATTGTTGATAATTTTGACCTTATAAGTCAAATTTCCACCATTATCATTCAAATATTTTTATGTCATTGCCAATTTGCTTTTGCTCAAAGCAGTATCACAAAAGGAAGAGTTCAGGCTTTGTCTAAATATCAAAATTATTTTAGAATTTTTGTCTGAAATAAATTTTTTAAGGACTATCACATAGTTTCCTAAAGGACACTTTCATTTTTTTGAAGGGTATAATCCCTTTGGAAAAATGTAATTCAAAAGGGCAAGTGGACTATTCAATTTCTCTAAAAGGTGCAAGATAAAAGCCTGAAGGGTTATTTTCTTCAAGAAGGGCCATTTTAAGATTTCCTTTGGAATTTTTGTCTGAAGGAAATAAACAAGATGACATGACCATTTCACTTTGTACAAAAGGCTCTTTTTATTTGGAAATGGTCCATTTTACACTTTCTTGAAGGGAACTTACATTTCTCTAGAAGAACATTTACAAAAGCTTGAAGGGCATTGTCAAAAATCCAAAGGGAATTTCAAAAAGGTGAGGCAATTTTTCTAAAGAAAGGACCGTTAAAATTTTTTCAAAGGGTCTACTACAAAATCTCAAAAGACACTTTACAAAGTGAAGGGTTTATTTCACTTTTTATAAAAGGTACATTTACAAAGTTATAAAGGTATCTTACCTTTCGGAAGGATCATTTGCAAAAACACGAAGGGTTCTTTCATAGCTCAGAGGGTTCTTTTTAAAGGATAAAGGACCATTTCAAAAAAATCCTGAAGGGTATCTGCCCTTTAGAAAAGGGAATTTTCAAAGACAAAGGGACACTCAAAAACATTTTTGAAGGGACTATTTCCTTCAGAAAAGTCCACTTTAAAAATTTTCTGAATGGTTTATTTGGATCTCCAAAGGGTAATTTGAAAAGTTCTGAAGGGATTTTTCTTCAGACAAAATTTTTGAAGGGCTTTTCCAAGAAGCCTAAAAGGCTGAAAGGATACTCTACAAAAAAATTGAAGGGTAGAATCCCTTTGGGAAATTCATTATCAAAAAATCTAAAATAAAATCCAAGGGTCACTTAAAACGCTGAAGGACCATTTCAAAAAAAACTTGAAGAGTATCTACCCTTCGAAAAAGGGAAATTTGTAAATCAAAGAATTCCTTCAAACTTTTTGTCTGAAGAAATTTTATGAAGGAAAGGGCCTGTCAAAAAGTCTAAAAGACCTAATCCCTTAAGAATTTTTCCTAAAGGAATTCTCTGAGAGGATAATCCTGAAGACATGAATTCCTTCAGACTTTTCTTTAAAGGGAATGAACAAGAATGGTTCAAAGAAAATATATGAAAGAAAGGAATAGATATATTTCCTTTAGAATTTTTATCTAAAGGAAATGAATAGAAAGTAAAGCATGAAACAATAATAAAGGACCAAATAAAATAAGGAAATAATTCCTTCGAACAATTTATCCAAATGAAATGAAAAAGAGAGATAATTCCCATAGATAATTTGTCTAAGAGAAAATGACAAAAATAAAGGCTAAAAAGAAATGAATGGAAAATAATACCATGGAAATAAATAGGGATATAAATAAAATCTAAAATAAATTCCACAAAATTAGTTGAAGGAATACATGCACAAGAGTAAGAGACTAATGGTTGTTTAAGGAGTTGATGTAAGATTTCATGCATGCTTCTTAATCTTCAAGAGCTTTTCATGCAAAAGGGAGTAAGTTGGATGACTAAACCTTGAACTTAGGTTTACAAGTTGATAATCCATGCTCTTCTCCTTTGTTTTCATGCAATCTAAGCCTTTTAAGAACTTTTAGTTGAGCTTTAATTAGAGTTCTCAGTCTAAGATGTGGTGTGGCTTTCCATGCAAGAATTTGACTTATCAAACTTAGGTCTACCTTATCCCTTCTATGCCAACATGGAATTTCATGCATGCACTTTTGTTTAGCTTATTGAAATATTTCAACATTCCAGTAGTTCAAGTAGTGTTCTAAATTTAGTTTTGGCATAGCATCATGTAAGACCCATGCATGTTGATCAATCTTGAAGAATTTAATATTTATTCTAAATAAGGATTATGAAATGAGCTCTCCATCATCTTTAATGCCAAAGAGCATTTCATGAAAGTTATAAGACAAAAATAGATTTTATTTGTAGGTTGTGATAGCACAAGTTGGATTGAGTTGACCTCCTTCTATTTTCAGTGCCAACCTCTTGATTGTTATATCTTTTTCTATATAAGTTGGCTTTTTAGCCTTGAATTATATCTCATTTTTGGCAAGATTAGAGTCTCACCAAAGATTTTATTTTTGTAACCTATTTTAGATAAATAGATGGATTGTTTTTAATTTTTAAAATCTTGGTATAGTGTATTTATATCAGTTATTTGCATTAGTGATAGAATTTTTCTTCCTTGTCAAGTCTTGATTCTTACCTAGTTACTAACTAATCAGATTATGTAGGTCATGCTCTATGTTTAATGTCTTTTGGCTGATTTGTAGTGGATATAAGTAATTTTTAGTGCCTTTAATTAGGCCTATTCCATCATTTCCCTCAAGCTTTGATCACCAGGTAAAACCTTTTCATGTAATACTTATGCATAGGAGTCATTTAGAGTTGCAAATTCAATCTTTTCTTATCTAATTAGTGTTTTTAGAAGCTCAAATTGAGTGGATAAACCAAAATTCAAGTGTATCAACATCATTAGATAGGATTTCCTCTCAATTTTCCCCTTTTCCCTTTTCCCCAGTAGTTTTTAGCATAGAGCAGAGATCTGAATTGATATACCAAAGGGAGATAACCCTTATAATTTAGAGATTCAGTCCACTGATTATGTTATCCATAGCCTAGGATTATTTCCATGTTTTAGTAGACTGTGAAGTCTTAAAACTACCTTCACAAGGGTGTGAGTCTGATTGACAATGGTTTTTGGCATGCCCGATGGGACATCAAAGATTTTTTTTGCATATTTGAAGAAGTTTTACAGTAGAATATCATATCCATCATCATCAACATCTAGTTGCATAGCTCATAGCATCATTAAATTAATTCTTTCATGCTAAAGGTTACCACAATTTTAGCAAGTAAAGGTATTCCTTTGGAATTTATATCATATAAGAGATCAAGGTTTAGGAGGTTAAAACCATATCCTCAAATAGTATTTGTCTCCTAGTTGTCTTATTGTTCTAACCACTACAAACCCCACTATCCAAATGACCATCATAAATCAAGTGTTTGTTCCATTCAATATAAGTAACCCACTAAATTTAACCTAATTTTATGGCATCCCAATGTATACCCTCAATAGTATCCCATTATTCTCAAGGGAAAATCAAACAACCCCTATTGAGCATATCCAAGATGTAGATAATCTCTATTCAATCCATAATGTTGTTGAAAATAATGCTGCTATCAGATTGCTTTTTGCTTCCTTCAAAGGAAAAGCATTCTAATAGTATAAAAATCTACCACTAAACTCCATTTATACTTTGTATTAATTGGGTGTAGCTTTAGGCCATACTATTTGAAAGCCCTTAATTCTGACATTAGTGTGATGATACAATCAATGGGTGGTACTACCTTACCAAATGCTTATGAGGTTACAATAAGGGAAAAAAATAGTTTGATACAAGCTGGAAAGATTTATCCAAGGCCTCCAATTCCTATATTTCTATTAATAAGTTCTATACCATCCCCTCAATTTCCTCAAATCCCATCCATAGCTCCTATTCCAGTACCTCGAGCTCAAATTGTAGCCCCTACTAGTCAAGCTAGTGAGATAGGAGAGTTGAAAATCCTGCTATAGTACTTTAAGAATGAAATAATTTAGCTCAAAAGGAAAAAAAAATAGGCTAATAGGCTCTATCAACAACAAAATAAAACCAACTATTAGTACTTTAAACATCAAAGGCCTCCTTATCAAGGTTTCAAAGAGAATAGACTACCTAATCAAATACAAATAGCCATAACTCCAACTAAACCATATACTATCATTGATCATAATGCTCCATCCAATTCAAATTCTATTTTTCCCACCCCACCTCAAAATAAATATATTCATTATTTAGGTTGGTAGTCCTCAAATCTCAATGATGCTCAAAACCAAGCTTTGGTATCACAAAACATCACTATGCCACAAATGACACAAGAAGAGTTTTCTTTTCAAGGAGTTCAATACCAAGATACAAGTTTGGCATCTCAAAGAGAGACTCAACAAGTTCAATGGCATCCTAAGGCCATTAATGTAAATTGGCAAGTGGATGACCATGTTAATTTTACTTAGGGTGTTAAAACTAACAATTCGAGTGGTCAAGTTACAACTATAACTAGGACTAAAAGAAAAACCACTGATGAGGTTTAGGGGGTGAAAAATGATTCAATAACTCTTAATATTATTCTTAAGAGGATAAAATAATAATTTTTTTCCCCTAAAACTGAAAAAAATCATAATGTAAAGGTTATTAAAGTTTAACAACTACATATAGTTCATGAGCAACCAATACTTCAGAAAGTGCAATCAAAGGTTGGTAGATCTCATTTGAATATAGTTGATCAGATGAAGAAGTCAAACATTAGCATTATAATTTGGGATTATCTTTCCATTATAGGACAAAAATATATGTTCATTCAAGAGCTTTCAGCTCTCAAATTGTCTCCAAAACCGATTGAGAAAGAAGGTGTTGTCTTGACTAATTCAGATTAGCCAACTAAGCATCAAGTACATCAAGTTAATAAGATGGTAAATGTGGATAAAACTAAGGTAAAATAAAAGAAAAATACTCCTTTTTACCTTTCTTTTATATTAGGAGATACTTTGGTTCATAATTGTATTGTGAATGGTGGAGCTAGTAGTACAGTCATGCCTAAACATATTATAGACAAGGTCAGCCTTGTTTATGAGACAAATACTAAATGGGTATTAAAATTTTATGGGTCAAAAAAAAAGATGATATTCATCATAAAATATCTAAATTTTATGTTACATGTTTGTCCTAATGTTACTATTCATGTTGTTGTGGTAGACTTGCCTCCTTACTTTGTTATGTGCCTTTCAAGGGAATTCACCTCAAAGATTGGGGGATATTTATTAGATAATTAGACTTATTTAATTTTTATAACTAGGTATGGTACCAAGGTATTAATTCATTTTGAGCCTATTGCATGTTTTCATATGGATCCATATATGCTAAGTGTTGTGAACACTAATTGTATCATCTCGGATGAAGTATTAGAAGCTAGTGAAGTAGAAAGTGAATCACCTGTGGATGGAGTTATATATTTTTTCCTTGATGAGTGGGCTTCCACTTTTCATGATCATTATCCTTATAATATTATTTAATAAGAAGGACTTGGTGTGTATTGCCTTCATGATAATGATGCACCAATTCTAGCCATGGTTAAAGATGACGAGTCTAGTGAAGGTCTATGGTAATTGTACTTTGATGGATCAACGAATAAACATGGAAACAAAACTAGAATGATGTTGGTTTCTTCAAAAAAGAAATGGTATTTATATTTTATTAAACTTTAGTTTGATTTTTCAAATAATGTTGTTGAGTATGAAGCACTAGTTCACAGTTTGCAGTGGGCTAAGAAGATGAAAGTCAATTCTTTGTAAGTGTTTGGTGATAGTGAGCTTGTAGTCTACAAAATAAGAGGTTTGAATTTATGTAAAAATTTGTTGCTTAAATCTTACAAGCATATAATATGGCACTTACTTTAATATTTTATAGCTTTTAACATTTAGGCAATACCAAGAGGTAAGAATAAACATGTTGATAGGTTGGCTGCTATTGGGGCATAATTTAGTATCCTAGTTGATGTAAAAAGTGGAAAAAATCAATCACATATAAAGGTCATTGTAAGGCCTTCTATTCTAGATAATCATGAAAATTGGCAAGTGTTCAAAAATGATAATCAAATTGTGAGATTATTATAAGAAAAGGTTGAGTTTTCTTCAAGAAACCAAGCAAAGCATTTACAACAGTATGTTGATCAGATTGTTCAACTAAAAAAAATAAGTTGCCCAAGGGATTGGTCACACTTGAGAACATGTTCAATGCTGATGATGATCTAATGAAAGACAATTCATCCTTGTCAACAAAAGAAGATCATTATTCTAATGTAGAGATTACAGCTAGTAAGATTTTAAAGTTGGGTAAGGTATGAACTCCTTCACAAAAATAAGCTTTCATTGAGTTATGCACAAGTTTTGTTGATATATTTTCATGGCAATATAGTGATCTCAAGGTATTTGACCCAATTTATCTCAACACACCATTTAGTTAGAGGTTGAAAATAAACTAGTGAGACAAAGACAAAGGACCATTAATTCTAAGCTTGAGCCTTTGATGAGACTTGAGCTTCATAAGATCATAGAGTCAACTATTATATTTCCAATCAAGCACTCAACTTGGGTGGAAAATATTGTTTTGGTACATAAAAATAATGTGAGATTATATTGTGTGTTGACTTCCATGATTTGAATAGGGATTCACTTAAAGATCGCTATCCATTACCATTAATGGAACAAATTTTATAGCTGGTTGCAGGTTTAGAGAGGTTTTCTTTGTTGGATGGATATAGTGACTACAATCAAATTTTGGTCAAAGAAGAGGACCAATTTAAGATGGCCTTCACAACCAAGTGGGGGATGTTTACATACAGAAAGATTCCATTTGATTTATCTAACATTGGATCAACCTTTTAGAGAGCCATGGATATGGCATTCCAAGGCCTTTTTAACAATTGTGTACTTGTTTATTTAGATGATATAATAGTGTTTTCAAAAAAATTAGGTGATCACATGGTTCATCTCAAGCAAGTTTTTGAAAGGTGTAGGCAATTTGGAATATCTCTAAATCCCAAAAAGTGTGTCTTCTCAGTTCATGAAGGTAATCTTCTTGGACATGTTGTTTCAAAGTATGGTTTAAACATAGATTCTGAAAGGATAGACTCCATTCTTACACTCTCTTTTCCTAAGCACAAAAAATCTATGCAAAGCTTCTTTGGGAAAATCATCTTCATAAAGAGATATATTGCATATTTTTCCATTATAGCTAAGCCACTAATAGCCATGCTAAATAAGAATGAGAGCTTCATCTAGTCCAAATAAGGAGTAAAAATATTTGAAGATATTAAGAAGGCCATAGCTAGTGTTCCTACACTTATAAATCTAGATTTCATAAAAGATTTCAATCTTTATACTTATGCTAACATGGACACCATTTTAGGCTTTCTTATGCAACAAAATCATGAGGCATTAGAGTAGCCAATAGCCTTCTTTAGTAAAGGCTTGGAAGAATATAAAACAAGGTATTATTTTATTGAAAAATATGTACTTTTAGTTATCAGGTCTCTTAAAAAGTTTAGATATTTGTTGTCTAACAATAAAATACACCTAAAGGTCTCTAACCCGAGCATCAAGGAGTTTATTTTGAATAAAAAATATAAATGAGAAGAGAGATGGTTGGATAACCAAGGTAATGGATTATGATGTGGAAATTAAGGTGATAAATTTTATTAGAGGAAAATGAATTTGTGGGCATCTATCTCAATAGTTGCAAGAGACTAATGAGGTTGTTTTAGTGTCAAATGATGAAGAGGTTGCAACTAGTCATACCTCACCTTCCAGTTGGTTTCATGAGTTGGTAATATATCTCCAAGATGGTATTTATCCCTCTCATCTAAGTGCTTCAAAAATAAGATATTTTAATTTGAAATCATTCCATTCTTGCTTATTGATGGTGTATTTTTCAAGAAATATATTAATGGCATGTTGCTAAGATGTATAGATCCAAACCAAACTCATAAATTGCTTGAATAATTTCATGATGGACATGGTGGAGGACATTTTTCTATAATAATCATATCCCTTAAGATCATGAGAGGTGGGTATTATTAGCCTATTATATTTGGTGATTACCATACATGGGTTAGGAAGTGTAAATAGTGTGTTATGTTTGTAGGAAAAGTGAAACTTGTAGCCTTACCTCTTCAACTAATTATGGTGGATCATCCCTTTGTCCAATGGGGATTGTACTTTATTGGTCTAATTAATCCTCCTTCAATTTTAGGACATAAATGGATTCTAACTACTATAAATTACTTCACACGTTGGACACAAGTATTGGCATTGAAAGAAACAATGTTCTTAATTTCTATGAAGGTTTGCTTACTAGGTTTAGAGTTCCTTCAACTATTATTTCTGATAATGTAATGGCTTTTATGGGAACTAGGATCAGCTAATGGGTTGTCCAACATGGAATTTATCTTAGCACTTCATCAACCTATTATCCACAAGGCAATGGCCTTACTGAATCTATGAATAAGAACCTATTGAGGATCATAAGAAGGACTATTGAAGACAATAAAAGGTCATGGCATCTCAAGTTAAAGTTATCACTATGGGCTGATAGGATTACCTATAAAATATCAATATCTAACTCTCCATACAAGCTGGTATATGGTAAGGAAACAAGGTTGCCCATTTCTCTTGAATTTCTTACTTTGGAACTAATTCATCAGCTTGAGTTGTTGTAAAATGAGCCTATGGAGATTAGGTATATTGAGCTTATGGAGCTAGAAGAGATAATAATAAAGTCCATGAGAGCCATGGAGATTCATCAAGCACAATTGAAGAGAGATTTTTACAAAGGAGCTTCTTCATGAAGTTTCAAAGAAGGAGATTTGGTCCTCAAGTGGGATGAGGATAGAGATAAACTAGGAAGGCACACAAAGTTTGACTCCCTTTAGAGTGGCCCATACACAATATCCAATTATAAATCCCATAATGCCTTCCAACTTGTAAATATGGATGAAGAAGAGCTTCCAATCCTAGTCAATGGGATATATTTAAAACATTGCTACTGAAGAGCAAAGTTCCTTGTACATAGTTTGTTTTGATTTCCTCCAAGTGTTATTCAAGCACAATAGTTTCATTCTATTTTATTTTAAATAAGTGCTTGTTTACACATTTGTTTTTTAGTTAGTTTTCACTACTTTGTGTGTTTCCCTTCTTATTTTGGAGGATGAAGGTTGTTTTTTCAAATCAGAGGTTGTAATTATAGTCATGGATCAGATTTTCCATTGTTTTATGAGTTCAAATGTTGCTTATATGGTCTGGTTCTCAAGTATAACAGGCATGCTTCCTAGTTGAGTCACCAAAATGTTGACAATTTTGACCCTGTAGGTCAAATTACCACCCTTATCATTTGAATATTGTCATGTCATTTCTAATTTGCTTTTTCTCAAAGTAGTTCTAAAGGGATAGTCATAATACTTTGAGCTTTCATGAAAGGAAGACTTCAAGTTTTGTCTAAATATCATAATTGTTTTGGGCTTTTTATCTAAAACAACTTTTTTGAGGACCATATCACAGTTTCCCAAAGGATACTTTCATTTTCTCGAAGGGTATATGCCCTTCAAAAAAAAGGCAATTCAAAAAGCAAGTGGACTATTCAATTTCTCCAAAAGGGCACTCTACACAAAATATGAAGGGTATAATCCCTTTGGGAAATTCATTATTAAAAAACCCATAAGAAAATCCAAGGGTCACATGAAAAGTTGAAAGACCAATTTTAAAAAAAACCTAAAGGGTATCTACCCTTCAGAAAAGGGAAATTTATAAAGGAAAGAATTCCTTTGAACTATTTGTCTAAATGGATTTTATGAAGGAAAGGGCTTGTCAAAAGGCCTGAAAGACCTAATTCCTTTAGAATTTTTCCTGAAAGAATTATCCAAGAGGAGAATCCTAAAGACATGAATTCCTTTAGACTTTTTATTTGAAGGAAATGAATGTGAATGGTTCATACAAAGGCTCGAAAATAAAGGAACAAAAAGAATTCCCTTAGACTTTTTGTCTGAAGGAAATGAATAGAAAGTAAATCTTGAAACAATTAAAAAGGACCAAACAAAAGAAGGAAACAATTCCTTTAGATAGTTTATCTGAAGGAAATGAAAGAGAGAAATAATTCCCATAGATAATTTGTCTACAGGAAAATGACAAAAACAAAGCCCCAAAGGAAATGAATGACAAATAATCCCATGAAAATAAATAAAGACAAAAATAAAAGCCAAAATAAATTCCATAGAAGTGGCTGAAGGATTACATGCAGGAAAGCAAGAGATCGATGGTTGTCAAAGGAGTTGACGTAAGATTTCATTCATGCTTCTCAATTTTTAAGATCTTTTAATGTAAAAGGGAGTAAGTTGAAGTTGATTAAACCTTGCACTTAGGTTCACTAGGTGATAAGTTATGCTCTTCTCCTTTGTTTTTATGCAATTCAAGCCTTTCAGGCACTTCTAGCTTAGCTTCAAGTAGAGTTCTCCATCCAAAATGTGGCATGGCTTTCCATGCAAGACTTTGACTTATCAAACCTGGGTCCACCTCATCCCTTCTATACCAAAAAGTAATTTCATGCATGCACTTTTGTTTTATCTTATTGAAAGCTTTCAATTGTCTAGTAGTTCAAGTAGAGTTCTAAATTTAGTTTTGGCATAACATCATGCAAGACCCATGCATATTGATCAATCTTGAAGAATTTAATATTTATTCTAAATAAGGATTATGAAATGAGCTCTCCATCATTTTTAATTCCAAAGAGATTTTCATGCAAGGAATAAGACAAAAATAGATTTTATTTGAAGGTTGTGATAGCACAAGTTGGACTGAGCTGACTTCCTCTTCTATTTTCAGTGCCAACCTCTTGACTGTTGTATCTTTTTCTATATAAGTTGGATTTTTAGCCTTGAATTCTATCCTCTTTTTGGAAATATCAGACTCTCACCAGATATTTGAGTTTTTTAACCTTTTTTAGATAAATATGAGTATTTTTATTTTTTAGAATGTTGGTATAGTGTATTTATGTTAGTGATTTGCATAAGTGATAGAATTTTTCTTCTTTGTCAAGTCTTCATTCTTGCCTATTTACTAACTGATTAGATTATTCAGGTCATGTTCTATGTTTAATGTCTTTTGGTTGAAGTTACAGTGGATATAAGTGGTTTTTAGTGCCTTGAATCAGGCCTATTTGATCATTTCACTCAAAATTTTATCACCAAGTAAAACCTTTTCATGAAATATTATGCATAGGACTCACTTAAAGTTGAAGATTCAGTCTTTTCTTATCTAATCAATGTTTTTAAAATCTCAAATTGAGTAGATAAAACAAAATTCAGGTGTATCACCATCATTAGATAGGATTTCCTTTCAAGTTTCCCCTTTTGCCTTTTCCCTTTCCCCTAATAGTTTGTATCTTAGAGAAAAGATTCAAATTGATAAAACAAAGGGAGATAGCCCTTATAATCTAGATATTTAATCCACTAATCAGGTTACCCATAGCCTAGGATTATTTCCATGTTTTAGTAGACTGTGAAGGCCTAAAACTACCTTCACAAGGGTGTGATTCTAATTGACAATAATTACCATTTCTAACAAAGATCCCTTTTAGCCTCATTGTCTTGAAACCATCCATAGATTTATTTTTAGTTCCCTATTTTTATCCAACATCCCTATCACACTTAAATTAACACTTTATAATAATTTAAAAACATTGAAGATGCCCTCTTAGTTAACATTTACTTTTTAGTTAACTGCTTGTTCTTTGTTCATTATATGTTACATTGCAAAAACTTATATTAGCCAACATTGGTTCAAGTTTTTATGTTGTGTGATTCAAATAGATCATTCTTATTAACCTAATTGATTATGTGTTTATTGGGAGAATAAAAATGGATAAGTAAAGTTATATAATATGTTCTTCAGATATTCATTCATTATGTAAGTAGTTATCGGCTATATGTATTTTATCTTATCCTCCATGACTTGTAAATGGATAGAAGGTGAAAAGTCTCCTCTTTTGGTGTCATAGTATGAGAAGAATGTGAATAATTAGGGACTGCAAATGACTATATATATATATATATATATATATATATATATATGCTTGTATGAAGAAGATTATAAAGTTTTATTGAGATCAATAAAGACTATGTGGTTATGGTTACCTATTATATTTCTTATGTTTTTTTCCTTGTATGCAATGTCTTGTTAATGTTTAGCTTAATTCCATCTAATTTATTCTAAAGGATATATTCACTTTCATGAAGTACTGGTTAATTATAAATCCTTCCTATCACATGATAATTATTATCTTTCATGCTTCTGCTAAATATGAATTCTCTACACTATCATGTGTACTTAGGTAAAACCTATCTATCCTCATCCTTAGCATGCTTTGTTATATTAAAAACCTCTGCTAATAATAGTGCATTGAGCGTGGAACACTCCTTCTAAAGGAAACTATGCTAAGATGGTTACTGGGATAAAGAGACATTGAAACATGGTGTGACCAAAAATTATGGAATTTTGTAGAAAAGGAATCTAAAAGTACTAGTCTTACCACAAGTTAAATTATTCAAGAGTATATATACAAAGAAATATATAAAATTTTCTAGTGCAAGCTACTCAAACTACTAACTAGTTGACAAGACTAGAATATTATTGCTTTAGTCATAGAATGAAAGAAATAATTACCTGGACCAAAGAGAAGATAGACCAATTATTGAAACTATAAATTGACAAGATGAGAGAGATGCACTATTGGGTCACCACCACTATAGATAGATACATGATCAAAATTGGAGTACAAGGGTATATAGAATTCAAAGCTATGTAGGACCATTTTTCCTGAAGAATTAGAGGAAATTTTTTTCAATGACTATCTCTCCTAATAAAGATGTTGGTTTTGGATAGGGTGATGTTGCCTACTCCAGCCAATATAGAGTAAAGGCTTCAAATGTATGGGGGTGTGTGAACATGAAGGTGAATGATGGATAAATGAATAAGTAAAGCCTGAAATTGAAACCAGAATGGAGATTTGTAGGAAGAAGAGTTAGAAGAAAAGTCTAGATTCATAAAAATAACTACAATAATATAAAAGATAGAATAATTAGAAGAATGCCCAAGTAGATACGAGTAGAAGTAAGATTAGTAGTAGATTAGATGATGAACAAGTGTAAATATGTAATGAGTAGAAGGATGAATGAAGGATGAAGAAAGAGGATGATAAATTCCAATAGATAGAATGAGAGGATGAAGAATAAGATGAAGATGAGATGTGCAAAGAAGAAGGAGAGAATAGTTTATAATTAGATCAAATAGATGTTAGAGTTAGTGCACAGCTATAGAAAAGGGTATTGTCTGAAGAAGAGCAATTACACAAATAAATATAATACTATCATAGGTAAATGTAGGTTCAAGAATAGCAAAATAAGAAGAGATAGAAAAGAACCATTCACTAGAAGAGCACACTTCTCTGAAACCCATTATTTTATATTCTAATAGAAGCTTTTAGCTAGGTAGATAGGAAGGTGAAAGTTGGGAAGGACCATTTTCAGAACACATGAACCATTGGGGTACTAAAATTCATACTAAATATATCATAAAGGATTTGAAGGCCATATAATTAGTTGATTTTGAATTAAAAAAGAAGAAATCATAGGTAAAAAAAGTATGCACCATAATTATTTTAGTGTGCATAATAGTACATAGGTAAGACCACTTAGAATGCAGCCTCCTCTAACAAATGATACACAAAATTATCCCTATACCAGTCAACATGATGAATTATCTAGGAAGATTCATAAACTTATCCAATTATGATGGTTCCACATATCCTAAACAATACATACTAACTTGCAAAATGAGATGGCAATCTAAGGGCATCACTAATGAAGCTATTCAAAAGTGCAAATTAGTATAGACACTAGCTAGTATATCACTAGAGTTCATATACATAAGAGACCTTTAGCAAGAAATTATAAAATATGTTGAGGACTATCTTGTTATAAAATTCAAGGTCAAGAAATGCACTAGTTAGACTGTGCAAGAACTGAATTATATATGGAAAAAGTTTGGGGAATGGGTTTACGACTATGACAATAGATTATTTGATGTAATGAATAAGGTAGAGTTTGATTTAATAGATAAGCATAAAGCTACATGGTTTTTCAAAGGATTACACCCTAGAATTAGGTTTAATACTAAACAAACTCAATATTCTATGCAATTAGATTCATAGCTGTTAACTTATGCATATAACAGATTGAAGATTATGGATAAGTTCTTATTGCCAATTCCAAGATTGAAAATACACTATAGGCTTTCATGAAAAAATGGAGTAATACCATAAGGTAGATAATCCTAAATTGAATTTATGGTGTATAGAGTTTTAAAAAGGACACTATAGAAATTGTTTCCCTAAAGTCAAGATAGAATTTTGTGAACTCTATTGAGTAGTTCGGCATGCCACTCTACAATGCCATCTTCTACAGTAATATATCAAGAACCTGTAGAACCTGTATTGTAATTTATGCAAATTGACTAACAATGATGAAAATAACTATAGGTATTTATAGGAGTTAAAGGATGGAATCACTAAAAATGTATTTTCCATCACTATATATAAAATATCCTTAGTGAAGTTGGTGATCTTAGGCCAAGAGGTAAGTAAAGGTTGTGTAACCCAGATGAGTCCACAATGGATTTTGAGTTCACCATAGTATTAGCCTCAATGTTTGACTAGTTGGACCCCTTATTCACCAAGATAGACACCTATGTTCCCTTAGTATCAGTATATATCACCTTGGAGGTCACCCATAATGCAATAAAAACAAACAAGTTGGGCCCCACCAACTATGTACTAGTAATTTAGAATTGCATATAACAATCAAAAGCACCAACATCAGAATATTATGCAACCATAAGGAGGGTATCAAGGTGGATATAAATCCAATAGAGGAGAATTGTGAGGTGGATATAAAGGAGGATACTAGGGTGGTAGAGGAAATAACTATTAATGGCCTCATTTGTAATTCTACCTCTATGGAGAATATAATCACGTCTAATGAAATTACACAATGAACCCACAAAGGTTGTCTGATTATGCATATTACAAAATCTCTTACCAACATGACATAGAATATCTCCCTATTTTAGAAAAACAAAGGAAGGATAAGTCTATCTAGAATGTGAATATGGTGAGTGCATAGCCTGAATAAAATGCATTCTTAAATACCATGACATGATAATAGCACATAGACCAAGGTTTACCACCACTCGAGATGCCACAAGATCAAGGGATCCAAAAATCTAAATAGGATAAGTACCTAAATCTATCTATAGAAAATAGCCTCATGTACAAAGATACATAGATGTTGAAAACATTCAACATCATAAGACTATTGATGGTGATGCTACAATAATCAATGCACAAATGTATGGCCAAATCATGTGAATTATGTATCAATATGGAGTTATCACTGCACTCATAAATCTCTTGAAACTATTAAGTACATTACACAATGAAGATATATTTTAGAACATCATGATCCTGCTACATAACATACTAGAATATGTTTAGTATGGCCAATAAAAGATATAAAAATGGTTTGGTATGTCAAAATGAATAATCCTTAGGATGTTGATGCATGAATTGATATTGACGTTGTTGGTTACACAATCCCAAATGCTATCTTTGATTTGAAAAACATAGTTAATATCATTATTAGATATACATGGGAAGTTATCAAAAATCCATATATAAAATACATCCTAATAACTCTAAGCCTAGATGATTATGGGAAGGCTGAGCCTATTGGTAAACTAGAATATGTCAAGATCAAAGTCACAGACTTATCTTTATAGGGTGACTTTGAAGTCATCAACATGAAGACCATAGTAACACATTACCCTACATTGATAGGTAAGAAATGGGCATATGATGGTCAAATGACTATCAATATAATTCATAATCATCTTGAGGCACATCAAGGTGATAAATTAGTTATCATTCCTCTCAACAGAGCACACAAGCCTTACAAAATGCTAGCTGAACTAGACTCTCCATACACTACACAAGAAGCTAGTTGGATGAAGGTGAATTGTGAAGAAAACCTAAAAGCTTTGCATGCATTTGTATGCAAATTTATATACCAACATACCAAACCATAGGTATAATCACTGCTTACTTGGTAGCTAAAGACATCAGAACAATGGAGGCCTAAACTAGTAGTTATGCAGTTGGTAGTAAATTAGTTTATCATCAAAGAGTGTGCGTATATGTCTACAAAATCCCCTATTTGGTTAGAAGTTGATTTCATTTATAAAAATTGAATAACACATTCAAGACTATAGAAAACCAATAAGAGAATGCATTTTGCCATGGGATTCAACTTTAACTATCAGTGGTGACTCAGACACCCACCTCCTCAACTTGGCCCAAGGTGACCATGAACTCCAACCAATGTGAATGGTATTTACACACAAGTGATAATTTTTTGTGTATTATGCAACAAAGGAAATCAATGATTTCATTATATAATTACAAGTTCATATATCAACCATCAACTAGCAAGTTACACTCTAAATTATGCCTTGAAAGGACTTGTTGTGAAATGGTGGGAAAATCATCAAGATAATCAATTAGATTAGGATGATGTCTGTGAACTCTTGATTAGTAGGTTCTAGCTGGCATAGTTTATCCATACCAATTGGCCATTCTTTCAATAAGGTGAGTGCCTTTAAATTCATATACATAAATGTGTTGAATTCTATAATGAGGAATGTGTGCACCAAAGTATTGGGTTTTAATTTTCCACTATACACTGGCTCCATTACCAACAACATGGTACAAGTACCAAGAGTGTATAAGGGAGACCAAACATTGGGTACAAGTATAGATTGATTCTATACAAATCTTTATGTTTAAAGATGAAAATCTACTAGTTTATAATACACTACATAAACTCAAGTTCTTCTTATGCCAAGGGTGTGTAGAATACTTGAGAACCACAAAAGAATCTACTACATAGAATAATGCAACCTCTGATCTTAATGAGGCATTATAAATGTGTAAAACTACTAGAAATAAAGAAAAATATTTTACATATCCATGTCACTTCATAAAAGATGAGGTAGAAGATATTAAGGATTTATATTCTAATGGTGATCTAGATTTGAAGGATTTATTTGATCATGAGAGACCTGTAGAACCACTCAAGAGCACTGGTGTAGAACCCACTGAAGAAGATAAGCTAAATAGTATCCAAATTCCTCAATAAGAAGGGAAATGGAGGTTATAGGAATCCCTTTAATAATAAAAATACAATATTTATCAATAACCCCTCAAAAATCATGTTGAAAGCATCAAAATAGAGTAGGTCCCCAAATTGGCAAACATTGGTGACTATTGGATGCAAGATGAGATCTCTGAAGTGCTACAATTTTTGAGAGATTGTCAAGATGTTTTTCTCACAAAATTATCAAAATTTCAAGGTGTTGATCCATCTCTTGGTGAGATTTATATTTAGCTAAAGGAGTATGCATAGCCTACAAATAAGAAGCCATATAAGCTCAATTCAAATATGAAGCTAAAAGTAAAGGCTAAATTGGACAAAATAAAGGATGTAGGAATCATCTATCTAGTAGAAAAGGTATATTGGGTAAGCCCCATGGTATTTTATCCCAAGAAAATAGGATAAATATAGGTATGTGGGGAATATCACATCTTGAATGACACCTACATAAATGATCCATTTTTAATTCCTTTTATAGATGAAGTTTTGGAGTCTGTCATAGGACATGAGGTTTATTCTTTCATAGATAGTTTTAGTGGATATCATTAGATACTAATCATAGAAGAAGATAGATCCAAAATAACATTTACATCATAATGGGGTTTTTTGCATACAAAGTCATGCCTTTTGGCCTGAAGAATGCACCTATGGTGTTTTCTCATGCAGTGGTTATGACATGCAAGGATTTCATTCATGACTTCCTATAAGTATACCTTGATGATTTGGTAGTCTTCTCCTTGTTCAAAGAGAATTTGTCTAAGCTATGTTTAATGTTAGAATAATGCTGAGAACTACACATTACTTTAAATCTGAAGAAATGTTTATTTTTCACATTGTTTGGTGTTTTTATAGGCCACAAGTTTTTAGTGAAGGCATTATGGTAGATTAGACAAAAATCATAGTCATCCTGAGTATGCCTCCACCTATCAATTCCATCGAAGTTTACTCTTTCTTAGGGAATATAGGCTACTATCACAAATTTATCAAAGGCTAGGTAACTATTTCATCTCCTCTAGAAACTTTACTATAAAAAAAAAAAAAAAAGTTTATCTGGACTTCAGAATGATAAGTAGATTTCATTGATCTAAAATAATGACTAGTTACTACACCCATACTTGTCTTTATAGAATGGAGAAAGCCTTTTCACGTATATGTGGATGCTTTAGGTATCACAATCAAAGCTTTTCTTGCATATCCTCAAGATGGTGGGCTTGACCATCTTATTCATTTTGATAAATAGAAATTATCTGACATAGAGAAAAATTTTACAACCATAGAATGGGAAGCATTAGCCATTATGTTCGTACTTCAGAAATTCTAGCACTATTTACTTGTGACACCATTCAAAGTCTTCACAGATCATCAAACCCTATTATACCTTGTCAACAAGATGATGATATAAGGATGTATATCTCAATGGTTAATGTTGTTTTAGGATTTTAATTTCATATAAATGTAAATCCAAGAAGAGATAATGTAGGACTAGACCATCTCAGTGACATACCAAATGGGGAAGAGCTAAAAGAATTATAAGAAGACTAACCTAATGCTCATCTTTTTTATGTCTCTATAATTCTTGAAAATTTTGAAGCCATTACCAACTTCCTCAAATAAGGAGTCTTCCCTACACACTTTCAATAGCATGATAAGAAGCATTTTATGATTAGAGCCCTGCCATATACCATCATTAATAGGTTTTTATATCACTTTGGGAAGGATGAAGTCCTATGTAGGGCTATTCTAGAATATGAATGACCTCAACTCTTGGAGGAAGCTCATAAAGTAGTCATAGCAAGACATTTTATGGGATAAGCCATGGCTATAAAGCTACTACAAAGTGCATTATGGTGGCTAAATTTTTTCCAAAATAAACACAAAGTTCCATAGCACTATAATGTCTACCAACACATGGGTAAACCACTGTAAAAAGATGAGATGCCTTTACAACCTCTATTAGCTAAGAAACCTTTCAAACAATGGGGAATTGATTTTGTCAAATTGACCAACCCACAAATTAATCATAGTAAATTAAGGTACATCATTACTGCAATTGACTATTTTACCAAGTGGGTTGAAGTTGTTGCAACACTTAGCTATAGTACGAAGGATGAAATGAAGTTTCTATATGAAAATATCATTACAAGGTTCATATGCCTTATAAAATTAGTCAATAATGGAGGAACTCACTTTATAAATAATATCATCAAGGATTTAACTTAATAATTTATGATCTATCATCATAAAATCACTATGTATCATCCACAGGACAATAGCTAAGTTGAAACATCCAATAAAGTACTCGGTAAAATGCTGACAAAATTTTGTGATGTCAAGTAGGATGATTGCAAAGATTGAATTAATATGATTTTATGGTCATATCACACACATTAAAAAATGGCTATAGGATTTACACCATTCTAGTTGGTGTATGGTCTGAAAGTAGTCATATTGATGGAATATTTAGTACCAAGATTGTGCATTGCCATGGTTATGCGACTTGGAGATTGTTAGTCTCTTACTAACCAGATCCTTATACTAAATTGGATGGATGAGTTCAAATGCAAATTAGCTTAGATGTAAGAAGTGTACAAGTAGATCTAAAAAACATGGCATGATAGGAACTTGTGATAGAAAGACTTTCATAAGGATCATTTAGTCTTATTGTATGATAGTCATTTCAGAGCATTCCTGAGCAAGCTAAAAATATGATGGAAAGGTCCCTAAATTATACATGACCTAATGCATTAAAGAACTATGCTTTTAAGAGATCTTTAGGGAATCATGTTACTAGGGTAGGTAAATGGTTGTAGACTTAAGCCCTATTGCTAATAGTCTATTGATCTCATTTTGTAAGTTGAGTGGGTACTGAGTAGCACCATGTAGATTAGTATTTCCTTGTTTTTACATGTTTTGTGTTTGTTTCTTTTCTATTTTTATTTTTTTAGATGATCTCATTAATTACATTTGAGAATTATAAATACCAAGCATCATGTACACTATACATGCACAGAAGCATCCACGTGTGTCTCTAAAAAAGTCAAAGCAAAGTGACCAATTTTTTTTTAAGTCTATAAAAAAAATTAAGTCTATAAAAAGAAGAAGAAGAAGAAGAATAGAAAATAAGGTAAAATAATGGAAAAATCATAAAGAAGAGGAAGAAAAGAAGAAGACACAAGAGGAAGAGAAGAGAAAGAAAGAGGAAGAGGATGAGAAAAATAAGAGGGAGGAAGTACAGAAGAAGAATCAAGAGCAAGAGACCAAATGAAAGATGGCTAAAGATAATACACAACAAAGTAAGCTAACAATAGAGGCCATAACATTATAGAATACACCAATAACCATGAAGTTAGCATCATAACAACCTTATTTACCTCTTGCAGTTGTTTATATTTGGGATGTCCCCATAGTCACTATTTGGTACACTACCTTCTCCCTTATACTTACTACTATGCCATGCCTAGACCCTACAACATCCACAAGCACATTGATCATACTCCCAGTCAAGTAGAAGGCTTCACTTAATATCTCCTAGTTTCCTTTGAAGAAACAACTAGAGGGTGACACATCTTTTTAGGAGTCACATATAAGGATGCCTCCCTAGAACAAGAATGGGATCAGTCAAAGGAAAAGAATGTGGAGCTTATGGCTCACCTACATGAATCAATGAATATGAATGAAGACAATTTCCCATACTTATACTCTTGAGTAATTAGGGACCAAGTGATGTTAGACTATAACAAGATCAAGACCTTGGTCTTAGATCTCACAAAGGATTGGTGCATATCCCATCAACTTCATGCAATCAAGATATTGGGCCAGAGTATGAATATTAAGGCCCTTAATTTGATTACTCTACTAGAGGAGTATCAAATCATGATTAACATTGTATACATCCAAACCCATTAGGTCACATGTAGTCTAATTGATTGAAACTAATAGTTTGACAATTCTCTTACCATTTCTAGTGCAAATTTTACTATATTTACAGCCACTAAGGCAACTATGCATAGTTTAATTACATTAATGGATGTGAATGAAATTTCTTTCTAATAATCATTTATTACCAAGGATAATGTGCACAATCAACTCATGGACTGGCATATGACCTATGGCACATTTCATTTGTAGGCCTCCAGGTAGAACACCAATTAAAAAGTTAGACTAGTTGAGTAGTGAAATATAGATGAGGGTTAGTAACACAAAAGTAGCTATGAGCATCACCAATGATTCAAACCTAAAAGAACTCATCACCTATAATACACCAATGTGAAACTTAATTTATATGGTCTAAGAAGTGATCCTCAGTTAACATACATAAAAAACTAACATGACTCCATTATTTAGTGATGTGGCTCAGATTCTCAATGTTCTAGTTTACAAACCACCATTCAAGCTCCATCAAGTGTTCACTCAATGCAAGGCTACATATTCCAAGGATAAGGGTCCTACTACCCAATCCTCTTCTATAACAATGCCACCTCCTTCTATTTGAGTACTGCACAATCCATAAATTTTTAAAAAATTTGTAAACACTTTTTCTTTTGGGATGATTAGTAAGATGATCGAGGCCAAGGTGGTTGAAAAACCATAAAGGGAAACCACTTGGTTATGCTAGCCTATTGAAAACTTAAAAGGGCGGTCAGCTAGTATGCTACTTAGTTGAAAACCTAAAAGGGGTGACTAAGTAGTTCATAAGAGGTGAAAACCAAAAATGACACCTTGAGTGATTGATATGACTCTTGCTAGTATAAACACTTCTTCATTTTCTACCCTGAGTGCACTATCAGATGATCCTATGATGTTGTCTCAAGATGAGACAACACTTTAAGTTTGAGAAAGTATTGGGAGAAGAAAATAGATAAGTGAAGTTGCATAGGATATTATTTGGATATTCATGCATTATGTAAGTATTTTTTGGCTATATGTACTTTTTCCTATCCTCCATGACTTGTAAAAGGATAGAAGGTGAATAATCTCCTCTTTTGGTTCCATAGTATGAGAAGAATGTGAATAGTTAGGGACTACAAATGACATTATATATATATGCTTATATGAAGAATATGATGAAATTTTATTGAGATCAATATAGACTATGTGCTTATGGTTACCTATTATATTTCTTATGTTTGTTCCTTATGTGTAATGTCTTATTAATGTTGAGCTTAATTATATTTAATTTACTCTAAATGCTCAATGCACTTTCATGAAGTATTGGTTAATTATAAATCCTTCCCATCACATGATAATTCTTATCTATCATGCTTTTTCTAAATATGAATTCTCTGCACTATCATGTTCACTTAGGTAAAACTTAGTGTTTTATTAAAATTTTGCTTTATTTTCTTTAGAAAGAAAATTGTAAAAATTGAAATAAGTTTGAGGTCAGTAGAACCTAATATGTTATGTGTATGTTGATTAAAATGATTTTGGAGACTCTTCTTTATCTAGGGAGGAATGACATGTAGATAAAATAGCACTAAACAAATGGTTGATTAATTGGATAGTAGGGTGGATTTCCTAGCATGAGCTAGATCTAAGAATCACAAGCTTCTTTGGAGGTTGTCAATCCACACTTTTGAAACAATTATTATTTTTTAAATTAAAGATACATTTCTTGCATAAATAACAAAAGATCATGAAATCAGATACAAAAATTGCTTAAGAATAAATAATTTATTTTGGCTAACTATAAAAATAAATGACTAGATACCAATGCTAAATAAATAAAACATGGTTCAAAATATTGAGTGATCCTCTGTGATAAGATAGAAACTCAGAAATGGGATTTGGTCAAGGTCTAATAGGTCAAATAAATTTTCTATTGAAAATAATAGATAGAGACCATTGGTGGTTGGGGTCAAACCTTTAGTGGTTGGGTAACCATTAGTGGTTAGGGACCTCATTGGTTAGGTTCAAACTATAGTCAATTACTATGGGATCTAACTTAGGAAAATAAGTTTGGTTGGGAAGGTTGTAGAGAGGTTTTGGAAGGAGAGTTTGGGTTGGCTATTGGTTGTGAGATAAAGGGTAAGGTTAAAATGTGTATAGTTTAGGTAGAGTTCTCAGATGATTAAAAGATATTGTGGGTGGTCTTGGGGAAGACAAGAATTGTCTAGAGTTATAAAACTCCAACATAAGAAAGTGGGGTGAAAGAGAAAGTGACACAAATAATGACACAAAGTAACTAATTTATGAATCCTAATAAGTAACAAATACTTAGCTTTATTATTTCTAGTTTGATGAATGTTAAATTGGTTGAAAGATTATTGTATATTCTAAAGTAATCTTGGTAGAGTGGCAGTACCTTGGTTGTTGATTAATGAGTTGCAAAAACACTTTTTATCTTTGTCTTGGTTTCTAAAAGTAATAAGGATACCTACACAAGAAGTTCTAATCTCCTGCACAATAAGTTATGATCATCCTTTTCACCTCCTCTTCCTCTCTTAATATAGATGGAAGGGAGTGGTGAAATAATAAGTTCAAAATGGTGCCTAACAAGATGTCTAAATTTAAGCTCAACATGTGTTGATTATGTAAATTGGTGGATCAAATAACTTTTAATATAAAAATAAGTTGGAGTTTTAATTAAAGTTAACCCTTGAGGTGATTAAGGGCAAACCGTTAATGGTTGAGGTTAACCATCAACAATTAAGGTTTGATAATGGTAGTTAGGGTCATAGTCATAAATGGCTAAAGTTATCCATTTCTACTAATGATTGGAGGGGTAAATGGCTAGGAAATGGTCCTAAGGGGGTGCAAAGGTGGCCTAAGGGTTAGTGAGACATCTAGAATCATTGTGTATAATTTTCTAGTGTCTACACTTAGCTATCATCCTCCTTATCATGTTATGTTATATTTATAAGCTCTACTAAAAGTGTTTTCTTACACTTCTTAGTTTAAATTACATTATAAAAAAATTCCCCATTTTTAATACACTATCATTCTATTCAACATAGTCTCTTACAGATTGTCGATTTTTTCTACTTTCAGTACTTAGTTGACCTGGTTGAACTAGTACCCATTTATACCTCTTAGGTTACATTACTAAGTTGACTTGGTCAACTTTATATCCTTATCAGGTTGTTTTCTATCTTAGGTTATAGTACTAATTCAACCCTATCAACTCAATATCCTTGTTAGCTTAGTTTTCATACCATGTTTCCAATACTAAGTCAACCTAGTTGACTATATACTCTTATTTGCCTTTTTTCTCTCCTTACTTTACATTAACTTTGCCTCACCTAATCTCTCTTCTTCATCATGAACATTCTATTTGAAGAAAACACTAAGTTAAATTCAATAGATATGATGAGTCTCACCAACCCTAATAGGTTCTCCCATAAGCATCTTGTGGCTCCGATACTATATGAAAGTAATTTTCATATAGCCACTCGCATTAAAAACTATGGGACCCTTCTCATTCATCTTATTTTTGAAATCCTCTCTTCTCACTTGAAGATCAACTTGATTAGATTATATACTAAAAATGTTCTTCTTCATCAATGAATTTCCTCACTATCAAGGAAAGGATCCTTTTATTCTTTACCATCTCATGATAAGTGGTCAAGTCAAGGAACCCCATTCACCTTCTCCCATATTCTCACATAGATTTAGGGATACTAGCTTCTTTTCTTCCCAGCCTCTTCCCTTCATTTTGAACCCTTTTCATACCATGACTTCTTCTTCTTTGATTTCCTCTACCTCCATGCATAGTATCTCTACTAACATGGTGGGTTATATATTTATTAGGCCTCTTATAAGACCCACTCTTCTCAAATATTACATTTGTGCATCATTTTCTACCCATGGTAATCATGACTCTATTGTTGTTTGTTCTCATCCCTCTACTAATCCATATTTTTCCACATAAGTAAATTATGCCACTAGTGACTCATTTACTAACATCTCTTCTCAATCTCCTACTAACACCTATAGTGGTACCCAATTTACTACTAATAATTATAATACTTTTCATACCATGACTTCTTCTTCTTTGATTTCCTCTACCTCCATGCATAGTATCTCTACTAACTTGGTGGGTTATACATTTATTAGGCCTCTTCTAAGACCCACTCTTCTCAAATCTTCCACTAGTGCATCATTTTCTAACCATGGTAATCATTCCTCTAGTTTTGTTTCTTCTCATCCCTCTACTAGTCCATCTTTTTCCACATAAATAAATTATGCCACTAGTGACTCATTTACTAACATCTCTTCACAATCTCCTACTAACACCCATAGTGGTACCCAAGCCACTACTAATAATTCTAATACTTTTCATACCATGACTTCTTCTTCTTTGATTTCCTCTACCTCCATGCATAGTATCTCTACTAACATGGTGGGTTACACATATATTAGGCCTCTTCTAAGACCCACTCTTCTCAAATATTCCACTAGTGCATCATTTTATACCCATGGTAATCATGCCTCTAGTGTTGCTTTTTCTCATCCCTCTACTAGTCCATCTTTTTCCACACAAATAAATAATGCCACTGGTGACTCATTTACTAACATCTCTTCTTAATCTCCTCCTAACACCCATAGTGGTATCCAAGCCACTACTAATAATTATAATATGTCAAACCCATAAACTTATATTACAAATTCTTAATCTAATGAATGATTTTCAAGCTAACAATGCAAATCAAACCCATAAAATTATAATACAAATTCTTAATAAAATGAATGCTTTTCAAGCTAACAATGCAAATCAAATTATGCAAATGTAAAATAATATTATCCATCTTCAAACCCACCCTCAACAGATGGCATGGGGAATGCATAATAAAAATGTTCCCCCACCTCCTCTTCGATATTCCCATGGTAAAATTATCCCTTAACCTCATCTTGTTAATAAAACAATCAAGCATCTTCAAAATGATCCTCTTACATCTCAAATTGTAAATATCAATATAAGAGGTATCACCCTTACCATTTCTTACAATGGGTCAACCAATCCTACTCTTCATTTAAAAACATTTGAAAATATCTATAAAGATTGGGTCAAATTAAACACATTTATCTATACCAAAATATTATCAAAAACTCTCATGGGTGATGTTTTAGATTGGTAAAACCAACTCAAATCTCATTCTATTACTAGTTTGGAATATTTGGTTAATGCTCTAGTCCAATATTTCCAACTAGTAATCTCCTTAAGAATACCTTGGCCCATTTTATCAATTGTAATAAAATTGAAACCAAAAATTCATAATCTTTCATTAAATTATGGAAGAGATTTTCCAAAAAATGTGAACATAATATGGCTGATTATAACCTTTTCCATCTATTTACTAATGTTATTTTTCCCAAGTTTTAATATCAAGTCCATACTCTCTCTCTCTCCATTTACTTTGGAAGAGGCCATTGACCAAGCAAAGAATCAAGATTTCATTATGAGTTTATTCAAGACATCCCAGCCTTCTATGGGTACTTAAATTTTAATAAAGAATAAGAATCAGCATGCTACTAATGATGGTGTCACCAACTCTTATGATACCATTCACACTATTCAAGTTAATTTTCCCAACCAATCTCTGAAACAAGCTTCCCCTCCTAACCACATCACTAACCCTCAACTATCTTCACCCAATAACATAAAGGTTCACATACCCTTATCCTTAGTGGAATTAAAAAATCATTTACCAATGCCTCTACAACAAGAACTTGATCCCACTCAACCCATAAAATATTGGTACGATCCCAATATATTTTGTTGGTTTCACACTAGTTGGGGTCATTCTCATGAGACATGTAGGAAGATTCATATTTTATCTATGGACTTCCTTCTTGGTCCCAATTTTGATATCATTCATAAATGCCCAAAATCCTATGACATTACCTTCAAATCCCATGAAAACAAAAACTAAATCTTAAGCTTTGAATTAGTATAATACTCATTTGACCATCTATAAAGATCCTCCTCAAAATCACCAAGATAACCAAGACAAGAATATCCCTTATACAAATAATGCTGACAGTCTTATTGACCCAACTCTTAAAGATAATGTGGTTAATATGACTACTATGCAAAGGATGGTTATTTATTGATCCTTAACCCATCTACACACCTCCATTATCTCACACACTTCATGTTATCCAAGATTCTTCTCCAACTCACTTAACCAAGTTGGGGAAAGAAACCTTATATATTTTTGCAAAGCAATTCCAAATCCCCCCTTGGATAACACTTTTCATACCATTTTTACCATCCCTCCATCTTCTTTACCTATCACTAATAACACTCAAACTTATATCAATACTTATCCTAAACTATCTCAAACCACACCTGCATCAACTAGTCCATCTTCTCAACATAATCTATAAACTTGTCCTCCAATTAAACCATCTACCTCTTCTCAACATAAATTCACATGTACTTTGGCTCCTACTTCTGAGGACCTCCTTCAACACTATGCACCTCTTTAAAATAATATTATTATGGGTTATGATGAGTGGGATCCTATTATGGAACTCACTAATCGCCCATCTCAAATCTCATTTCTCAAACTTATGCAGACCTCTTCACATCATCATAAGCATCTCATGTAGCTTTTGAACATCCTTCATCCTCTTTTAATAGGATGCAAAGCCACCTTATCTATATAAAAAGATTACATTTTATAATAATGCAAAGAGATGTCCATATATATTGATGAAATAATGGAAACTTTTCTTTCCCTCCAATTCCCCATTGCTTTTATGATCCACTATGAGATTTTACTTCATGTAGAGAATCCTCATCTATTTATCAGTGTCTAAATCAATGATATTCAAGTCAATGATGCCTTTATTGATGAGGGTTTTTTAGCTTGTGATTCCTCAATTTTATCAAAACCCTTACATATTTTGAATGTAATGTCAAGTACACATGCATCACATGTAAAGGAATGAAGGTAAATGCCTCCTTTAGGTTATGTGTGGCTCCCCATTAATATCCCACCTATCACCATTTGTGTCAAGGTGATGATATTAAACCTTCCTCTATCTTAAAACATTTTTATTGGTAGGCCATGAACTCATCGCATGAGAGAAATTGCCTCTTTCACTTATCAATGCATCAAATTTCCTCATAATAGATCCATTTACAAGATTCAAGGTGACACCAATCCTAGGAATTTTGAACAATTCCAAGATTGGAGTGTATGCAAGATTCCTATCCTTGAACCCTTACCAAGCATTCCATTTCATGAATCCCAATGATTTAGCTTTCTTATTAAATCCACCCAAAGGTACAATGGTCACCCCAAACTCATTAAGAATATTCCCCCTAACCTCTTAGATTTTGATGATGATGAACTTGACAAGATAAATCTCAAGATTAAAACTTTGGATATCACACATTATCTCATCTCTTAATTTCCCACTTCCTTACAACCTCATTCTAATCAACCACCTTGTGATGACATCCCTATTGTCTTAACTAAGACTCAGTATTCCATTCATCACACCACATTAAATGATAAGGTCATCCCTACCTATGACATTGATCTTCATACACATGAATATGATGATGATTATGCCTTAAATGATCCATTCCTAGGAGGTCTTTTTTAGGCCCATGATGTTGAGATTATTAATTATCATTACTCTTTGCTTCAATATTTTAATACATCTTCCTGTATTCCATCCTATATCATTCCTAATTTTAGCATTTTTCATCTTGATCATAGGTTAGAGATGATGTGTACACCTTCAATTTCTTAAGAACCTCATATGAGTATGCTCATGGATCATGCTATGATTGGTCCCTATCACTTTACTATATACCATGACCCCTCTACCCTCCTTAACCTTGAGATTCTTGTGACTATCCTTCATCCTTATATATACCTCACCCCTCCCTTAATAGAGCCCAATTCATATTATACTTTCACTTCTTCTATAGCTGAGTCTCTTCCTATTTTTGATCTTATAGCTCCTTTAGTCGATCCTTGTCCAGTCTCTCCACTAACCCCACCTTATCTTGGTGATGGTTTTCTTTATTTATCATAGTTGTCTCCTTCACCCACAAAATGGGTCGATCAACTTTATTATGACATTCATAAAGATTTTTCTTATTGTAATAGAGATTTTCCCCTATACCAAGATCTCTCAACTTTTATTTCACCTCTTCCTATGAGTACACCTATCAAGACTACTCATAGGTGTATTTATTATTTCTACATCATAGATAGTCATTCATCCATTTATTGTTGTAATATATGACAATATATAGATACTTTGCATCCTACCACTCCTCATCCCTCAAATAAGGATATACCTACCCCAAAATTATTCCCTAAATATCTTCCTAAGTATAAAGAGGTATATTATCTCTAGCACCAATGTAGCAGACATCACACTGATCTTTATCATATCCTTCACTTGTAACTTAAGGATCACTTCCTAACCATTGATGAAACTTTTATTGTTCCTCCCATAGGTCTCTCTCATAATAAGGCTCCCCCTTATTCCCCCATGGTTCCACCTCATGTGGTTTCATCTCCTCCTATGGTCCCTTCTCCACTTAATTTTCCTCCACTTGTGAATCCATCACTTGTGGACCTTCCCTCACCCACGGATCCTTGTCCACTCATGAGTCCCTCACCAATGGTACCTTCCCCATCAGTGACCCCTTAATCTCCTATATAAACCATTCTCATTATTTCTCCTGATTATCCCCTATAGAATTGCCCTCATCATCATGATCCTTAGAGCATTTATACATTTTCCATCAAGGAGATTTGACGTGAAGTATTTTCTCAACTTTCATTAAAGATCAATGAGACATTAGTTGTAGTTCATATTCAACTTCATAGAGACTTATCAGATTTTATGGATAATGTGTGTGGACAAATATATCAGTACTTATAAACACATGCATGGTATTCTTACATTTACATTTGGAGTGGATGTGTGCTCCAAATTTATATTTATTTATTTTTAAATCATTTGACATTGTGTCAAATGTTTATCTTTCTTACATGGTGACTTTGGTTTCACACTTTATATTGCTTATGATGTCATTATGTTTTCTTATGTATTTATTTTGCATCATTTCATTCTTTTTCTTCTCAAGTTCATTTTCTTAAGACTCCCTTATTCTTTTTCATGATTATTTGTTATATTATCTCTATAAACATGGATAATTGTTATTATGACTTGGTTATACAAACCTTACTCCCTTTAGTCATTCCTTATTTACCATGTGATTAGTTAGTAAATAATTCATATTATTATAGTCTCCTTTTACCAATCCACTTTGGATCTCCTTTTCTTCCCTTTTTTTCCTTTTCACAAACTAAGTATACACATGGTTGAAACTTGAGATAACATGTCAGTTCATAGCCTAAATATCATAGTTAGTCATATCTTTGGATACTTAGCTTCATTTAGCCAAATCCTAATGCTTATTCATGTGTATCACTCTATCTCTCATGATTGGTTATTCCAAGTCCGTATGGAGGAGTAATCATAAAAGACATAAAAACTATGTAAAATCTAAATCATTTAACAAAAGGCACTAATCTAAAAGGCAATATCAAAAAATTTAAAAGTCCAATCACACTAAAAGACATGATTCCAAGTACATCTTTTTCTAGTCAAATATCAAAATCCAAATTTGGTCTCATGATAGAGTTGAGGTCGATTGGAGTGTAGTAGGCTAGTAGATTAAAAAAGGAGAATAAAAATTATTTTAGTGTTACCTAGTTTCTCACACAAGTGCGCAATCTTCGCAATAGACTGATGAGTCTATAAGGGGTCCTAAGGAATGGGTAACATGTTCTGGGAAGGTAGGTCCATTTTACTTTTACTTTTCAAAACCTACCTACATGAATTGATCTTAGTATCACACTTATTTGCCTACATAACTTTTTGTCTATAGTGAACATGTATCCTCTATATATTAATAGTCACTAGTCACTTAGTGTCTTATCATGTCCTTAGTATACCTCATGTCTCCTAAGGTCTTCTCATAACATGCCTACATTATGATTTTTACATTCCCTTTTCACTCCCTACAACCCTAATATTTCCCCTTGAGAAATATTATTTTTTTCATTGATCACTCCCCTAGGGATTCCATTTGTGAGTTGCATTGTAAGACCATGGATAGGACTTGGCATTCCTCAAAAATTACCAAAATTTTCACATTACCATTCCAAACATCCCCTTTTACCATATTTTTACATTATTTCCACCAAAATTGGTGTTCCCTTTGTGAGTTGTAGTGTAATACTATGGATAAGACCTAGCCTTGCTCATAAAATTTTCTAATATCCAAGTCACAACAAACTTACATGTGTCGAATATGAGATAAGATGTGATTGATTATAAGTTACACATTGTTGACATGCTTCACATATTGATTTAGTATGTTTTATGCTTAATTCATTAATCTTTCACTTTTATCTTCTTATTTTCTAATTGCATGTAAGAATCCAACCATTTTTCTCAAGTTTTTCATACTTTCCAACTTGAATTAGTGTAATTAATTTAAGACCATTTTTGACAATTTTGTCTCTTTTATACTTCCCAACATGATTTAGTATGATTGATTGACTTAATTGATTTTTTCTATACCATTATTATTTCACGTGCTTTCCATGTTATTACATTATTTTTCATACTTCCCAATATGATTTAGTGTGAATTTACTTTTTTTAATTTGGTGCCAATCATTTTTAAGGTTTAAAAATTAAATGTTTGCCCTCTTGTTGACCAATCTTTAGTTTCATATACTTAGTATTGTTTTGATATTATACATTTCCCAACATGAAATATGTGTAGTACATTTGTTTTTGATTAAGTATACTTTGCCAAGTCCTTTTCACATATTTATGTTTAACCATGTATGTGTCTTACATAATGCTAGAAAATAAAACACAATGCATATATTTCTCATAACATATACAATAAAATAAAAATACTTGTGATAAAAATATATATATATCCATGCATCCACAACCACAACCACAATACAAACACATAATATCAACATCAAATATCAACACAATATATATATATATATATATATATATATATATCATGTGTTTTTTATACAAAACATAAAAAAGCATTGCTCCATCTCTAAGGTTAGGCCCTATCATATCTATCTCATCGCCTAGCTATGTTTCCCATAGATGCCTTAAATATTCCCTATAAATATTACATTATAAAGAGTATGTCTAAGATCTTAAACCTACTAGTTGTCCCTATAGGTTTTCCACTTGGGCCTGTACCTATCCTAGTCAAATCATGGTATCCAAATGTGTTGCTCTCTCTTGAGCCAAGGCTTGTCATGCCTATGCATTACTTCTCCCACCCCTATCAGTGGTTATATCCCATATCTTCATTTTTGTAACCTCCTTATGGCCTCCCCTATTTATATGAACAAGCTTATTTGAGCTAGGTAGATGGTACCACAAGATCATCTAATGTGGTAGGGTCATACGACACTAGCACCCCATCTAGGATATCATGCAGTGATCTTGTCACTAGGGATCCCCATCTCATCTCCTCCTCATCTACATTATTTGAAAAATTTAAACTAGATATATGTTACATTATTTGAAAAATTTAAACTACATTATTTGTACAATCTATCAATCTATCTATATAATTAGTATTCTATTTTCAAAACTTAAGCAAATTTCAACCATTTATTACTTGTTCAAGTGTCACCAATCATGGTCTCCCCATCGATCATGGTATCTCCATCAATGTATACCTTGATTACCTCATCTATACGATACCTCCCAATTGAATCAAACCCTAGGGTCACCACCCATGCACATCTCAAGCCTCAACTTAGTGGTGCTTATATATACCATCTCTACCCTAGGTTGACTAACAGGTCATCATAGATGACCACCCTCTATGATCTCTCTCTCCACTAGCATATTCATTAATGGTGTGATTGAGGTGGTCACCACTCCTACTATGGTGCCAATTATTGTACTTACATCTATATCCATGCCCTCTCTAGCTTATGCCTATCATGTTTGACCAGTCTATGGTCTCACACATTATGGTGTGATCTCTAGTCTCACAACTAGTGCTCCTCTTCCTCTCTCCTTCATCTGTCTCACATGCCAAGTCTAAAATTTAGGCACCATATAAGAGCCATAATGTGAGCGAGTTTAAACTATCCTAGAAAGTGTGTCACTAGATGTGACTCTACCCACCAAGTGTAGTGGCCCATGATCTACACTTATGTTAAACCTAGTGCCACCATCCCCCAACTCAGCCAAACTATTACAATGTGTGCATAATATTGCCACACAATCTCTCCTCATGTGACCATATATAGTGCTAGCACATGGGACATGGTATATTCTACTTGATCTTATCCCCATCTTAGTACTTAATGCAATTAATCATAAACCACATGGGGTAACCCAATTAGTTAGTACATTAAAAACCTCTCATATATCTAGGCACTCAGTAATAGCACTAGCCCTATGGTCTTCTACCCTCTGGATAACATCTTATATATATACATGAGTTGAACCCAGATGATAGAACCCAAGTAATAGAATGCCCCCTACTTTAATATTGATAAACACAAGGCTATCACATACAATAGTACCTTGTTGTCTAACTTGTGACATAGCACTCATGTTATCATAAAACCTATCATAACCTTTTAGATATCTAGAATATATGAAATATAAACATCAAATAGACTCACCCTAAGTCCTAGGTAAATCTTATCAAAACATGTCACCCATTGATATAATGCTCACCTCTCCCCCTGATCATTTAGTAGTCTCATGATCACTAGCATCCCCCTATAATAATTCCAAGCAATGCATGGACATCCTCCAATGTGATACCAACCTCTATGGTATCCCCATCTACCACTCACCTGAAAGTATTGGTCAAGCATTCCTAGGCTCCCAAGAACATGACCACTAGATCAACACTTAGTGGAACTCATTGCATCTTCGTGATGCCTCCTAAGCCTATCATGACCAATATAGCTCTATCTACATCTAAAAATCACTCTAATAAATATGGTAGCCATGACTCATCCACCAATTGCCAAAATATATGACACCCCTACAATAATCCAAAAATAAAATATTTATTAGATTTCTTTGTAACTTATTATCAAAATACATTCTTTTAAGTTTTAAACAATAATCACCAATTATTTCCTTAATTTATTTATTTTATACCAATTTCACCTATTCTAAGCCTAATTATCCATTTCAAGTACGCAATCGAGCACCCTAAGCCTTAAAATTACTATTCTAGCCATTTTCACTCATTTAAGTACTATATCAACAACTTAATAACATACTAAGTTACCTAATAGTACTAGGTCGGTTATTTTGACTTAAACAACTGAGTTGGCCCTTTCATTTTTCCCCTTTGGTACTAAGTTAGACTTTTGACTTGAAAAACTAAGTCAACTATGAGGTACTAAGTCATCCCTCTTCTCCAACCAACCAACTCATCCTATACCTACTAGATTAACCTTTTTAGCACATAATTTTCTACCTACTAGGTCAACTAGGTTGACCTAGTTCTTTCAAAATGTTGACTCTTTGACCTTTTGTAATAAATGCCTTCGACATTTATTACTTTGATCCATTTCAAACACATTCCCCATTTGACCTCTAGTTTCTTTAACAACTTCCTTGGGATTGTTATGGTCTCTAGAATTAATCTAATTAACAAATTTCTATAAAACACTCAATTTTAAATAAAATACTCAAAACAAATTTAAAATTCTCAGTTGCTTACCTGTGTTGTACTCATTATGGCCACTAAGCATCCTTCTCATCTCAATCATCATCTTCTGACCATATTGTCTCTTTCAACTTCTGCTAGGTCTCTCAAAGCTCTATTTTTCTCAGAATAGTTAAATGATAATAAATGAATTCTTTTTCACCCTATCTAAAGTTACTATTCACAATTATTTACCCTCTAAATATTTACCATCAGATTCCTTATTTTGATCATATCTTTGTTTTTACTAACTCATTTTTAGAACCATAAAATTTTCTATAATCTTAATGACATAGATAATATTTTTCATTATTATATGACTATATTTCAAAAAAAATGATTTCTTGCTCTTTTTTGCACTAAACTCTATAGGTTCACCTAATGTTCCTCACATCAGACACCTTCACATCTCTCACATTTATTTCTTTATCTCCAACACTAAGGTAAGTAAAGGCGTGTGTTTTTACATTTTATCCTTTCATTAATCTTATTTTATCCTTATACACTTTATTTAGCATCAATGTTATGTGTCATCACATTCTTTTCCTAAAGCACCATCCCATATTGCACTTATGTGACACGTGATGAGCTTCAAGTGCAGCATATGTATACACATAATATTTTCAAACTTTTATAAATTTATAATGCTCTTTATCTTGAACAAACACATTGAGTCTCAATCTCTCTCTGAGTGTACACCTTAAGGGGTACACTAGGAAAGGGGTGGGAAAACCATTGGTGCTTAACATGATTTTTTTTCCTTTTTCCACTTGTTATTTACACACTTGTGTCCTAAAAACCATTCCCCTAAGCTTATTCTTCTATCTTACACATTCCTCTAGTATTTTACCACCTTTTTTACTCCTTTTCCTAACCTAAAACACCTTTTGATAGTTTACATGACTAGGTCAACTAGGTCAACCTTATACTCTTATTGTTAAAAATCATTTAGGGTCTAGGTCAGATCCTGGCCAACCTAACCTGTGACCTAGTGAGTTTTTGTTAGTAATGATACTAGGTCGACTAGGTTGACCATGTCAGCTAAAAATTTAAGAAGGGCTTAGGGTTAAATATTCCTATATATACATAATCATTTCACCATCATTTATAGAAGATAAAAATAATTAAGAGCTATTGCACATCTATTTATCCACCATTATACTTGAGGAACAAGCTTAGAGTTTTATGCTTTCTTTGGAGATATAGATCTTGTCTTATAGAGAAGTCTTTTAGATGAATTGATAGGTTGTTTATCCTATATCTGATTTATCCTTTTCATCCTTGAATACTATAATAAACTCTTTCAAATCACCTTGGGAAAGGAAGAGATTGAGGCTCAGTGGGTTTGTCTTCAAATATAAGTATTCCTAACTTTGTTCCTCCTTTGTAAGAGTAGATATATATGAATTTGCACTTCTCTTCCTTACATTAGGATTACATATACATTAACATGAGTATATGTCTTCTATGCATGTTTATTTTTATTATTTATTACCCCCACTTTATGCCACAAACTTTGGTGAGCACTAGATTAGATTTCTTTGATTTACTTGTTATTAATATAGTGAATATGAAAACATAGGACTTAGTTAGGGTTATTACATAGTTTATCTTAATTGGAGGCTTTAGAAACCTCCTTAATGATATTTTATGATAAGAGACCCCTTAATTATGTCTATCATATCCATATTAGTCATGTTAATAATTATCTAATGTATCCCCAACTGGAACTATAAGTAGGATCTATTTTCTCGGGGTTAGGACTGATTTATAGATCTAATGCATTTCTAATTGCATACAGTGGTTGAATATTACTATGATAGTATTATGAGTTTGATTTTCACCTTTTGAGGAGCTGTTTCAAGTCTACTCAACCAATTGACACAATGGAAACTCTTTAAGGCTATGGGTGACCTACGACTAAAGAAAACCTCAAGAAGATTGGCTCCCTTGATGCTACACCTATGCCCAAGCTTATTAGGCCTCTTCAAATGACTAAAAGACTATCAAACATTCTAAAACCATATAAATAATTCCAAATAAGTAGTTTTAGTCCTCTTTCTATGTTTTTTCTTTACACACATGCCAAATTATTAACCCACTAGATACCTATGAAGTGTCCTCTAAATATTTTTAAAGAAATTATGATGCATAAATATCACTTAGGATGGTGTTTAGCTTCATCAAGCTTATTTGAGAGATTTGAAAGGGTTTTGACTAATTTATCTTCTAAAAAATAATTCATAAAACCTAGGGCTTAATTGGATTGCTTAGTACCCAAAACTTGGAGGGCATAAACCTCTTCAACTTCCCTTAAATCCATTTTTCCACATGCACCTACTCATTTGACCTCTCACATGATAAATAACACTGTATCGATCTTGCAAGCCCATAAGTATGCATTTAAGATGGGTGTTTAGAGAAAAAAAGTCTTCCAAATTTTAGTTTTTTTATTAAAAAATTTTCCTATAGGATTTATTGATGTCCTATAAGGTTTATATAAATTTTTCAAAAGAATTTAACTTCCTTAATGATCTTCAAAATGAATTCAAACCATGGTTGGTGTTTATATGCAATTTTAGAGTTTTGACCCCAATGGACTTATTTTAGTGGTTTATCCTCATTATAAATCTTAAAATAATTATTTAAGTCTCCATAATTATACCTCACACTCATCACAATATTCATACCTCATATTCAATTTCAATATTTGCACTTTCTCTCCATATTCTAGTGTGCAGGTCTATAGGTGTGCATTACAAGATCAAATCCCATTACCACCTTACTCTTAGATTGGATATTATAAATTTGATTATATTGTATGATATTTAATATAATATGTATTATAATTGTATTTTTTAGTACCTTTTCAAGTGATAAACAACACGGGGCTTGTCAAGAACCTTTCATTCTAAATATGTAGACTTGACACAGTGCACGTAGGCATGCATGCATTAGTTGTCTTCTTGTCATTTAGGATATTAAAATGATTTAAATATGTATGAGTTGGATTAATTAGATTTGATAAAATGTTTAAAACTTTATTCCAATCATTTAAACACCATGAAAATACCTCACAACTTGAAACCTGCCTGTCATGTCATGAAACAACAAAATAATGAGATTTCTTGTAGGTATAGGTGTGATCTATGAAATTTTTCCTTGGTTTGATGTTTTAAATAATATTATACCAATTTTATATTATTTTAATCTATAATCCTTCATTCATAAATCTCAAAAAAATTGTCAGTAGAAAAAATTGAGGTGATGGGTTTTGTACGTAGTTTAGAGGCAACAAACTTGTTAACAATGATTCATAGAGCTCTACCCCAAAAACACAAAACTTTTACCATGTATTTGAAATTAATATGGGTATTATCCTTCCCCTAAGATAATTTTTCCTATTACATCTCCCTTTTAATGAACCAATGTTATGAAAGTAACCCTTTTTCTCTTACATGCAACTCGATAGAGATCCTAAGTGGTTTTTTGCCTTATTCTGACTTGTAGAGCCTTACTCAGCATGGTTTTAGCTTGGTGGAGGTTTTAAGAAGTTTTTATATGAATTTTATATAATATTAATTTAAAAATAATTTCAATGATACCTATTGATCATGTATCTACCTTTTTTTGGATTGTATGTTCACTTCTCAAACCCTTTCTTCACTATTAAACCTATTCATTTAGAAAAGTCTACTATTATAATTATTTTATGTACATATAAAATATCAAATAGAGATATAATTTAATTTTAAAATGATGGTGTAATTTATAAATAAATATCATTTCCTTCTTTCCCTCTCAAACATCATGTTATTCTAACTCTGGAGTTAAAACAATAAATAAAGAGGTTTCTATTGACCATTTTTTACCACAAGCCAAAAATGAGTCAACCCTCTTATAGTAAAAATCTTGATATATGGGTATATTATAGTGTCATAGGGTGTGTAATTTTTCATTTGATGTGATTTAATGTCTTATTAGTCTTGGTCATAGTCCATATTAGTCTTTATGTCATTTTGAGTCACTTAGGCATCATATATGGGTCATTAAATAAAGTGGTACAATTTTGATTGAAATAAAATTTTTATAAATTTATTATAAGCATCCCAAATGTTATTATATATCTTATTTCCTATAAATAATGTTAGTATTAGTAGAAACTTTTAGGTGTTAACTAAAAATAAAGAAAACAAGTGAAAAATAGGGAGTTTCAAAGGTTGTATGGCCCATGAGGAGAGTGGCACATGGGAATATATTTTTGGATGGATATTAAAATTACTTGGACTAGTTTACATTATTTAAATTATTTTTAATTTCAAAAAATGGGATAAAACCATTCCATCACTCCATTAAGCAAGTAGAACTAGTCAGCAGGTTTCTTCTTGGTATGCCCAATAATAGGACTTCTAGGTCAAAACATCTTGGTGGTGGATAATAAACTTGGTAAGATTAATTTTCATGATTATATTTTGAGTAATTTTGTACTATACTTAATTAACCATTATTAAAAAGTTGACTATCCATTTCTTCTTTTTATTTCCCATACCCTGTAGGTTTTGCTCATGTTTGAGCTAGTTCCTAAAACTCAATTGTTAAATTTGATTCTAGAGGATATTGAATTATTTATCTCATTTTCCCCATGTTTAGTTTAATTATTTTAAGTGATCTGATGGGTTAAATAGGTCAAGTTATAGGTTAATGTATGCTAGTGGATTTATAGTCAGTTTTAACACTTGTAAAAAGGTTATTTCTCTGTAGTGGTTTCCAATAAGTATGATATGATGTGCTTCATGTTTTCCATATCATTAAAATATCTCTTCCAAATTTTATTCTCACACATATATTATTCATATAATGGTAGTCAAGAACATGGGTCGCATAGTCAATTTCCTACATTTCCATACACAGTCAGCTGAGTGAGGTATATGAGGTCTTAAACAGGTTCATAGAGAAGATATGAAGATTTAAAAGGGGGTTAAACATATTATTTTCATTATCAATAAATAAATATCCCTTCAAATGACAAAATACTAACTATGATGACTATTTCCCATGTATGCATAGTCAACCACCATGAATGAGCACCTATCGGTGTTATAGAGAAGACCATCACATTGAATGGGAGCAAGTGTCTAGTTTCAAGAAATTAATGGTTAAAGGGCCTTGTGTGAATGAGGTGAAGAGGTTCAAGATGAGCCATAAGGTCACTCTCTATACATATAGCTAATATCCATAACTCACTACCTACACATTAAAATTTCCACCTACAAGTGGCACTAACAGAGATTTAGGATAGTTTCATAAGGATGTTCTAACATGTTTTGAGGCCTCCATCAGGCTAAAGGAATATGGATATTCCTTGATAACTAAGTATAAGTTCATGCATCATGCACAATGGCATGTTCTTCTTCACTACCTTATATGTTGTTGTGCGTGCATCTATAGGTGGCCTTACACAAAAACTTGAGTATGTTCATGGAGAGATTTGACATACTTTGAAACCCTAGTAAATCTTGTGGATGTTGAAGGTAATTTGGAAACCATGTTTGAGACATTAGACTAGAAATTTTACTTGAGAAGTCACATAGAGTGAAGAAATTGTGTTTTAGGGACAAGATCCCTAAAAGCTCTAAAACAAAGCCCTGAACACTTTTGGTGTCGATATATAACATTTTGTCATATAATTTTGGTAAATCCTAATGATAATACCTTGTATCCCTATCCTATGATAACATATTCCAAAAATAAGTGAGTAGTTTGGCCAAATGGTTTCCATGCTAGAAGGCTCCAAAGTTACATATTTGTTCACTACATTCTTTCAGTGATGTCTATAGGATATGAAATTCCAATTAACCTTCATAATATAAATTTATAATATGTAAGTACATCTTCATGTTATGTGGCCTTATTTATTTAATAGAGTACACCAATGTTTCAAATATCATCAAAAGGTTTAAGATCAGAGTATTGAACCTCTCCTATAGGTATCAGCTAACTATAAACTCTCATAAGTCCATGAGGTGAGATTGGACATAAAAATACAAAAACATACTAGTGGTATATGCCTCCAAATGCCTCAAAGGGACCTCAAACCATATGACAAGTTTCAAGGTTGATTCTCACCTATAGGACCTTGCTTGTTCCAAATCAATCAACTACAATTAATTGTAAATAACTATGAGCTAAGAAATTGTGTTCTTGATGTTGGTGTGGCTTGAAAATGGGGTGAATGAATCCAAAAAATTATAAAATTACCTTAGTAACTCTAAGGATGTCTATATTAATTTTTTTCAATGTTTAACCATGTACTACCACCTATAGGTGTCTCTCTCAAATAAGAAGATATAGTCAGTCAACTTGCAATCCATATCAATCAAAGTAAGAGGAAAAGTAATGCAAGGTTTTATGAAGGTATGGTGATCAAAAAAAAATTTAAGGACTAAAATTTAAAATGTACATTCTATGGCATCCTCATAATATGGAGACAATATAAATAAAGGCCTCAAACATTCACCTACAGTCTAACCTACACATAGTCAGTCATTTAATAGTCTACCTTATTGGTTTAAGGTGTTTGGAAGGTCTAATAGTATAATAAAACATTGTAAAATTTTATAGATAATATAGATCACTTGGAGAAGCTCACCAAATAATCAATTTTCTTGGGATAATAGGGGAAGTTCCCTCTATATTGTCTCAGATAGAGGGTACTTCCCAAGGGTGAAAACCTACAAATTTTAGAGAAAGAAGATGACAGGGTGAGTTTTAGATTGATAAAGTCTTAAAAAAATATTTTTTAGTTTATATAACATATATACCAACATGAATAACAATGTATAGTGGTGAGGAACCAAACAAGAAGGTCTAAATTGATAGATATGCATGTTAATCCTACTAGGTATTTATTAGGCCTAATGGTTAAGAGGGTGTTAATACCATTTGTAAGGTTATATGAACATTATAATACATTAAGACATTTTTTTAGGCAGATATAAGGTGTGATCAAGTTTTTGTTATGCAAAGGAGACCACGGTAAGCCATTTAATGGCTCGGACCAACTAAATCCTATGCAAAATGAAGAGCAAAGATCAAGTAGGCAACTTAGAGAGCTCACATCTAGTTGGAATATTTTCATGGGAGTCTAAAGAGTTTGGGGATGATGAATGAGGTATTAGACAAGTAATTTATGTAATTTTTTTCATATTAGAAAATAGACCTATATGAATAATCCTTAAAGGGTAAAAGTACTCTAAACCCTCTAAAACCTTTGGTAGTGACCTAATTGGGAATATTGAGTAGGATATACATCTAGATGGAATATAATGTCTTTGTAAATGATTGGATGTTATATAGGACTCTCTAGGGATCCTCCTCATCAACTTGAGTGGTAACCTACCTATACAAACAAGGTGGAAAATGCCTTTTCTTGATTGATTTTGGTGTTATGTAAGTAGGGAAGGGTTTATAAGGATGAAATAAAATTTTAGATAGATATTTGGACTCAATATAACTCAAAAATTTTATTTATTTCCTTATGTAATATTACAAGTGCCTCTATAAGTGCCTCCATCTCAGCTAGTCAAAATTGGCATATTGAACAAGCTAGTGAGAGAGTGAAAACTTCAAGTGAGAGGTATTTTAAGGTAAATTTGATTAATATAATGACATGATAGGTCTTAATAGGTTTTATAAAATCTTATGTGTGGATCATATTTGAAAATTTAATGCCACTTTGGTGCCAGGTGTGGAGGGTGAGTGAAAGAGGAGTTATTTGGATTACAAAAAGTAATAACTCATCTCCAAAAGAATATTGATGATTAGGGATGAAAATAATTAATTTTAGATAGTTTCTAAAACAAAAAAAAATTCATTTAAATCATCGCATCTATCCCTATGCTATTGTGGGATGTTCCAAGAAGGCCAAATGATGAAGGTCATTTTTTGAACAAGCAATTTAGGAGTTCTATGCCACATTTTAAGAGTTTTATGTTTTGAGAGACATTTATCCAAGTAAACCTTGCATGGTCTATTCTATATTCCTCTCTACTACATTTTTAACTCATCATCATGACACATGTCTTAGGGCTCTTGAACTTCAATCTTTTCTCCTCTCCCTCCAATTCTATAAGTAGCAACCATTTTGGCTCTCATAGACTAATACAACATTTATGGTGAAGCCCTACTAGAATGAAATTGCATTTTTTCTTTAAAAAATAAATTATATTATATTATTGAGTTCATGAACATTTTTCTAAGTTTTCAAAGTTATGTATGGTGAAGTTAGTGATAATCCTCTATCATTGCTTTCCTTATCCTTTCATGTTTTTGTAAGAGTTCCTATTATAACAGGTCATATAGAGTGTAGAGAGTGTTTTAAATTAATTTTAAAGTTTATAATTGTCCTTATGGTGTGAAATATTCCATTTAGTTCACTTACCTTGTGTTGCCTCACGCATAACACCTCTATGTTGAAACACTTATGTTAGAACCTTCTATGACTTAGAAGCTAGTTTATAAGCATTGTTTCTTAGTGAAAGAAGTATGATGGTCATGTATAAATTATATTAGTGTATCACCCCTTTATATTAGATTAATTCAATGTAAAATTCTATGTATTTTCCCACAAGTAACTAGTTAAGTAGGATATAAGCATTTCAAGGTATATTCAAGAAGCTGGCCCTTAAATCTAGAGGTCTTCTTATACCTATAGGTAAACCCACATACATATAAGTATCTCCATGTTACCTAAATATATAAGAGGATTTAACACCCTCTTATAGGGTTAAATATTTGGTTACAATAGTTTTGGCATGCCTGGTAGGATCCATTGTCTTCAAGATAACTTGTCAAGGTGAAAGTTGGTCTTGACAACATCACCTGCAAATTAGTGTACTTCTAAGCATTTGGTAACTCCACTCAAGGTATAATTTTGTTCAAGGCCTTTTTTTGTCATAATTTTTCTCTCATACTTCATGTTCCTTACTAGGTCATCATCTAGTACAGTGTTTAATCTAATCAATCCACTTATTCAGCCTTAACTTCCTCTCAAAGTTCAAAACCCTCATCGTAATCTACCTTTTAAGGAGAAAGAAGATTTTTCTAGACAATAAAGTGAATAGATTGAATAAATTGAAGATATTAAAGACAACATGGTTAAGAAACCTACCTTTCCTACCCTTAATACTGAAAATCCAATTCACCTTCAGCCTATGATGACATTCATCCTAATGCCACAAATAGTGTGCCCATATTCAATGGTGAGAGTCATTTTACACCTAGTGAGCACATCAGGGATATCTCTAATTTTTTTATATTTATTAATGTCACTATAGATAATATTAACATTATACTCCTTGTCATGTCCCTTAGAGGGAAAACACTTGATTGGTATAGGACTTTGTCCAGTGGATGCATCACATCATGGGATGACTTTGGAGTGTTGTTGACTTCAAGGTTTGAAGATGAAAGTGACCATATATCTCTTATTCATAAACTCAAATATATAAAGAGAGTTCCTAAGGAAATAATACATGATTTCAATGAGAGGTTTCAAAAGCCTTGGTATAGATTTCCTCCTCCCATGAGACCACTTGCTAGTTTTGTGTTTCTTGCATACTTGAGATCCATTGGTACTAATATTGCTATCATGATTTAGTACAAGTGGAATATTAACAATCATGCCAATTTATGTATTATAACAAAGGTGGATAGTCATATCTATCTACTCAAGGAGTAGTCACTCCTCTCTTATCAGCGGAAGATGTAGTTATGATGTAAGCAAAAGAGGACTGGTAGCCTCAAGGAGAAAGTTTCACTAACTTCTTAGTGGAAGACACTTTGGTGCTCAACCAAGGAACTTATATTATGGAAAACATAAGGAAAAATAGGAATGATCTAAGATGTGACAATATCATACCTACAAGTTCATCCAATCTTCCCCCAAAGCATCAAATCATGGTAGCTCTAAATACTCCTACACCTCCTTCAAGTCAAAATGTGGTAAGGTTTACTGAAGGTTTCTCAATTACTCAATTTTAAACAAATTTTTTTCCTCAAATGACTTAAGAGAAGGTGAGTATTAATGCCTTGAGCATATTGGATTATTTTTAAAGTGCCAAAGCATCTATCTATTTATGGGATGCCCTCCATATGCCTGGCAAAAAAGAGATATTACAAACACTATTGTCCACTATCCCTACTAGTTTTTCACCTTCAGTTAAAATTCATGGCCATGTAGATATTAAAAATTCCCCTAATAACATTAAATAATATTCTAAATATTAGAATCCACCCCTTTTACCTCACTCTCATTGTGGGTGAAAAATTAGTACATAATTGCATAGTTGATAGTGGGGCTTCTACTTCAGTCATACCTAGGGTTGTAGTTGATAAGTTGGGATTAAATTATGAACCTAATAGTAAAGGAATAATTTATTTATATGGTACACCTAATAATATAATAGGGTTGATCAAAAAAATTGAAGGTTTTCTTGCATGATTGTCCTAGTTTTCCAATCTTCCAAGACATAGTTTTTGTTGACCTCCCTACTCATTTTGAAATCTACCTTTCAAGAGACTTTATCTCTAAGATACATGGATAAATATAATTTTATTAGTCCTTATTTGCCTTTAGGACAATGTATATAACCAAGGTAACCATAAAAACTCAGCATCTTATAAGGTTTCACATTGAGCCCTACATTGAAATGAGTTCTAACTTGAATTATGTTGTCCATGAGGAGGCATCTAATGTGGATTATGGTTCTTCTAAACTTAAGGGTATTTATGACTTTTTTATTGATGAATATGGTACTATAACTTATGATCATGATCCTTATGCATACTTTTATTAAACTAACCTTGGTACTTATATCATGCATGAAGAGTCATTTAAAGGAGTTGAGGTAAGTGTTAAACATTCCTTATCACAAGCTACTGAAGGTAACTACATGATTCATGAGTATGATGATGATAGGTTGAAAAACATAATTTATCACCATAGTGGGAAGAATAATGTATTTATGCCTATTATTGATGAAGATTATCTTGATGATGACACTCATAAGATAGAGAAGGATGACTTGTGAAAAAGGTTCAATGTCATATGTCAAGAATTTGATCAATTAGGTAATGCTAATTCTCCTCCTAATAATTCTATATCTAATGTTTGATGTCTCACTAAGAATGGAAAAGAATCTCATGTTGTGAATGAAGATGAACTCTTGCAAATGTTCAATTCCATATGCAAAGAATTTTATCATATTGGTAAGAATACTTTTTCTCCAGGAGATTCCAAATCTAATGTAAAGATTGCTAATGTGACTAATGAGTAAGATGTTAAGTGTTTTTTCTAACATGAAAATGAATGACATTTTGATAATCAATGGGTTGTAGTTATGAAAGATTTTGATGAATCTATTGCTTAAGAAGTTGTAAACATGGAGTCTCATGAGTTAAAGGTAGTTTTGGTTATGTTAAAGGAATAATCAAGAGCCCCATCTAAGGTAAATCCACATTCAATAGTATTGGATCATAAATAAGAGATAATTTATTATGATTTAAGTCAAGTACATTATACTCAAGGGGAGAACAAAGATGAGGTAGCTGACATCACTTCTATTCTATAGTTCAAAGAAGGCATATTAGATATGGAAATGATTAATAGGATTAAATTTGTAATAAAGGAACTTATATGGAAATAAACATAATTCATGAAAGTTCCAAATATTCTTATTGAAATCTTAAGAAGATCTAAAGGTCATAGGTTTTTTTATCATACACATATGCAAGTGACTGATGATGAGCATACTCCCCATGCTATATTTCCTTAATGGAGTGAAAAAGATGTAAGGGGAACTATATTTGACCCTAGTTGAGGTATTATTATATGTTTTACCTTAAGCGTGACATTTTTTAAATAGTATATTAGGTGTGTGTGTCTTTCTTTCAATTATGTTGTGTTCCATAAGTGTTCTAGTTAAACACGTGTGTTTCCTTTGATAGTGTCTTATTTTTTGTGATTTTATTTTGTTTGGTGTGGTGTCAAAGTCAAATTATGTATCAAAATTATGTATAGGTGACTCCATATCCCAATGGATAGGATTAGGCTATTGGTATTGGCATTAAAAGCATACCACCCTTGGGAAATCACTAAGAATGGAGTGATAGTCAAGACCATGGGTCACATAGTCAATTTCTTGTGTTTCCATGCATAGTCAGCTGAGTGAGGTCTATGAGGTCCTGAAGAGGTTCATAAAGATGATATGAAGATTTAAAAGGGGATTTAACACATTTTTATTAAATGATAAATCAATAAATATCCCTTTAAATGATAAAATACTAAATTTGATGACTATTTCCCATGTATACATAGTCATTCACCATGAATGAGCATCTACATGTACTATAGAAAAGACCATCACATTGAAAGGGAGGAATTTCCTGGTTTTAAAAACTTCATGGTTGAAAGGTCTTATTTGAATAAGTTAAATAATTTTAAGATGAACCATAAGGTCACACTCCATACATAGAGCCTATATCCACAACTCACTAACTACACATTGAAATATCCACCTACAAGTCGCACTAATAGATATTTAAGATTATTTCATAAGGCTAGTATAACATGTTTTGAGGCCTTCCTCAGGTTAGAAGAAGATAAATATTCCTTGAGAATGAAGTATAAGTTCATGCATCATGCACACTACCATGTTCACATTCACTACCTTATGTCCTATTGTGTGTGCATCTACAGGTGGCCTTACATAGAAACTTGAGTATTGTCATGGAGATATTTGACATACTTTGAAACTCTCATTAATATTTTGGATGTTGAAGGTACTTTGGAAATCATTTTTAAGACATTGGACTAGCAATTATACTTGATAAGTCACCTAGAGTGAAGGAATTGTGTTTTAGGGACAAGTTCCCTAAAAGATTTGAAACAAAGCCCTAAATACTTTTGGTGTCAATAGATAATAGTGTTACATATAGTTTTTGTCAATCCAAATGATAATAACTTATATACACATCCTAGGGTAAGATCTTTCAAAAATAAGTGAGTAGTTTTGCCAATTGGTTTCCATAATAGAAGGATCTAAAGTTACATATTTGTTCAATATGTTCTTTTAGTGATGTCTACAAGATTCAATCTTCCAAGTAACCTTCATAATCCAAATCTATAGTAGGGAAGTACATCTTCATGTTAGGTCACCTTATTGAGCTAGATATTACACTAATTTTTCAAATATCATAAAAATATTTAAGATTAGAGTATTTAACCTCATCAACGCCTAAAAGTGTCATTTTCCCTAAAACAACTCACCTATAACTAACTTTAAAATCTCATAGGTCCATAAGGTGAGGTTGGACATAGAAACACAAACACCTACTAGTGGGAGCTACCTCCAAAGACCTCAAAGGGACCTAAAACCATATTACATAGGTTTTAAGGTAGATTTTCTCCTATAAGACCCTACTTGTTCCAAATCAGTCAACTACAATTGATTGTAGATAATAGTGAGCTAAAAAATGGTGTTTTTAATGTTGGGATGGCTTCAAAATGAGGTGAATAAATCTAAATAACTATAAAATTACCTTAAGAACTCCAAATATGTATCTATGCATTTTTTTTCAAGGTTAAACCATGTACTACCACCTACAAGTGTCTCTCTCAAACAAGAAAACATAGTCAATCAACTTGCAATCCATATCAGTGAAAATGAGAGGAGAAGTAATATAATGTTTGATGAATGTCTGATGATAAACATTGTTTTAAAATACTCAAAAGTGAAAATGGACATTCCATGCCACCCTCATAATATGGAGACAATATAAACAAATTTCTCAAATATGCACCTATAATCAGACTTGATACCTTGTTGTAGTCATATAAAATGCAAAAATTGGTAACTTGAGCATAGCTAATGACACCCAACCCATAGGTCCCTCTTGCTTTCTCTCATAACCCTCATAGGCTTGTTTTCACTAATTCCCAATCATCCATAGCCTTCTAGACCTGATCCTAGCTGAGTTAGGACCCTCTTTTTATGACCAATCCATCTCCTAGGTGTTGTCTACCTAGGACAATAGTACCACACTAGGACAATAGTGCTAATGCCACTCCTATCTACTTTCATTGCTATTATCTAAGCTAATTTATAGCCTCAACAATCAATTTATTCTAGTTACCCATCCTTCTCGTTGTCGACTTAATGTGAGAAAATTTAATCCATAACCAATAGATCCCTATAAAATCCCATTCAAAGATCACTTGGAAAGGGTTGGAAAATATTATCAAGCAAGCAAGAATAAAAGTGAAACCACTCAGGTAATCTTCCCTATTCTTTGCATAAAACCATCTAATATAGTCCTAAGTACATCTAAATCTCTACATCAGTCCCTAACCATCCTTAAGCACATCTACTCTAACATTTCTTGCATTCTCATATCAAAATTACACCAAGCACTTTCAAAGTGAGAAATGTATATGCCTTGATCCCTCTTAAGAGTATTGGTATGTAGGCTACATGCCCACACATGGGGTGTGAAGCACATGAATTTCATCTTACACACACTAACCCATTTTCCCTATTGACCAAATTTTTATTCAAGTACATTAAAGTAATATAAACAAAGAAAATCAGATCTACATGTAGCATTGCTAATAGCGAAGCTTCACAAATTCATAGATAGGGTCACATAGACCTACTAAGCAAAACATAGAAAGTTTAGATCCTCAGGAAAATAATGTCAGATAAGGACTACAATGCCAATGCCACTCTTGTCCACCTTTTTTGCTCCTATCCAATCAAAAAATGAAAGTTAAATCTTGTTTATGATAGTGTCCTAGGCCCACATAGTGAATATCAGACCATGTCTTAATTGGATCAGCATAGTTTAAGCTAAGTGTTATTTTCTCCCTCTTATTATTTTTTTATGAAAGCTTTAATTATAAATAAATTTTACAAATCAATAACCTATTTACTACATATTATTTACTAATTTATCAATCTAGACCCTTTAACTAAATTAGGAATAAAACCCGAATATTCCCAAAAAAGTTAAATCATTTAGTGAACCTGACTTCATTTGGGCATAAAAATGCTAGAAACCCTAGGGTAAAATTCATACTAATTTTTCCTATAATTTATTGATTTTTCCCTTGAATATTTAAATCAGAAATTCATTTTAAATTTTAAAATTTAGTAGTAAATTTTAAAATAATTTTCTTTCAAACACTAGTTTCCCATATTAGGTCCTAGAAATTTTCCAATTATTTTTTGAAGTTTTCATAGAATATTTAAATCAAAAAATCCATTCAAAATTAAAAATTCCATAGTAATTTTCAAAAATTTATATTTATTAAAACCCTAGTTGCACATACTAGGTCCTATTCAATCAAGCTTCTTCCAATCATTTTCTAAATTTTTAGTTGCATATTTTACTCAAAAATTCACTTTCAAATTCAAATTTTCATATTAATTTGTCAAAATTATCATATTTCAAACCCTAACTACATATACTAGGTTTTATTACTTCTTGAGATATCACCTTACATGTTTGTGAGCTTCATATCCTTTTTTATGTAATTTCTAGTTAACTATTTTTAGGATTTTACATTTCCTATATTCAGTATTTTCTTTATATTTCACTTTGCCTATTAAAAAATTTTACAAAAAATTCAATCAAATTTTAACTTGTTTTTCTACCTTAACAATGACCCAATATACCAGTTTTGATGAAAATGATAAAAGGGAAATCTAAGAACTATTAACTAAACACCCTAACATGTAAGTTGGCATGCTTAGAATACTACAAGAATAATAACAAAGAGTGAACAATGGTCAATCTTCTCAAACCATATGACAAACAATTGTAAATGACACTATGGGGGCAACTATGTCTCAACAACCCCCTATAGTAGCCCAACCTACCTCTATGCCACTAGTTACATGTAGTACATCCCTATCACATGATGTAGAAACCCTTATGCAAGAGATAATATCTCTTCAATCCAAGGTGATACTTCTTGATAAAGGTACACTAGACTTGCACAAGATTTGGATTATTTTTCTCTTTTACATATACCATTGGCACGTCACATTGCTTCTACACCCTTGCCACAAGGTTTTATTCAACCCAAGCTTACTCTATATGATGGCAAGGGTGATCTATGAGAGCTTTTCATGAAGCATGATTGGACTATGTACCTAATGAATGATTACTTACCAAGATATTTCCATGAAGACTAAAGGGTTATACTTTACAATGATTTTATAGTCTACCAAATCAATCGATCAATTCATTCAACCTTCTAGTCGATATGTTCCTAGCTTACTTTAGCATCAACATTGGTGGTAAGGTTTCATATGCTCAATTTGCACAATAGAAACAAAGGTCAAATGAGCATCTCATAAATTATGTTCTTCTATATAAGACTATCTTGGCTAAGATGACTAGCCCCATGGCTGATCAAGAGTTACATGATCTCTTCAAACAGAGTCTTCTCCCATCTTTACATGAATCAATTATGTTAAAATATTATCTTCCTTCACTAAATTGTATCACACACTAAATGAAAGAGAATTAAAGTTAATTTCAATGGGAAAACTTAGGTACATAAGTATCTCAGACACAACAAACAAGAGTAACATCAAAGTCCCATACAAAGTAAAGGTAAATGATAACAAGAGTCAAAATCAACCTATAGTTAATGTGGCTTCAAATCCCCCTCAATGAGTGGTTTTATTAGCACCTCCTCAGTGAACCTTCACCAAACTACCAGTTTCTCCAGCTAGAGTTTTACAATAATTATTAGATTGTAACATCATATCTCTCTTCTTATTCGGGAAGTTAAACCAATAAACCCTCTTCCATAGGGATATGATTAGCATGCATGTAATGGATATAGATTATGATCAGCATGCATTAGAGCTCACATTCATAATCATCCTATTCATAATGTTCTCATAAATAATGGATCTAGTGTGAACATGTGCAATATGACATTATTTTAGCATTTGGGATATTCAAAGCATGACATTACATTGATAGACACATACACAGAGTTCATTGGGTGAGATTGTATTTAGTACACATATACATAGTTCATTGGGTGAGATTATACTTCCTTTATAGCTTGGTCCAACACATGTGGCCACATAATTCACTATAGTACCTAGTTGAGGAGTTTTTGATATGTTACTTAGTTAACCATGGATTAAAAACATCAAGTAGTACCTTCTATAATTCATAGATGCATGAAATTCATTCACTATAATTAAGTTATTATACTTGGTGGAGTTCCACATGAGTTACCACTCCCCACTTCAAATCCATATACTACTTTACAATTACCATTTCTAATTCAATCAATAAATTCTATTTAGCCATTAATTTTAGTTGCTCCACTAGTTCTAGTTCTTCCTTCAGTTCTAATTTAGTCATAGTTGAGGCATCCTTCACTAACATAGAGAGTTAGTACACCTCCATAGTTTCAATATTCTAGATAGCTTTCAGCTATAGTGTTCACACCTAGGGTAGTATCATTGATATCTCATGCATCTACTCGTAGAGCACATGTTTAGAGAGATTTTCCTATTACTAGATGGGTCCCTAAAACCCTACAGTTGCATCCACTTTTTAAAGCTATAGGGGGGCCACACTCAATTTATACTTCAAATATTTTAGATCATTTATAACATATATATACTTTAGAGCAACAGTCTCAACATTTCTATCATGTTTCATGATCATGCATGATTCATCTCCTTGATACAGGACACCATGATAGGGAGTCTCCCATGAGACTCATTGGTTGGTATCATCCTTTCCCAACTTATCTGTACATAGTCTTCTTATGTTTGGTTTTACATAGCTCAAATATTTCAAAAATTCAAAAACAATTTAACATTTCAAAACACAAAAACATTCAAATATGTCAAAAACAACAAAAACATTTTGATTGTATGCATTATCCATGTTTCACATTTATACTATCATGTTAGACTTGCACTTGTTCTATGCTTATTGTTTGTCTATTTATCTACATTACCATGCTTCATGTGATCTTCTTTGAGTGTGTGTAGTAACATCTAGCTTTGTAATTGTTTCACTCTACCCATTATGGGGGCATCCTACTACATTCGAGACACACATCAATATGCATACCCACTGGGGGAATCATCTACATGACTACACCATCCAAGTTATGTGATTCCTATACCAAACACTTTAGTTATCATGTTGATTTAAATTATTCACTAACATACACAGATTACTCTATAGACACTCACTAGTATATATCTCTTGTGTATTTCTTATCATATACCTAGTCTTGTATTAACATCTCTTACATACATTCACTTCTTGATTTGATTATTTAGATGTGTTTGTAATCCATGTTTCTTACATGCTTTCTTTTCTTGCTTAGCATTAGCTTGATGTGATTGCATTTTCTTAGTTCTTGTTTATCTCTTATAGATGCCTTAGGACATTTTTCAATGCCCTTTACTTCTATTCATGTGTATGCCTTAGGACATTTTCCAATATCCTTTGCTTGTACTCCTCTATGTAAATGTGGCTTCCAAACCAACTTGATTGTTTCAACTATATGTGTATGTGGCATTTGAACATGCCTTGTATGCTTTCTTTCTAGTTTGAGTGACATGTGCTCATGTCCCTTGTTTGCTTGGCCCCTTGGCCACTCTTATATTCTTTTTGCTTCTTTCCTTGTGTGTTTATTGCTTGATTGCTTTCAATTATTTACAATTTCATGACTTATATCATGAATTATTCATGTTTTCTTAGATGCCATGATGGACATCATGCTCCATGCCTCTAACTAACCAGATTTCAAATTCTAGTTTAGTACATTACACATGATATTACATTGTTACATCTACGAGGAATACCCCTGTTGATCTAACAATCTCTCAATAAAAATCATGTTATATCTTGTTGATTATCATTGCTATATCATGTATCTTTGCAACATAACACACTTGTAGGGCTATTTATTCTAAGTAAAGTCATTACAAGGTATTCATTCCTACACTCAGAAGAGGAGGAAATAAATAGGGGTTTTGTCATAGAGATTAAAGCTCTTAACAATCAAAATAATAGCATTTAGAACACCCAAAACAACAACTAGATAGTAAAACTAGTCAGAATAGACCAGGAAAATAGTCAAGAATCAAGAACATTCATCAGATTTGGCCCAAGACAATACCATTGAGATTGACTACAACACTAGTGGTGTTACTATCTATTTTTGGTGCTCCTATCCTAATAGTATAAAAACTAAATTTTTTAGAAATAGATAGAAAGGTAAGTTTAGTTATAATTTTGTCAACTATAGTTTGGACCAAAATTAGTAGTTTTAATACATTTTTCTTAGAGAATATAGATATAGGGGGCATCATGCATGGCATGATGGATCTTACTTCTAGTTTCAAATAGGGCAGTTGGTATAGCATCTAGATCAGAATCTATGTTTCAGACACCAATGAATGGGGAAAATGTGCATGATACATTTGTTCTCATTTTGAGTTCAACATTACCCAGGCATTCTCAATAGTTGCATGCCTTACTCCATCTATATGTAGTTGGAATCATTTTGGTTTAGATTTCATATAATCCTAACTTTTGAAATCCTAAGTTCCTGAGTGGCTTCCACATAAGCTAGATTCTTAGTTTTGGAGTGGCTTTCATATAATCCTAATCTCCATCTAATAGAGTGGTCAAGAGTGGCCTAGTTTTTATCATACATTCAACTATCCACACCAATTTTGTCATATCACTATACATTTAGGGGATTTAATATCCATCTCATATGACACACATTTCATACCAATATCAGTTTACAACTTCAATTCATAGGGAAATGATGGAGCCAAAGGACTAGCTAGCCTTTGTATTCTCAAGCCACTTATTCATAAGGATTGGACACATAGTCCAAACATCGATCAACACATGTATGACCACCTCACTTCACTTAGTGGGTAATGATGGAGCCAAATAAATATATTTTGCATTCTTGAGCCACTTCTAGGGAATTGAACACTCAGATCCATTCATGATATTACTCTTGGTACAGTACACATCCAACATCACAACAGGTTTTACATTAGTTCACATACTTGGTGAGGTGTATTCATTCCTTTTTATTCTCTCTCATACCTAGATTTTTATATTCTTATTTTAGATATAACATATCTAGTAATAACCGATGTAATCTTTTTTTTTCAATTATAGATTTACACTTCACAATGTGCTTTCTCTATACACACCCAACATCACATAGCTTCATGGGCTTCACCCTTGTAGGTAAGTTTAGGTACACTTTTATTTTTCCTTTATCCTAGTATTTCACTTTTTTGCATCACTTAATGGGGGGAATGTAGTCATATAAAATTTAATTTTTTGGTAACTTGAGCATGGTTAATGATACCCACAGGTCCCTCTTACTTGCTCTCATGACCCTCATAGGCTTGTTTTCACTAATTCCTAGTCATCAGTAACCTTTTAGACCTAATCCTAGCTAATACAGGACCTTATTTTCATGACTAATCCATTCCTCTAGATATCGTATACCTAGGACAATAGTGCCACACTAGGACAATAGTGCTAATTCCACTTTTATCCACTTTTGGTGTTGTTGTCCAAGCTCATTTTTGGCCCCAATGGTTAATTTTTTCTAGTTCCCCATCCTTCTCCTTATCAACCTAACATGAGAAAATTCAATCCATGACCAATAGATCCCTATAAAATCCCATTAAAATATCATTTGGAAATTGTTGGCAAATATTATCAAGAAAGCAAGAATACAAGTGAAACCACTAAGGCAATATTCCCTGTTCTCTACATATAACCATCCAATACAGTCCTAAGAAAATCTAAATCTTTGAATAAATTTCTAGCCATATTCAATCACATATATTCTATAAGTTATTTCATTCCCATATATAAATTTCACCAAACACTTTTAAAGGGAGAAGTACATATGGCTTGATCCCTCTTCAGAGTATTGGTATTTATGCAACATGCCCACACATAGGGTGTGAAGCACGTCCAGTGCATCTTACACACACTAACCCATTTTACCTATTAACTAAATTTTTATTAAAGTAAATTAAAGTCATAAAAATGAAGAAAATCAGATCTATAGGGATAATTACTGACAGTGAGGCTTTGCAAATTCATAGATAGGGTCACATAGACCTACTGAGTAAAACCTAGAAAACTCAGATCCTTGGGATAATAGTGCCATACAAGAACTAAAATATTGGTTCCACTCATATACACCATCAATTATCCTATATAATTATAAAAAAAATTTATAATCCTATTTTCAATAGTGTCCCAGGCCTGCATAATGAATATCAAACCCTGTCTTACTTGGATCAGCATAGTTTAAGCTAAGTCTTATTTTCTCCCTCTTATTACTATTTTTAGAAAATATCTAATTACAAATAAATTTTAAAAATTATTATATTATTTAACACATATTATTTACTAATTTATCAATCTATACCCTTTATCTAAATTAGGAATAAAACCCTAATATTGCCAAAAAAGTTAAATCGCCTGCATATAATCAATCATTTGATAGTCTGTCTTATGGGTTTGATGGTGTTTGGAGGGTCTAATAGTATAATCAGACCTTGTAAATTTGTTAACTATCATATCCATCACTTGGATTATATCACCAAACAATCCATTTTCCTAGGATAATAATATAAGTGCCTTATATTTTGTCTCAAATAGAGGGCAATTCCCAAGGGTACAAACCTATAGATTTTGGAAAAAGAAGATGACAAGGTGAGTTTTTTATTCATAGGATCTTGTATAAAGATATCAAAAGTTGTATAAAATCTATACCAACATTATTAATAATTCATAGTGGTGAGGAACCAAATAGGGAGGTCCAAACTTGTAGATATCTAGGCTAAGCCTATAAGGTCTGGATTAGGTCTAATGGCTAAGTGGGTGATAATACCATTTATAAGATCAAATGAACATTATAATATATTAAAACATGTTTTTATTAAGTTATAAGGTGTGTTCAAGTTTTTTTTATGTAGAGGAGACCATAGGTAATCCATTCATTAGCTCAAACCAACTCCATCCTATGTGAAATGAAGAGCAAAGCTCTAGTAGGCAACTTGGAGAGCTCACATCATTTAGAAGCTTTACATGGGAGTTTAGAGAGTTGGGGCATGATGAAAGAGGTCTTGGATAAGCACTTTGTGTAATTATTTTAGATTGGATGTTAGACCTATATGATCAATCCTTAGAGGGAAAAATTACTCTCAACCCTCTAAAACCCTTGGTAGTGACCTGATTGAAAAGATTGAGTAAGAGATGCATCTAGATGGCATAGAATGGCTTGGGAGATGGTTGGTTTTTATAGAGGAATCTCTAGGTTTCCTCCTCATCAACTTGAGTTATACCCTACCTATATAGACATGGTGTAAAATGCCTTTTCTTGACTAATTTTGGTGTTGTGTAGGTATGGAAGGGTTTCAAAATATTCAATCAACTTTGGGAGAGATATTATGACTTAATATAACTTTGGGAGAGATATTAAAATATTTATGAATCAATGTTATAATCTAGAGTTGTGGCTCCATAAATCTGATTGGTTAGTGCCATCAGATTACCTAAATTGGTGCTTAGTTAGGGGATTGGTGTCTCCTTAGGATTGGTGTTCTTAAATGTAATCAGTGAGGTTTTGTCATTGAGGCTTTTAAATAGTGAGGCTTATAACTAGTGAGGTTTTGCCAAGTGAGGAATTGACTATGAGGCTAGAATAGAATAGTAGATTCTAGCATCTATTCTCACTATGGTTTTTCCCTTTGGGTTTTTGATGTATAAATCTAGTTTCATGTGTATTGTGTGTGTATATGATCTGTTAATTTATCTTTTAATCTACATATGCTTTTGAATCTATTATAAAAGGTATTAAAGGACTAGTTTTAGTTGATCTACTGATTCACCCCCACCCTTCTCAATAAATAGTTGTGTTTTAATAAGCAGATCTAATAGCGAACATGAAACTTGTCAGATAGAGATCAATGATGAATATGTGATCATGTAGAATATGATCTAACAAAGTGTATTGAGTCAAATAGTTAAGATTGCATGCAGAGCTACCAAGTGGTGTAAGTTCATTAGAGTCAAATAGTCAATGTGCTTAGAAGGCATGTTAGCTTGCCAAGTGGTATAAGATCATTGGAAGACTTATTGTAGGGTATGTAGATGGCATGCATAGTAGCCAAATGGCATAATCATAGAAGCAAGGATCTAAGATCAATGGTGAGCATTGTAAGATAAAGACTACTAGGATAATTCTAAGGAAATGAACTGTGTATATTTTTTTAAAGTTTATAAGGATCATGAGATGATGTCAAAATGTCTGATGTTTAGCATTAACATAGTGACTATTAGAATTTTAATATTCAAATTAGTGAGGAAAAACTAGTTTGTAGTTTTTGAGCTATTTATTTTCATCTAGGATGAATTTCATGGTGGTATAAAAATCAAAGTTTAAGAGGACTTAAAGATGCATCTACAAAAGTTTGTTGGAAGGTATGAATGTTTGTAAAAGTGTATTTATGGAGCTTCAAATATGACTATTTATTCATTTATGGTGTTCCCATGTATAAAATTTTATTTCAAAAAATTATGCTTTAGCAAAAGAGTGTTTTGGTGGGAGTATTCATTTGAAGATGTATTATAGGTTATATGGAGTGAACCCATGTATTTGAAAGTGATATTGTGTTATTTTTTGGGTATATGAAGTGATAAAATGGTAATAGGTCTATATGAGACCTATAAGGGATACTAAGGCCTAATTGAAAGGTGTAGTTGCTTAAGTGTGACCCATGGATGTTATGGCCAACGCCTGAGGATGGTATTGAGCTATGTGTTATCATGATATAAGTCTAAAGGGTTAAGGTGAGTATTATGTCCAACCTAGATGTTGACATTCATGAAGACTCTATAAAAGGTGAAGACCAAGGTAATGGTTTCTAGACTTGATGTGAATGTGTTGTGAAAGTAGAAGATAGATATGAAGGAGAGAGATCAAAGGGTGTGTGATTAGTGGATAGACTAAAGTATAGAGTAGATTGAGGATGAGCGAAGAAGCCTAGAGTGATCAAAAAGGGTGTTTGAATGCATTGCTTATATGAAGTTTAAGTGTGTGTAATGAGTTTAAAGAGAGGTGTTATACATTGTTTCTCCAATAAAATTGAAATGCAATCAGAGCTATAGAGTTATTGATTTTATAAGGTATTATGTGGGCACTAAACATCTAGAACTAGTGGGTGTTTTTTCATAATTAGGAGTGGGTTCTCCTTCTAAAGTGGGTGTTTCTCTAAAAGGTTTCATGTTTGTGATCATCTTATAGGACAAGTAGTCCAAGTGTTTTCAGGATTGAGAGTGGGTTTTATTCTCCAAGAGGGTTTCCCACATATATCTTGTGTTATGTGTGTGATCTTTCATCATCTTTCTTATTTATTTTTATGAACATCTTGTATGCTTTATGCATTCTTGTGGTAATTGATTAAGAGTTTTAAAGGATTACATTTGAAGTTTGAAATATCTTGCATCACTGATTCACCCCCCCCCCCTCAGTGATTGTACCTCCAAAAAAATGATGTCAAATTAATTACCTGAGAAAGATATTAGATAAATTTAATTATGTTGCCTTATATTTAATATTAATACTACATAAAGAATTTACATATACATTTTATCTATGCAATAAATACTAATTAGCTATGGAAAAAAATAGGGGTTTCAAAATAATATTTTAATCTAGTTTGAGGTTGAAATTTTGGGTTTATAAATAGAATTAAATTAATTATCCAAAGAGGAAATAAATTAATCTAGTGGTTTATACATATTTTTTAAGCTAGATAGAATATAGTTTTAGTAATAAATATTTTTTATGAAAATTTAATTAGGGAATTAATATAACTTTACAATATGGTTTTGACAAGCTCAGAGTTTCTTAACAATTTCTACTTGAGAAACTAATTTAAAATCCATCCAAATTTAATTTACTTTTTTAAAAATAAAATAAGTTACTTTTTGAACTAAAAAATGTTATCCATTTAAAATATGTTTCAAGCATTAGATTTAATGTATTCTATCTATGGGTTTTTTAATTTAACTCCATTCCAAACTAACTTTACCAACATAGGAAAACACTAAAAAAAAATTGGCATTTGCTATAGTTAGGAGATTTTTTTTTTAAGTTGTTAAATTGATATTTAACATCCATATGAAATTCCTTATAAGTTTCATATTATTAAAATTCTTACATTAAGTATTTATTTTATTTTAATTTAAAAATGGCTCTAATAGGTTAATAAAGAAGCAATACGATATTTAAAATTTAATTTGTTTAGCTTAGCTTAAGAATGGGATCCGTCTCATAGAGTTATAAGGGTTTAAGTTAAAATTAATTTATTTAAATTAAATAATTGGCCTTGCAACAAGATTTTTTCAAATGGATCCCACTTAGGCTTCCATGTTGCCCTTTAGGTTTGCCTCTAATCTTTTTTACACGTGAGTAATTAAAAGATAACTAAGTATATTTTGGAAAAGATAAAAAGGTTTAATTATTTAATTCAAAACATTTATCCTTTTATCATAAGTTATGGTGGGTTAAATTTACCCTGGTAGATTGAATAGATCACCACCCTATAATATAGATCCCAAAAAAGATGTCTCAGTTTCCTTATGAGGTAAAAGTAAGTCAACCACTTCCTTTAAGACTCCATTTTCTTTTCTCATTTTTTCCCAAGTTATGGAGGAGATGAGGAGATGCTACCAATAGTTATATATATACATTATATATGCATGCCTTATTATTTACAATTTAAAATACAAGGAAAGATTTTATATATATATATATATATATATATATATATATATATACCTCCTACTTATGTAAGTATGTAAATGGGATGATACACATACACACACACACACAATATATATATATATATATATATATATATATATATATATATATATATATATATATATATATATACATATATATATATATATACATATATATATATACATATATAGACACACACACACACACACACACACACATATATATATTCTTTATTTAATATAAATATTATATATTTATTTTGTTTTAAAAATACGTATAGAAATAATAGAGAAGGGTTCCACCCTTTGTACATGTAGGGCCCCAATAAACATTGTGTAGAATTACCATTATTTGGTGGCAACACTGTCAAATTTTGTTGCTTCCCTTTGTAAGGTTGTGACTATTTAGTTGCCCAACTGACCTTCCTTTTCCCAACAACTTAGCCAACTTAATCTATTATATATGCTTTTTTTTTTTTTTTTTTTTTTAATTTAATATATATACATATATGTACACACACTCATGCACCTACACACACATGCACACATACACTCACACACATTCATTCATTCATTATGATCAAAAATTATTTTAACAAGTCTTTAGGTCAAAGAAAAATATCCTTTTTTAAAACTAAAAGATATATGACTTGACATAAAAAAGCAAGAATTTGTAAAAAAAATTAAAGGGATAATAAAATAAGAGATAGATTAAAATAATTAATAATTCAACACCCAAAACCATTGTACTTATTGACCAAAAAACAATTGATCAAATGTGTGTGTGTGTGTGTGTGTGTGTGTGTGTGTGTGTGTGTGTGTGTGTGTGTGTGTGTGTGTGTGTGTGTGTGTGTGTGTGTGTGTGTGTGTGTGTGTGTGTGTGTGTGTGTTCTATATTTTAATTTTTTTTGGCATGCTTCCCAACATGATTTAGTGTGTTCTACTTTATATTTCACTTTTGTCATTTAATCATGATTTACATGCTTCCCAACATGATTTAGTGTGTTATAATTTTTATTTCATTTTTGTCATACCTTACATGTGATCTAGTGTATTCTACATTACATTTTACACTTTTTATTTATTTTTATTTTCCAACCATATTTTTTTCACATTTTCTAGACAAAAATAATAATACATCACATATTTTCCCATAGTATATATCAAATAATAACATATGCTAGAATCCATAAAAATCCATAACATACATGAGTTATAATAAGAAATATATATCTATATATAAATGGATAAAATGTTTGATACAATATAAAAATTTATAAGCATAATACAATCACAACTCTATGGTTCTGTTCCACCCTATCTATATAGTGGTGTAACAACCCCACTATGATCAACTAAAAATACGTAAATTTTTTTAATTAAACACATATATAAAAAATAGATTACACCATGAGAATCTATGAGACCATATGCAATATCAAATCATGATAATAGAAACAAGAATAATACATTGCATATCACTAAGATCTAATATCATGAGAGCACATCATAATGCAGATAAAGAAAGTAACTATATTAACTCAACCATAGTCGATACAAGTCTATATCCAACATTGTCAATATATAATAGCAAGTAAATACAACTCTCATATTAATATTCAATAATAAGTACAATAATATATAATTTACATATATGATACATGGCGCTCCCAAAGCATAGTTCTCAAATTTAAGTATTTGTGGTAATCTCAAGTATCATCTTGATAAGTAGTACTATTCTGGGGAAGAGAGCATCATCTGAGCACTTTTCCATACCAACCACTGACTAATAATCTCATACACTAATATCACAAGGAAATGTTTTTCCCTTCATATATGAGTAGATAGTGATGGAATGGGAATCCAAAGAGATAATCAAGTACCCATGTGATATATGATTTCTAAAACTAAACATGTAGTGTACCATATAAAACTATTTTATTGCAAGATATCACACAAACATGTAAATCATACTCATGAAATGATAATGTTTCACTATAAATACTTTATCCCAAATTTTTATGAATAATAAATAATAATAATTTATATATCAATTAAATTCATATACACCACTTCATTGAACTACATTCATCTATCATTGTAATACTAGTAAGCCAGTGAAGTCCATCTCACTCCTTACTCCATATCAACAATGTAGATTTGTCAAATTCAATTCAACCACAAAATTCATTTAATTTACTTCCTAATATCAAACACATCATAGAACATGCTAAACATAGGAGTAACCAAATCATATATTTATTCTATCAAACATATGAATGAATCTTACATTAATTTCTATCATATACTATAAATAATGACAATAGTTTATACCATCTGGGTAAATATACATTCAACTACATATTTTCACTACAACAATTAATTTTCATACATGCTAATCACTATGATAACCCATATTACCATATTTTATTATTCTAAGACATAACTATTAGTTATCTACAATCAATCTTAATAAAGAAGTCATAACTACATGGAAACACAAACTTATATTCAAGCAACTAAATATAATGAAACAAATCATAGTTACCATAGAACATAGTAATATACTATCATATCATTCATTGAAATCTCAAGGTTGTATTCATGCATTCATAAAGTTCTACTAATATCATGAAACATACTATTTATAGTAATAACTAATATGCATATGTTTAAACAGTCAAATGTAGGTGTGAGTCTAAAACATAAGAATTACAGTATATATCATCTAGGTATAACATATATTTATACTATAATACTCTATGATATCACATATTATCATATTTTACAACTACATAAAAACACATAACCAACTTATGATTCCAATAATCAAATGATCACATACATAATAACAATCAAGTAAGGGGTTATAACACTATGGTATAACATAAGTTTAAACTACTTACCAACATTCAAAGTAACATATCTATAATCATTTATCACGATGCACCATTATATGTTAGATATAACCCAAACACTCTCATAATTATGTAATGTACATAAGTACTCAATATATAATGAATAGTAAATCAATCATTTGTAGAGAAATAGAGAATTTATAAACCTACTATAACATCCATTTAAACATCTCTTTCTATTTTTTAAAAGATTGTTTTAATATGGTTGTATTTTGGTCCCTCAAACACTTGATGATTAGATAAAATCATACTTCTAGCTATGAGCTTAGGCTTATGACTCAACATAGCCATTTTTATTAAGTACTTATACTGTAACCATAAATCCATGTGTACATATAGCAAACAGGACTCAATAAATAAGAAACATAGGATAATCCAAATTAGAATTTGATATATAAGTTAGGGGTTTTAAACGCATACATTCATTAAGTTAATCATATGTAAATCTTTTAATATATTAATTACTCCACCTATGAAATCTATAACTATATAAAATACACCCCTATGTGTGTGTGTGTGTGTGTGTGTGTGTGTGTGTGTGTGTGTGTGTGTGTGTGTGTGCGTGTGTTATTAGGTATATTAACACCTATGTTTTAGCATTCAATAACCCATAATTTATTTTAATGTTACTTTTACATCAAATTTTTGTACTCACAAGTTTTATATGATAAGTTACCTATAACTATCATAATGCAAACTTTGTTGGGTTTCTATCCCTCCCATGTCTTATTAAACTCTGAATAGGTTCTCAATATCCTACCTCACACAACACCTATGGTTATACACATTCCCAAATGAGAATTTAAGAGATTATTCCACCGTTAAAAATAATAATGAAGTTAACTATGTCAATAAAGTTAACAAGAGTGCTTAGTCAACTTGAGGCTTTTATATGAGTTCTTATGTATTTAATTTATATACAGATTTCAAGAGATGAGTAGGTAGAGATATGTATTCCCATGCTAAGGCTTATTGGATTAGAGATATTTCCATATTGTTTCATTAAGAATATGTTATATGGAAATATATATAAAACATATCTATATCTTGATGAGAATGTCCATAAAGCATATTATTTGTAGTTGACTTATTCCATCAAAATATTCCCATCAAATTTTAGTCATCATAATCATTGTAAATAATCATTGTAAATGGGTAATATATTATATAATTAAAATATATTTCCCTATATGAATGGTCACATGCAATGTTATTTTAATTGGTATTTATTTAAGTTTTGAATAAGATGTCCTCAAAGGCATAACTAGACAATGCTAAATCCTTATACTAAAATATATCTATGCCCAAATACTCATAGCTGAAATATTAAATTTTATTGACCTAGAATAGTCCATATATATATATATATATATATATATATATATATATATATATATATATATATATATATATATATATATATATATATATATATATATATATATATATATATATAATAATTCATGCTCGGCTATTCATATAACACTAAATAGAGAGTCAAAAATAAATCCACAATGCCTTACAAGGGCAAACCTTATTCAAACTGGTCTATAAAAGTGTTGCATAAAAGAATGAAATAAAACATTGCTTTACTTATTTCCTATCATAAATAATGTATCCAATTTAAAATCAAAAATCATTTTTTAAAACCAGATGACTCTATATAAATAGTAGTATTTAATTAACCAAGCTAAGTCATGAAATTGTTGTTACAAATGAGTAATTCATTGTGTTTTAGCTACTATTAAGAGTCATTATTTTTATTGAGAGTCATTTCAAATTAAGATAGATATAAATATTTTATGTCTATGTTCTATATAATCGCTTTGAATTTATATAGTTCATTATGCATAATACTTATATGCACACAGTTCTTATATTTAAATAAATTGCTCAATGCCCAAGTTAAGATGTCACACTTAGAGGTATTTAAACATATGTATTTTTGGTCTATAATAGATCACTATATTTTGATATATGTAGGCCATTGGTTAAACACATATGAATCACCATATAAAACAAACAATTATGTTGATGGCATATTGAAATCATTTCACACATAACTTTGTGTATGTTGATTTAGTTGACTTTTTAGAGTAGAATGTTATTCTTTAGAATTTATTCAAGGTATATCATTGTATATAAAAATCAAGTCACTGTATACAAAAATCATGTTGTTTCACTGCTATTATAAATTGTTTGCATGTCTAATATAGTTAATCATACAAAACAAAATAATTCATTCCATTATAAGAATCACTTCATTACAAGAATATATGTATCCCTTAACATATCTGAAATGATTATTATTGTTGTTAGAAATACGATTTAATACAGATCACCCAAGGGGATATAATAGAATTCATGCAAAACCTGATCTGTAAACATTATACCGATATATATAGAATTGCTATAGTGATTTCTTAATCTAAAATTTTATATGTTCGCCATAATATATCATTTGTTGTTATGTTGTTACATATAAATCATATAGATATTATTTTTTCTATATCTCAAGTAAATACTATCTTAATATAGAAATTGTTATATCTCATCTAAACAGAATTTAAATAGTCACACATAGGCTATGTAATATTTAATAATTTTGTTGTTTATAGGTAATATAAGACATGATATATAGAGGAATAACTAAACATATCAATAATTAATATTAACATGGAATTTAAGTGCATTACTTATCTAGCAAAACCTTCTCAAAAATGTATATCTTTGCTATACTTTGGTGCTTCTTTTCCTCTGACTCTTCTCCTTCCTATTTCCCCTATTTTATTTTTTATTTTTCCCTACCTAAATATGGTGCTTCATTTTTTATTTATTCTCAGATTTTCTCTTTGATTTAATTCTTTTTTCTTTATTTTTGTTTTAGTTACTTTATTTAATATATTTACTTCTTTTTTAATTTTCATAATTTAATCATTTCCTTTATTTTATGTTTTATTATATTTTTTCATTTTTTATGATAATTACTAATATTTCATTTATTTCAACAATAAAATAGAAAAAGTCTATAATTTAATTAATATCACTTATTTTCACAAATTTTTATGATAATTTTAATGACCATTAGTCTGGATTTCTAAATTTAATCATGCTAGTAAGGTTTCTATGAGAATTAATAACAAAACATACTAACTATGTAAAAAGAATTCATTATGATATTCAACCTTAACTAGCAAACCATAGAAACCAACTTTACAAATTAAGAAGAAATAAACACCATGTGTAAACCATTTTTAATGTATTCTAACATGTGTTAAATACTTTAGTGTGTGCAGGGTTCTCACCATTTCTCTATCATTCTCTAATGTCCCCATCTACATCACCCTCTCTAATGATGCTCTCCCTCCATCACACTTTGAGGGATGAGTTCTCCTTCATCCACCTCACAAAAAAGTAGGTAGTTAAACCATAACAATCATGGTGTGTGTGTGTGTGTGTGTGTGTGTGTGTGTGTGTGTGTGTGTGTGTGTGTGTGTGTGTGTGTGTGTGTGTGTGTGTGTGTGTGTGTGTGAGAGAGAGAGAGAGAGAGAGAGAGATGGAATGCAGAGGTAGGAATATAGATTTAATATTGATCTTAGATAATTATCACATTAATAATTTTTTATTAAAAAATAAAACAAAGGCATGATCTCAAAATTTTTATTCCCTTCACAAATATTTCATCCATCATACTACAATTCTTACAATAAGACAATCCACAACTATGCTCATTTTACAAACATAAGAAATGCTAAGAGTTGAAGACCACAAAATATCTAATTTTATTTTTGAGTCTTCTCCAATATCTTTTCTAAGCTTCTCTTCCCAAATAATCTCCCACAAAAAATGATCAACCTGCAAATGAGCCCAGAAATTTGGAAAATCAAAATAATTTCTTTTCAAAAAAAATTCCCTACATTATTAATGGAGGGGTACTTCATATTTCAAAAGTGTTTATGTTTATTACAAGGCTCATAATCTCCTTTACAAGTTCATGTAGGTTTACTTGCACATTTAAACCCACCCTTGTACTCTTCTTACAAAGTCAAAAAATCTTTTATAATCCCACATGGGATCTTACAATATGATTAATTTTTCTTAAAAATATCCATCCACACTCCAAATATTTACACAACTGCCTACCCCAGGATATCATATACTCACTAGTGCTCCTAGTCTTGCATGAGGGGCTAGGCTCTTATTCACCAAATATTTGAATTATATAATTTAATTAAAATAAATTATTTAATTTTAGCTTCATTTATTTGAATAATTATATATTTTTATAAAATTTATTAAATGTGTTTCACAACATAATAAAATTTCACAAAAGAAGGAACTTATTCAAATAATTAAATGAAATAATGGTTAGTCAAACATTTTGAATGTAGTGACTAAATTAAAATTATTAGGAAATAGATGGTCAATTTGAGAGGCATTAAATTATCCTCCTTTTATAAAATAATTATCATCATTGCAAAAAACTATAATTAATATTTTTGAGTAGACACATTCCCATGAGGAAAACCAATTCAAAATTAACATACTTTGGTGCAAATCAAAATCAAGAACAAATACAACAACCATAATTCTTATTGTATTTATTAAGGTCATAAAATTAATTATAATATCAAATAATTTTTTCTTCACTATGCTCATTCCTTTTATTTTTATCAAAGTTCTTGAAAGGATTAACATATGGTGATTACATATTTATTAGTATAATACAAAATTTTATTAATATTAATCATTATTATAGAAAAAAAATATAGAATTTTAAATGTTTTAAAACAAGTAATAGATGCCAACTTCCTCATATAGATTATGTTAGTGGCATAGTTCCATCATAGATAATCAAGTATCCAAATATTACTTGATATGAAACATGCGTATAATAATTACAATGTTATTGTATGGTCATATTGAGCAAATTTGAATGTCATTCCATGATGAGAGTTCATTGTATAAATTCAAGTGCCATCTGAGTGAAAAAATCATAAAATTTTATAATAAAAAAAACATTTGTTATGATTTCAATTTCCTTCTTATACCTCCTAAAAAATCCTCCTTAGACCTCTCATGAGAAAAAATCAATTAATTTAACTATATGATGTATTAAATCATCAAGTCTAGTGAGGGAATGATGGTGTCATGAAGCTACCCCTACAAGTTCTCATCTCAACCCTATAGCTTGTTTCACAAACTATCATATCCCCCCTCCCCCCATATTAACACATGTGAAACAAAATTTTACATTATGAAATACAAGAAACTAGCATTTATAATCAATGAATTTCTCAAAGAAACCAATCAAAATAATTAAAATAATTCATGTGCTAAGTATCCAAAAAAAAATTATTATCAACATAATAAATAAAAATTCATATTTCAAAACAAAATCAACTCAATTAATAAATGGTTAAATAACCTTAAAATTTTAATTTCATGATAAAATAATGTTGGTTTCAAAATGAGCATAAAATAAAATTTTAATATAAAACATCTCAAAATTCCACATTACTTGCACTATGTGACTTAAGAAGCCACCTCAAGGGATAAGGACATAAATTAACCATCATATAATATTATATTAGCTTCCTAATATAAATATAAATATAAAAATAGTATCATATTTTCTACAAGACTCAATATAGAGTGGTCATCACAAAGGTTATGTTTATCACAAACAATAAGGGGTGAGTGAAGGGTTGTATAGTGAGCATAAGACTAACCAATGTTGCATACCTAATATGTACACATGTATAGGGTAAAATTGGGTTTTGAACCTATGATAGGTTCCAATTACAATCATAATATATTGGTTAACTTATGTGCAAGTGCTCAACATCTTCCTCAATCCCACACTTGCATCAATACTCAATTGGTAGAGCAACAATGTAAGATTACATAACACATCACTATATTAAAAAATAAAGAATCACATTACAAAATAGTTTCACATGGTTTTTTTAGTTTTAAACCAATAAGTGTTATTGCATGTAATAGTCTAACATTGAAGGTATACACAAAAAGATACATCACAAACACATTCACATTGACATAAGTATAAGTTAACCACACAACATAATTGAAAATTTTCACTTTAAAATATATACCCCATGATCATAAGAAAATATTGTTATTTTAGAGAGGATGAATTTTTTAAATATGGATTGTATAGATACAAGATGATGTGAGTTTCAAAACAAGAGGTTTCACATTTATGAATATATATTGATGTCACCAAGGGTTAAAAAATATGAACAACTTTTGTAATATTATGCCACAATGGTCCCCAATAGTGGCATAGAGGGTAAAAGTAAATAAAAAAATTAAACAAGAAAAATAAAAATAAATCATGAGGTTATTATTTATTTTTCTAGTCTAAAAATATAATATGCATGCTTCCTTTGTATTCTCAAATCACTAAATAATCTCAACCACCTCCAAAATGAAATAATGTCAAACAAGTATCTTAGTGCATAGGTTCTAGGTGCATAAATTTTTTTCTATAAATAATATAATTATTTATCTAATCCTTTAGATAAATTATCAATCATGAATCATAATTGTTGTGAAATTAATAAGATCAAAGTGGCTCCCCCTCATGTAGTGCCTTAGTGTGTTAGAGTATTTAAATTTCACATAGATTTTATACATGTTTTCTTGTTAGTTTAATTATCAACATAAATTACACATCTCAATACACTAAAACATGATAACCTATGAAAAAATATAGGTATTAATGATAATAAATATTCTAAAATATCCAAATTTTCATACACATGGTGAATTACAAAATGATAACACGATATTTAACATAGTATCAAAATATACTATAATGGTACTTTATGCCTATTTTAGGCTGAAATTGCACCCTTGTGGGAGAGTTTTTCAGGCTCTCTCACTCCCAGCTACGATATTGGATAAATCTCAGGCTATGGGTATCTTATAGTGAAATTGAACCTCTAGGATTTTTTATGAGGCTATATCCTCAGATGGATCACTTTGTCTTGTTTCCCATACTAAAACCCACCGCTGACTAAGGAAAAGGGAAAGAGAGATGATGTGAAAGAGAAAACTAAACTAAGGATGGTGATGTACCAAATATAAAATGTTCCACTTTTAGCCTAGAATCCCTAATGGCTATTATTAAATTTAAATAAGACACAAACTAATATGATCCTAACTCAAGGTCGTAAGCATAAGTGTTTTGTTTAGAGGTCAAAGGGAAACCCTACAATTTGAAGGACATAAGGAAATAGGTCTGTATGGGACACTATAAGCTCAAGAAACTTTAAGAAGGCACCAATTTTTGACACTTCACACAACCTACAAGGAACCAAAATAATTAAAGAAAGATATGTGGATAATTTATAGATGATGAAAAGGGACATACATCTACAAATTAAAAATCCAATAATGTACACTTGGATTTAAACTAGAATCATAAAATTCATCTTATTTCTTCAAGAGAGTGTTACAAGGTGATTTTGATAGAGTAACTCTATCACCAATTGAGGGATCCATTTTTAGGCTCAAAAGCCTCTATATATAGCATAAAGGGATGAGATAAGAGGGGGCTTGCATGAGCGGATGGAGAGGGGGTCATAATGATTGAGATCCTTGATGTTGTCCTCAGGCTCTTTTACATTCAAAGCATGTAACTACCTTGACCATGAGATAAACCATCCAATATCACCACAAATCTCCTCAAACCCCTCTTGGATTCAAGTCTCCCTTTATAGATTTGAGAGAGCCATGTCAAAGGTAGCTGCATGTCTCCACCAAGTGTGAATGATTTGATCCTTGCATTAAAAACATGGCATGCTCCTTTACTTTGCATGTCCTACACGTATAAAGATGAAATCCCCATATCTTTAAATCTAGATTGATCCATGTTGCTTCTACATTGAGCAATTATTTTTTGAAGATAATGCCCATGTTGAAGGATGAGGGCCTCTTCATTAATTGTATATACCAGCTCCTGCTTTGAAACCTAGACCAGATCTTTCCTATAGATGGAAAATCAATCTAAGGAAATTGGTTATCCTATATCCATTTATGTCAATGTAAGTCTATATATTTCATAGCTTCTTTTAATCTTTATTAGGTCTAAAAGGCCTATTTTCCCCTCTATAGAGCCTTATTGGAAACACTTGGCACTTTTAATGCATCTAGTCCAACTTACGTCTATTTGAGTTTCTTTATCATTTTAAACATCATGCACCATCATATATAGGATCTAATTTAATGTTGGACATAGATCATAATCTACTTGATTAAACACTATTGGTCTATGGGATCAATCAATGCTTTGATTTGCACTCACACCGTTGATCTTTTATCATGAGATCTTGATGAGTGTCAAGATCACAACAATCTTGATGAACCTTTTTGATCTCTTTAAATGCCAATAGATACTTATAGGGGCTGAAGTTGACATCTGTGAGCTTGTAATCAATTCTTTTGGACAATTTATTTTATCCATTTTCTTTAGCATTATTTCCCTCAGACACTTTTCCTAAACTATTTCCTTCAACTTTTTCTTGATCTTATTTCCTTAAGATAGTTTTCCCAAATTTATTTATTCGAGCCAAATTTCTTTGGGTTTTGTTTAAAACTTTTAATTTTTAATCCTTTCCCAAAATAAAAGTCTTCAGGATTTTTGCTAAGTGCCCTTTTCAAAGGTAAAGTACCCTTCAAAGCTCTCAAAAATGCCCCTTCGGATAAATTTTCTTTGATCACTTTCTCAAAAGAAAAGGTCTTTGGGACTTTTGCATAGGTCTATTTCCTCAAAAAGGTATCCTTTAGAATTACTACTTAATGTAACACTTTAGCATGGAAATGGCCCTTCAAAAAAAGTGTTTTGGACCTTTGCTTCGTAAGATCTTTTAGGTTTTATTGAGCAATTTCTCGTGGACCTTTTTTCTTTCAAACTTTGTTTTTGTCCTTTCCCTTTGGAAATGCCTTTCAAAAAATTTCTTAATGCCTTTCATAACTTGGAAATGGGCCATCTAATTAATAAAAACCATTTGGATTTTCCATTTTGTACTGTTAGAACTTTGTAATGGACCATTTCCCTAAGAAACAAATCCTTCAAAAAAAATGAACTGGGTCATTCCCCTGAGAAAAATACCCTTTAGAGTTTTGAAAACAACCTTTTTTCCTTTGAAATTTCCCTTTGGAAAAATTTAAGTGGCCTTTGGATTCTTGAGAGTGCCCTTTAAAATAATTGAAAATGCCCTTTGGCTTTGGAAAAGTGACCAGACAAAAAGAAAGTGGACCATTCAGCAATTTGAAAATGGCCTTTCTAAAAGGAAAGTACCCGTCGGCTTCTTGAAAATTCTTGAAAAGAACCTTTTCCCTGAGAAAATATATCTTTAAAAATTTTATAAGTGTCATTTCCTTTGAGGAACTAAAACTTACCTTTCAAAAATTATTTCAAATAAAATGTTTGAAATAATTTCTTGATATTTGAACAAAAACACTGAGGCAAAAAATCCTGAAGAAAGAACACTTAGCCGAAAAAGAAAATATCCCTTTAGGAAAATTATGTGGACAATTTTCCTAAAAGGAAACTAAAACTTAGCTTAAAATTAGGCCTAAAATAATTTACCTTTCACTTAGTATCTATACAGAGTCCAAAAGAATGAACAAGTGAAGACTTAGCCGAATAAGATATTTTGCACTTAGCCCTTTTAGTCTATGGGATCTTCTAGGTTTAGGCTTGAACTATTATTTGATCTTGTGAAGGCTCAAAACCATGAAGACTTACTTATATCCTTCATCTTTTCCACATTGATCCTACTTCAAGGCTTTAGCATGTGGGTCAAAAATGGTCAACATTTCTAGTGACTCATAGGGAAGCATACTTGATATGCTTGAGAAACCAGCTCATTTGCCTCATCTAATCCATTGGGCATGGATTCACTACCTTTTTGATGAGGTTGACCCTATTTGGGAACTCCCCTTAAAGTAATAAGGATAAAAATAACATAATAAACATTGTGCCCAAGGCACTTAGGGAAGGGAAACACACAACTAAAAGGGGTGTGCATGAGGCACTTGGAAGAAAACATGAAAAAACTATACAAAATGTACAATATATACAATGGCTGAAAACTCTTCTAATAGAAAGGATTTAGATGAATCCCATTGATTTCGATGGGTAATACCTCTCCATCCAATTAGGCAAGCTAAAAACCATTATATTTTTTGCATATGTGGATCAAATAAGGACCACTCCACAAGCTGTCAAATATGGTATGGTTGTTTGGCTTGGCCTTATTTGAATCCCACTTGAGGAATAAATCCCTCTCTCTAAATTCCATAGCTATGGCACTCTTTTCAAAGACTTTCTTGACTTGATCTTGATGTGACTCTAATATATTCATTGTAAGGTCTCTCATTTCTTCAATCTCCATGAGTTCTGCCAATCTCACATGCATGGGCTCATCTTCCATCAACTCTAGTTGATGGGCTAGTTCTAATGCAAGAAGTTAAATAAAAATGGGTAACTTGGCCTCTATTCCATATACTAATACATATGGATAATTGTTAATGGTAGCCTTAGGAGTCACCCTATCAACACATAAGGCTATCTTTAGTTTGGTGTGCCATGTCCTCTGATTCCCTTCCATAGTTCTCCTGATGATTCTTAGAAAAAATTTATTTATGGACTCAACCAGTCCATTTCCTTAAGGATAAGAGTTGGAAGAGGTGCTAAGGTAGATGCCCATCTTGAGATCCCATTTAATTTTTTTTAGACTGAGGAATGCTAATGCATTATCAAAAATCATAATGGATGGAACACCAAACCTAGTCACAATGCTATCATAGAAGTCTATAAATGTACCATCATTAGCTTCTTTCAATGCAATGGCTTCCACCCACCTATTGAAGTAGTCAGTTGTATTAAGCACCCATTTATGCCATGCACTTGATGGAGGGTTGATCATTCCTATTAAATCTAGCCCCATTTACATGAAGGGTTACTCCACCTAAATTGGGTTGAGAAGAAGGGATGGCAATGTTTGCTTACCCATAAAGAGGACACACTTTTGACATTTTCTTACACATGTATACATAGCTTTGAAGAGTTTGGGCCAATAATAAATATCTCTCATCACTTTTGGGCATCATCTATGCACCTTAAGAGCACTCCATTGAGGTCCTTTCTAAATAAAACCCCATCAACTAATGCATAAGGTATGGACTAAAGTCTAAAATAAGTTCTCTTTGCCCTATCCATACTTTGTGGGCACTCACTTATTATCAAGAAACATGCCATATCCTAAAGCCAACTAGTGTGCAGTGGAGATGCATCTATCTATGAGTTATCTTGTATTATTAAGATAACCTTTTTGTCTTCATGAAGGTCATCAACCATATTCTCACACAAGCCTTTGCCTCTCACTAGCTTAGTGACCTTGATTTCTACATCATACTCTGTGACCTTGGTAATCCAACTAGCTCTCTTTTCATTCAAGTCTTTATTAAGAATGAAGTCTCTCACTTCATGATGAGAAACCATAAGATAGATTTTGTTATTGGAGAGCATTGGCCTAAACTTTTTAAGGCTTCTTACCACTACAAGAACTTGTTTTTCTATGAAAGTATACCTCACCTCATACACTCAAACCCCTGACTAAAAAATATTATTGGTACTCAAGTCCTTCACCATTATTTTGCATCAACATAACTAATATATTATCAATATTGGAAAAGGCATAAAATATTAAGTCACTTGAGAAATCAAGATCCATGAGTGTGGGTGCTTAGGCAATGGCTTATTTGATAGCCTCAAATGTTGATTTACATTCATTTGACTAAGTTAACACTTGGTTATTATTTAGTATAGCAATGATGGGTTTGACTAAGTTTTCAAAACTAGGTATAAACCTTATCACATAGTTTATTTTCCCAAGGAAAACTTGGAGTCCCTTCTTATGCTTAGGTAAGGATAAGGCCAAGATGGCACTTATTCTATTATGATCAATAACTAATCCATTTTTTGAGACAATATATCCCAAGAGTTTACCCTCATGGATAGAAAACACACATTTATTGGGATTCAAAGAGATCCCATATTCCCTGCATCTTTCAAATATCAATCTCAGGTGATCTAACTGATCACTATCCCTCTTGTAGAAATTTTTTATGTCATCCAAGTAGACAAGCACCACCTAATTTAGCAATCCTTGGAAGGTCATGTCCATTTCTCTTTGAAAAGTGGCCCTAATATTTGATAGTCCAAAAGGGATCTTTTGATAATCATATGTGCCCCACTTTGTGGTGAAGGTAGTCTTGTATTGATCTTCTTCTCTTACCAGCACCTAGTTGTATTCTGAGTACCCATCGAAAAGAGATAAGCATTATAAAAAAGCAACAATTTTAAGGAGTTGTCCCATGGATGGTAAGGGGTAGTGATCTTTCAAAGATACCCTATTCAAGTCTCTAAAGTCAACACACCATCAGATCTCACTATTCTTCTTCCTCATAGGTAATAGGTTGGCTATCCATGAGGAATGTTTGATGGGAAAAATGATATTATATTCAATCAATTTGGTCAATTCTTTCCCCATTAGCTCTTTAATTTTTGGATTGATAGGCCTTTGTTTCTACCTTATAGGCATAGCATTGGCCTCCAATTCGATAATATGTTGGGCTAGCTTAGGATCAAAGCCTCTTAGATCACTATATTCCCAAGTAAAGATGTCTGAATATTCCTTGCAAAGTTCAATGAAATCATGCCTTTCTACCTCATTACTTACCTTGCCAATCTTAAAGAGCTTGTCCTTGAAAATAAGGATTCTTTCATATTTCTCCTCATCAGTTAGCATCACTGTCTTGTCTTTCCTCATATGGTCTCCCTCATGGAAAATACCTTCAATGGTGACCAGCCCTTTAGGAAGTTTGTTAGACCTCAGTTGAAAAATTTGATGCTCATATTGGTATTGAAATTTACCTTGGTTCATTGATTAAAAATCTATTTCCTATTGCAATAAATAAGCAATATGCTTGTCACTATCAAATACCTACCAATGAGCCTCATTATCTAGCACTAATGGTCTCACTACTATTTTAACATGTGGTTGTACTTTGGGATTCTTTAACTCATTTTGGATATCAAACTGATCCCCCACAAACACCAACCTATTATCATGTTGGATCTAATTCCCTAGCACAACTTGAACGTTAAAGGCTTTAAAATATTCAATTAAGTCCCACACTTTATTTTTGTAGGACCTAATCAAATGATTCTTCATAATGTTTAGGCCCCTGACTCAGTACACTATAAGCTCATTGTCTCCATATGCTTGTAATATTTTGATTCCTCTCTTATTTGCCCATTGTAAGCCATGGATAAGACCCTCATACTTAATTACATTGTAAGAACAACTGAATTGGAACCTGTAAGAAGAAAAGTACTTATCATTGGAGGGAGATATTATCATTGCACCTACACCTACTCCATGTTTGCTCCTTGATCCATCAAAGAATAATTTATATAAACCACTAAGGTCTTATTTAGGTCCAATGAGGGAAGGCATGAGTTGATTTTCTTTATGTATCAAATAGACACCCATGTCTCTTTCTTCAACACCTTATAAAGGGTTGAGAAACTGATTATACCCCCATAGCTCATCTAAGAATAAGTTTGGAATCTCCTCAGGATAAGTATTTAGTTCTTGACCAATTATAAATTCCTCCTCATAAAGGATAGTAAAATTTAGGTTTATGTTATATGGTTGATGGGGCTCAATGTGAAATTATGCCATGGGCTCAACCTTGATTGATACCTTAGTCCATTACCTTGTTCTGAATGTCATGTATGACTAATATGTTGGGAGATAGCCTCCTATCTTTTATATGAATTCTCTAGAAAGGCATAATGCAAAGTGAGGATTTACATCAAGGATCAGCACATCTTGAACCACCAAGACACTAAGATAAGTATGTAGGGTTAGACTTGTTGGGTGAATATTTTGTCGTCAACTAACTGATGACAAAATGGGTATATCAACCACAGCATAGGGAGATTTAGACCATGAAAAGTGTGGGTTGACCAGATCTGGACAAGGTAAATCTCCCCTCTCATCAAGGGGAGGTTCCCTATAAATATTTATACGTTGGATATATATATATATATATATATATAATTAAGCAAAAAATAACACATGGAGTCGTATAACAGCATCTACCTCTCTTTTTTCAGAGGTAATGTATAAAGAACAAAAGAAGGAAATCCTAGTCCTTAGCTAACAACATTCCTCTTCTTTTAGGAATGGTATCAAATGGGAAGTACAAAATCACCTGAAGTAACAAAGTCCACAAGAACACTCACGTAAGCACAAAGTCTTCCGTAGCCTCCTTCACTGATTCGGAACAAACGTAACCGTAGAATGAAACGAAGCACAAATTCTTCACCTGAAACTATAAAAGATAACTGAATCACAAAGATAAAAATAGCTCAAAGTCTATCTTCTACCTTTTCAAAATGCCCTCAGATAATATTAACACACCCGCTTTGCTTATTAAATCAGATAAACATGATATTACCAGGAAAAAAAACATAAGAACTGTTTCCTAAATAACACAGATAATTTCAACACAAAGTCTAAAATAAACCTGCTTCTCATTCATTTAACAAAATATGATTTACAAGTTTGAGCACAAAGTTTCAAAAAAGTGTTTCAATTTCGGCAGAGTTTTTGCTCTCTATTATCTCAGATCCATTTACAAAAGAGGTCTCCACTATATATAGGGAGAAACTCTCAAAATTTAGAAAATAATAAAATACAAAAATATCTTAGTCAAAGATGACTCATCTTTGAATTTGAGATATTTTTCCAAACTTTTTACATGTAATTACATATTACAAAATTGCATGCACTTTTCACAAAACAAAAGTGCATAAGGAAAGAAGAAGAGAAAAAGGGAAACAGCTTCAGTTCTTGCTGCCAGACTTCTTCAAATGAGCATCATACAAAGCAATGAATGCCTGAATTCCTATACTATCTCGTGTAACCATGTTTTTAAAGATGATTCTGGCTCTGATTAAAGCATCTTTTAATGTTGTGATGGACTTAGCGTGACCAGTTAATCTAGATTTTAGATTGTCCAGAGTTAACTAAATGTCTAAAATATTATCCATAGAAGTCATTGAGAAGGATTTTTCTTCAAAATCTCTTTGAATCATCCCTTTAAAACCTTGGATCATTTCTTCAGCTGAGAGAAATTGGTTATCTCTAAAAGTGAGGTTGCAGGGTAGTTCTTCTAGTTTATTGAGTAGGCATGTGTTGCTCTTCTCACTAGCATCCCTAGAAGTTTTGAGATCCTCAATTAAATCCTTGAGTACCTGGATTCTGAAGATTAGTGACTCTTTAATTTCAACATAAGAGCCTTTGCTAGAGATGACACCAATAGATATCAAATTACTCTTCTTCAGATCCTTCATCTCCCTCCATTTGCTAAGATCTTTTTCTAAACTATGAACCTCCTGAGAGATAAGAGAGACTAGGTCATCTAATTCTACCCTCACCTTCCTCATCTTGCCTATCTTCTCTGTAACCTCTATAAGCAAGAAAACTCCCTGAGTATGTATTTTTTCAATATAATCCTCTAGGACTTTCCCTTTTAAGTAATTTTTCTCTGCCTTTTGAATGACAGGGTCATCTATGGAGAAGGCCTCCAGAGTTGCTACTTCAAGGGAAAGAGTGAACCTCCTTATTACTACCATCAGCTGCTTTGTCTTGGCCTTGTAATAATTTTTCATTTCCTTTTCTCAGTCAAATTTTTGAACCATGATGTCCATAGCAGACTGAAGATCTCTTTTCGTACCTTCGTGAGTAACTTTGCCAAGTTCAACATGAGAGATGGAATAGCTGCTCATTTCAAAACCCTCAAGGGTTGCATCCTATGGAGGCTTAGCTATTTTCAAAAAAAAATGTCCTTTTTCCTCGACCAATTTTGAGAGGATCCTTGTCCTCTTAGGAGCCTTAGCTTTCACCGCCACTATTTTGCCAAAGTCGAAGTCATCTGGAAAGATGGCTAACTTCTTTCTTTTAGGTGTGAATGCTAACATCCAAGGTGGGAGAGAAGTACCTACTGTATCCATAATTCCCTTAGTTGGTGTTACTGTGGCAGCTTCTACACTGTTAGTGGTGACAGTGGTCACAATTGGAGTAACGGGTGAAACTGTATTGGCCATAAATTCTAGGTCTTATGTAGAACTCTCTGCCAGATTGAAAGGAGACAAAAGACTAGGAATAGATCCAGAGGAGCGAGGAGTACCTCCAAAAGTGCCTTGGGGATCACCAAATACAACTCTGGAAGGAGAGGTAGCTCCAAAAGAAGGGACACTGATTAGAGAGAGAGGAGAAGGGGGTGCCACAAGAGACTGACGTAGAGAAGGAGAGACACTTTTGAGTAGTTGTGCTTCTTTCTATGAAGGCAGAGGTTTAGTGCTTGGCTGTCCTGACGGCTAGTCATCTGTCTCCATTGGTTGAGTTGCCTGTTCCTGAGAACTCTATTCTGCAACTCTTTTAGCTGCTGCTTTCGATTCCTCAATAGTCTTTGGTTTTTTAGAAACAAAGATGATTCTAGGCTTGTGAGGCCTAGAAGGAGAAGGAACATCACTTTTGCTCTTGGTTCTATTCTCTGCCTTCTTCTTCATCTCTGCTTGGTACTCAGCCTCTGATCCCATGATAAATTTCTTCAGTATGATCCCTTTGGTTGCTAACCAATCATTGGTGTTAGCCAATATTGGTTCAAATCTTTTTCTCAGAGAAGTTAGTTCCCTCTGATACCACTGAGTTGGAGGAAGAGGGGAGCCAACAACCTTTTCAGTTAGGTACCTGCTATTGATAATGTTCTCATCATCAACCAAATTGGAAGGGATTTTTGCAAGCCCCAGATATTTAATTTGCTTTAGGGTCAGCCTGCAATAGTCCATCTTTCTAATTTCTTTAGTTGTCCTCAAGTTGATCTAGATGTCTTTAATCATGGGCTCATGGAATTGAGTCTTTCACCTAATTTTGTCCTTGACTCCCCTGTAGTCAAATTTATCTATTCTCTTGAACTATTTTAGGGTGACCATCTACATCTCTATTTCCATGACTTTGGCTTTGGCTGCTATTGCAATAGAGTACCTGCCAATTTTGATTAGAAACCTGAAACCTGGCTTTTTTAGCTCCATTTTCCTAGTATGCATGACAACCAGTTGTTGGCAAAGTTCCATTATAACCAACTTGTCAGAAGAGAATCTGGGGAGCATATAGGGGTAGCCTTGGAAAAAGCCAACTCAGAGATAGTAGAAGGTGAGAAATTATAGGAACATACACTAGTAGTCATTGACGACTATCCAAGCTTTATCAAATACTCTCTTTTGCTCAAGCTGAGGGTCGAAGAGGCATAAAAATATAGCAAAGAAAGCGTCATTGACCCTTTTGAAATGGCAAGTTGACCCTTGCAGATTCAGCTGGGGGTAATATGAGTAGACCGAGGTGGTCTTTCTATCCCCTTCAGTTGTCAAATCTAGGAAAGTTCACATCAAAGCAGATATGTACACAAGGTACGAAGTCATATAAAACTTGGAGGAAGTTTGTACCTTGGTTAGCTACTCGTGGAGGGTGTTGTTGATCTGTTCACCCCAAAAGATGACCTACTTACCCTAGAGGATGATCTTAATAAACAATTACATCCACTCATGGAACTGTGAGGAAGATGGAAGGCCTCGCACTCTACTGAGAAGGGTGATTAAGTCACCAACTTCTTCAATAAAGTCACTCCTCGAGAAGTTTCACAACCATCTAGATAGACTAGACCTGGGTGCCTTCAGCCACCTATTGTTCATGACTTTCTTTTCCCTCTCAGGGTCTTTGTCGTATTCCTTCTAGGCTTCTATGAAGTCGATCTTGGTTACTTTAGTAGCTAGAGGGCACATGAAGACATTGTCAATGAATTCAGGATCCAGTTGAATTATCACATTACCGTTGGCATCTGAGACTGACCTTGTCTCTTTGTTGTAGAAGTAAGCACATTGGAGGACAAACTTTGTATGATGTGTTGCCACTAGGAAAGTGGCAACTAGGTGGATGTTGCTTTCAATAATCCTCTTTATCTCAAAGCTTGGATTCATCACCTTCGTTTGAGCTACAAACTCGACCATATCAATGTGGCCAATTTTGGTGTCTCGAATGTCATCGACATTCGAGGTGACTGAAGTGATTGGGAAGACTCTCTGGTACTTATACTTCATCATCTTTATTTTTTTGGGAGATGCTTTTGACATTGGAACTGGTCTCGATTGGATGGGTGTTGATGAGCAAGAGCCTTCAGAAAGAACTATAGCCATGATTACACAATTCACATATCAAGTGATCATGGTCAATGGAGGTCACTTAAAAAGGTCGGGTCAAAAACCAAGGTGGAAAAGGAGGAAGAAAGGGAAAGAAAGGGAAAGAACAAAAATCCTCTAGAGTTAGAAAAATCTGGAGGAGGAATGCATGAGCGGCAAAAATTACTACCCCTGCAAAAGGAATGAGAAGAATGTGCAAGGGCGGCAAAATTTGCAACCCATACAGGATTGGCCTACACAAGCAGTGAATTTTGCCACCCTTGCAGGTCAAGGGAAAAAGGGTAAGGGTGGTGAAATTCACTACCCCTACAGTTTGGGGATGCATTGGTAGGGGTGGTGAATTTCACTGCCCCTGCACATTGGGCATGCTTCAATGGTGAAATTTGATGTCGATGCATGTCTAGCAAAGAGGGTGCATGGGCGGTGAAAATCACCACCTATACATGAATGAGTCAGTGTAGGTGGAAAAATTTGCCACCTGTGAAGGTGAAGAATGGGGGGGGGGCAAGACGCACGGGCAGCAAAAATTGCCGCCCTTGCGGGCTTTGGTGAGAAACCACCGACAGGGGTATGGGCGGCAAAATTCACCGCTCGTGATGGGTCTAATAAGAAGACCATGGGCAGGAGGAAGGGAAGGAAAAAGAAGAATAAAAACACTAAACAACTTCCAAAACTAAAAATCAAGGAAAGAAAGAGGAAAGAAAAGAAAATTAAATGTTAAAAAAAAGACCTGCCCAGAAAGCCATGTGCGTTACAGGCTCAAATCTACAAAAATGCACTTCAAATCATTCATCGAATCGTCTAGACGTAGAAGGCAGGAGGAGAAGAGGGAGAATGAGAAGAAATGAGGTCCAAATAGGATTATATGGGGTGAAAAATGCCCCCAACAACCCACTTCATGTGGCAATAAATGCCGTGCATGGAAACTGAGGCATGCATGAGCAAAAAAATTTGTCGCCCTTACATGTTCAATTTAGTTTAGATGCAGGGGCGGCAAAATTTGCCACCCTTGCAAGAAAAATGTAGGAGCAGCAAAATTTGCCACCCTTACATTACGAAGGTAAAAATGTTCTGGTGGTAATTTTTGCCGCCCATGCACAAAAATGGAAGAAAATACACCAAATCTGAAAGAGGTAAAAATTGGTCCTCTGAACACATTGAGACCATAATGATTTTGACATTTTTGGGGAAAATGGGATGAAAAAACATTACAAGTTTCCAATGGTATTAGCTAGACCAAAATGAGAACGAAGAAAACCCGTCTCAAAAATAAACTTAGAGAGACGAAAGATGAAACGGACAAGTTTCGTAGGGGGGTTGTTCCTAAAATCAAACTAAGCTAGTTTTGGAAACAACAGTTGGCTCCTATTGGGGAACTTTCGTTAATCAAATTGATCAATAGGAGTAGAAACCAGTCTCTAAGTACCTTCATCTAAGCCATTGGGCTTCGGAGTCAAGCTAAAAATGAAAGAAAAAATAGACAAAATGTAAAAACTATATATATATATATATATATATATATATATATATATATATATATATATATATATACAAACAGACTTATCCAAGCTTCAAGAATTGAACAGCTTTAGATGTTGCTCGCTATGTGAAAGAGCGAATGGCATTCCATCCTGGTATTCTAGTAAGAAGCTAGCCTCACCATAGAGCTGTCGAATGGTGAACGGGCCTCTCCATAGGGAGTCAAATTTGTCGTGCATCCCTTTTGGTTCTCACCTCTTGTCCCACAACCAAACTTGATCTCTGAATTGGAAATCACGAACCTTAGCTTTTTTATCAAAGAGTGCCTTCTCCTGGTTCTGATGCTCTGTAATCCGATCCACTACCATGGCTCATCACTCATTCAGCTTAGTTAGACACATGATCCTTTTGTCGACTGAGCTTTCAAAGGTTGAATCTTCAATTGCTTTAGTTAACCTGAGCAATGGTAGTTCAAGGGTGATGAGGATTTCGGCATTTAATCCATAGAGAAGCTCGAAAGGCGACATACCTATAGCCCTTTTGGGTGTTATTCTATCTACCCATAAAGCATCATATAATGCTTTGTCCCATGTTCTCTGATTGTCATCCACCAACTTCCTGATAATAGTGACCAGGTTCTTATTACTCGATTTTGCTTGGCCATTTTCTTGAGGGAAATAATCTAAAGTGTGGGATAGGGTAATCCCATAATAAAAATAAAATTGAGTAATTTCATGTGATGAAAAATAGGCCATATTATTTGTTACAATATTTAGTGGGACCCCAAACCTGGAGATGATATTTTCTTTGAGAAAGTTGCACACTACTTCAGACGTAGTGTGCTTGATTGGGATGGCCTCCACCCATTTAGTAAAATAATCCGTTGTCGTGAGGACATAATCATGTCTTGCACTTAAAGATGGGTTGGTGAAACCAGAGATTCTGGGTTCAATCCCCAGTGAGAAGTCAATACCCCACTACTGAAATGGTTCCTTGATCACTACTAGCTTGAGAGGCAAAGCAGTCAGCTTAGGCTTTCTAACGAATTGCTGGCACAATTTGCACCTATGCACCCATCTGTAGGCATCCTAGAAAAGTGTGGCCCAATAATACCTTGCTCATAGAATTTTATGCATTGTCACTGGTGCAGAAAAATGCCCTCCATAGGCCAGATTGTGGAAAGACTCTAAGAGTTTTTTTTGTTGCGCCTTATCAACACAATGAAGAAATGTCCCATCTAGGTTTCTCTTGTAAAGACCATTGTCCCACAGGACATAACCAACTTCTTTTAATTTAACATTCCATTTCTCTTTATAAGAAAGATGAGTGGGACACTCACCATATGTCAAAAAATGAGCAATGTTGGAATACCACTCATCAGTAGTTGCAACAAAAAGGACCGTAAACACACCTTTGATCTCTACTTCTTCATTTTCTACTTCATCTGGAATGTTATTGCCGATCAACTGGCAAAGACCCCTTCCTCGTATGAGCTTGGTAGCTTTGATGTCTAGATCAAACTCCTGAGTCTTGGCAATCTAGTTACATCTCTTCGTACCGAACTCCTGCTGAGTCAAAATGGATTTTACTATTATGTCAGGTACGAGAACTTCAGTGTGAGAGTTCAAGATATAAAACTTGAAATGCTTGACTGCTTTGACCACTACGTATGCATGCTTCTCCATAAGGGAATATTTTAGCTCATGAACCTTGAGTGGACAACTCATGAAAGAGATAGTAGATTCTATGCCTTCTTGATCTTGTTGGACTAAAATGACCGATAGCATATGCTTGGAGGCATAACTATATATTTTGAAACTTTTAGTATAATCTAGACAAATTAAGACTAGTGCGTGAGCAATTGCTTCTTTAATTTCTTTGAATGCTGATTTGCCCTCAGCAGTCCACCTAAATGTAGCATTGTCTTTCATCATGTTGACAATGTGATGGGTTTTCTTAGCAAACTCAAGAATGAACCTTCGAATAAAATTCACCTTTCCAAAGAAAGAGTGAACTGTGGTCTTGCTGGTAGGTAGAGTAAGTTTTTGGATGGACTTGACTCTCTATGAATCAATTTTAATACCTTCATGGGACACAATGTGTTCGAGAAGTTTCCCTTCAGTTACTCTGAAGACATATTTCTTTGGGTTTAAAGAAATACCGTTCTGATGACAGCATTACAGTATCTTTTGTAAATGGTGAACATGATCAAAATGATGTTTTGAGAACACTGTCAGATCATCTAGGTATACTATAATGAATTTTCCCATTTGATCTTTGAAAGCGAGATCCATCACCCTTTGAAATGTGGTGCCTGCATTTATTAGATCAAAGGGCATTCTTCGATAAGTGAATGTGCCCCAAGGTGTGGTGAATGTTGTCTTATGTTGATCTGCTTTTCTGACTTCAACCTGATTGCACCCCAAAAAACCATCCAGCATTGATAACATTTCTGAACCTGTTACCATTTGCAGAACTCGATCCATGATAGGAAGAGGGTAGTTATCTTTTAAAGATAACTGGTTTAAGATTTTGAAATCCATGCAGATTTAAATTTCACCATTCTTCTTCCTAACAGGCACTATATTGGCAATCCATGTTGAGTGATGGATTGAGAAAATTATCCAGGTGTCAAGCATTTTTTGTATCTCAGCTAAAATAGTACCTGAGATTTTTGGGTTATATCACCTGGACTTTTACTTGTAAGGTACAGAGTTGGCCTTCAAAGGAATGTCATGGCGAATGTCATTTGGCCTGAGTGATTTTAGATCATCATAGGAATAGGCCAATACATCTATATATTGGCGAAGTAAACTATCAAGCTTAAATCTTTCCTCGAGAGTGCAGCATTTCTTAATGTTTACCATCTTAGGATCTCGCTTGGTTCCCAAGTTTACCTGATCAAAATCTTGAGAGGAGTTGGAATCCATTTGTTATTGTTTAATAAACCTATCATGGTTATCAAACAACTTCTCTAGGAAAATCAGGCATTTGGAAATCTTATTCCCCTTAAGCTATAGGAAATCCTTACCTGTATTCATTTTTGACTCAGGAGTTGCTTCACATTCTCAAAGTTCACTACCTTCAAAATGCAGTTGTTCAAAATTGTCCTATTGCTCCAAGAAGGCAATGATTTGGTCGTCATTATTAAATACTTGTCAATGGATGGCATTATCGGGTACACTTGGTTGAAAGACTAGCTCAATAGTGTACCTATATCCCTTAAAGTCTAGGTGAGGAACTAAGAGAGTAGCGGAGACAGCCAATGCATCCACCCAGTCATTGAATTCCCTTAGAATGGCAGAGATCTTGAAAGCATCAAAATTTTCAGTCTGACCCCAGACCAGATTGCGATAGTGGAGTAACTTTTCATTTTTTGTTTGATAAAGGTTCCTCACCTGGAAGACTACCAACTCGACGTTCCCTTTAGCATGGAGTAGCCTAATGCCTTTTTCTCTGGCAGCCTGTAGTCTGAGCAACAGGGATTCATACTCAGCCGTGTTGTTGGTATTGTTAAACTACAATTTGTAGGACAAAGGAATAATGTCTCCCTGAGAAGATACAAACACAACTCTGGCTCCCAAACTAGTAGAAGAGCAGCTACCATCAAATTTTAAGGTCCATACCTCATTAGACGGTACTTTTTTTTTGAAAACTCCTTTGTTTGGGAGAAGAGGTTCTTTCATGTGTTCATTTTGATTTGTCAATTATTTCGCTATGTCAGCTGAACACAAACTCAAGTTATCACCCATAAGAATTTTGTTAGATGCCCCATGGATCCCATCCATAGATAGGAAGTAGTTACCCATGCCTGAGGACTCAAATAAAATTTGAGCTTCCGGTGCTGATGATCGGGTAACTACATACCTTGCTTCTTTTTTAGGAAGCAACTTCTTCATGACACCTTGAATTGGGATTCTTGCTTCTGACGAGTCCATACTTAGCTCACCTCCAACATCTTTGCAAAAATTCTGCCCAAGTAAGATGCCGTAAGTTTCTAGAACATCGGCCACTAAAATCATCATTTTTATCTACTTTTTTGAAAAAACTGTGAAAGCAAATTGAGCATCTTTTATCTGACCAAGCAGGGAAACTTGCTTATTTTCTATAGAAAAACACCTCCTAAAAGTTTTGGTCAAAGTCAGGCCAAGAGAATCCACCACCTTCACAGGCATGACATTATCTAAGGCTCCAGAATCTATAATACAATTACTCAGTTTATAACCATTTATAAGTAGGGAAACATGTAAAGTAACTATTTTCCCAGGAGCGATAGGAGGAGTTACGACGAGATTGTTTTGGGCTGGTTTATCTTTAGGGGGATCATGAACGGCCTTCAAAGAATATTGTCCTATAGGGACGGCTTTATTTTTTACATATTCTGCTAACCTATCAAATTGTTTTGGGTTAGCCCTCAGATATTCAACCTCTATCATTTGAATTTTAGTCTTTCTAGCATGATCAATTATATCAAATAATTGAAAAGAACTTGAAACAGAGGAAGAGAGTCCATCATCTGGAACTTTAGTGGGTATGGTACTGGTTTGAGGAATAAAAGTGGAAGGTATCGGGTGGTTGGAGGTAGTTACTTTTTTATGAATTACCTAATCTTTTGATTGCAGAGGCAATGAAGTCCCTCGTTTAGCGATAGAAACCACTGGCCAGGGTTCTTCATCTACCTTTCCTTTGTTAGTCTGTGAAGCTGACTAATTTTGAGACTTGGTAAAAATAGCATAAGATCCATCTGAACCCTCCCCTCTACTTCCAGCTTTGTTCTGGTAATCTAGGAAACTGATATTGGAGTTGCTAGCTAATTCTTATTCCTATTCATCAAAGAGATTAGCATCTTCTTGTTGGTCTAACTGAGGTTGGAATGAGTTGTCATGTTCACCCTCTAGATAACCGACCACTGAATTGGCAGGGGCTACTTCAATGGCCAATCTCCCTGGAGGGAGAGGTAGGCGATTTGATTGCCCTTGGTTCTGAGTAGCATTACCCTGATATTGTTGATTTTGGAACATTCTCTTGGGCATATCTCAATAGGTAGGGGTAGACATACCTTCGGCTATTTGCCTCTTCAAAGCTATTAGTTCATTTGTTAATTTTTGTACCATAGGATCTATAGTGCTTGAAGAAGAACTTTTAGCAGATGAAGAAAATATATTTTTACTAGGTTTTTTTTTATCTTACCTACCAGGATAAGATCATCTTCAATCTCAGTAGCCAAATTTTGAGCCAATTCTAGATCCATAGGGCCATCTTGCCTCCATAGGAAACTTACTTTAGGAAGTTGCGAGTTGATGAAAAAGCATTTGAGATTCTCTGGCGTGGGCTGAGCAATAGTTGGAATTTGATTTCTCAACTTGTTGAATTTAGCTATGAAATCTCTCATGGGTTCCTAGGATTATTTTTTCATCTATGTTAGCTGAGCTAACAAAGCATGTGCATCTTCAACAAGTTTAAACCTAGCTTCGAATTTGGATTTGAGTGTATCCTAGTTAGTTACTGACCCAGCCTACAGGTGATAGAACCAATCCACGGTGGCTCATTGCAGGGTTTCCATGAAAAGTCTCACTGCTACATCTTCAAATTCGACACCAATTACGCCACATGCTATGGAGAAAGTGGCAATATGCTCATCGAGATGAATCTTTCCATCACCAAAAAATTTAGGAAAAATTTTCCTAGAACTATGAGGTAGTTCATGCAAAGGTGCAATTAAATTAAGAGGACCAAAGGAATTTCTCCACAGGCCTTGAGCCATTATGATAGGACAATTAAATGGTGGGATAACAAACTTTAGTGGAGTGTTTATAGGCAGCGCTTGATTAACACCAGGAAAAGAAGCTCTACCTTGCATTGGTGACTTGATAGGGTCAGGAGGAAAGCTCCTAGACCATTGATGGGAAGGTGGTGGAGAAAATAGATCAAAATTGCTCTGCTGTACCAATTCAAACATGGGGTCAAAAACACCCTTGGCTCTCTGGCTTCTTGTGTAACATGGAGTAGCCAGATTTCAAATGAAAAAGAGACTGAAACTTCTTCAAGTTGAAGCTTAAAGCTTTAAAATGCACGTTCATAATCCCCAGTGGAGTCGCTAAAAAATTGTTGGGTGAATATTTTGTCATCAACTAACTGATGACAAAATGGGTATATCAACCAAAGCATAGGGAGATTTACACCACAAAAAGTGTGGGTTTACCAGATCTGGATGAAGTAAATCTCTCCTCTCATCAAGGGGAGGTTCCCTATAAATATTTATACGCTAGATATATATATATATATATATATATATAATTAAGTAGAAAATAACATGTGGTGTGGTATAATAACATCTACCTCTCTTTTTTTAGAGGTAATGTATAAAGAACAAAAGAGAGTAATCCTGGTCCTTAGCTAACAACATTCCTCTTCTTTCAGGAATGGTATCAAATGGGAAGCAAAAAATCACCTAAAGTAACAAAGTTGACAAGAACACTCACGTAAGCACAAAGTCTTTTATAGCCTCCTTCACCAATTCAAAACAAGCATAACCGTAGAATGAAATGAAGCACAAAGTCTTTGCCTGAAACTACAAAAGATAACTGAATCACAAAGATAAAAATAGCTCAAAGTCTATCTTCTACCTTTTAGAAATGCCCTCAGATAATATTAACACACCCACTTTGCTTATTAAATTAGATAAACAAGACATTACCAAGAAAAAGAACATAAGAACTATTTCCTAAATAACACAGACAATTTCAACACAAAGTCTGAAATAAACTTGCTTCTCATTCATTTAACAAAATATGATTTAGAAGTTTGAGCACAAAGTCTCAAAAAAGTGTTTCAATTTTGGCAGAGTTTTTGCTCTCTATTATCTTAGATCCATTTACAAAAGAGGTCTCCACTATATATAGGGATAAACACTCAAAATTTAGAAAATAATAAAATACAAAAATATCTTAGTCAAAGATGACTCATCTTTGACTTTGAGATATTTTTTTGAACTTTTTACATGTAATTACATATTACAAAATTGCATGCACTTTTCACAAAACAAAAGTGCATAAGGAAAGAAGAAGAGAAAAAGGGAAACAACTTCAGTTCTTGTTGTCAGACTTCTTTAGATGAGCATCATACATAGCAATGGATGCCTAAATTCTTATACTGTCTGGCGCAACCATGTTTTTGGAGATGATTTTGGCTCTGATTAAAGCATCCTTTAATGCTGTGATAGACTTAGCGTGACTAGTTAATCTAGATTTTAGATTGTCCAGAGTTAACTGAGTGTCTAAAATATTATCCATAGAAGTCATTGAGAAGGATTTTTTTTCAAAATATCTTTGAATCATCCCTTTAAAACTTTGAATCATTTTTTTAGCTAAGAGAAAGTGGTTATCTCTAGAAGTGAGGTTGCAGGGTAGTTCTTCTAGTTTATTGAGCAGACCTGTGTCGCTCTTCTCACTAGCATCTCTCGAAGCTTTGAGATCCTCAATTAAATCCTTGAGTACCTAGATCCTAAAGATCAGTGACTCCTTGATTTCAACATAAGAGTCTTTATTGGAGATGACATCGATATATATCAAGGTACTCTTCTTTAGATCCTTCATCTCCCTCCATTTGCCAAGATCTTTTTCTGAACTATCAACCTCCTGAGAGATAAGAGAGACAAGGTCATCTAATTCTACCCATACCTTCCTCATCTTGCCTGTCTTCTCTGCAACCTCTGTAAGCAAGGAAACTCCCTGAGTATGCATTTTTTCAATCTAATCCTCCAGGACTTTCCCTTTTAAGTAAGTTTTATCTACCTTTTGAATGACAGGGCCATCTACGAAGAAGGCCTTCAGAGTTTCCGCTTTAGGGGGAAGAGTGAGCCTCCTTATTATTGACGTCAGCTACTCTATCTTGGCCTTGTAATAATCTTTCATTTCTTTTTCTTGGTCAAATTTTTGGACCATGATGTCCATAGTAGACTGAAGATCACTTTTCTCACCTTCATGAGTAACTTTGCCAAGTTCAACATGAGAGATGGAATAGCTGCTCATTTCGAAACCCTCAAAGGTTACATCCTATGGAGGCTTAGCTATTTTTAGAAATTTCTATCCTTTTTCCTCGACTAATTTTGAGAGGATCCTTGGCCTCTTAGGAGCCTTAGTTTTCACCGACACTATTTTGCCAAAGTCGAAGTCATCTGGAGAGATGGCTAACTTCTTTCTTTTGGGTGTGAATGCTGACATCTAAGGTGGGAGAGGAGTACCTACTGTATCCATAGTTCCCTTAGCTGGTGTTATTGTGGTAGCTTCTACACTGCTAGTGGTAACAGTGGTCGTAATTGGAGTAACGGGTGAAACTGTATCGGCCATAGATTTTGGCTCTTGTGCAGAACTCTCTGCTAGATTGAAAGAAGGAGATGAAAGACTAGGAATGGATCCAGAGGAGTGAGGAGTACCTCTAGAAGTTCCCTGGGGATCACCAAATACAACTCTGGAAGGAGAGGCAGCTCCAGAAGAAGGGACACTGATTGGAGAGAGAGGAGAAGGGGGTGCCACAGGAGACTAAGGTGGAGAAGGAGAGATGCTTTTGAGTGGTTGTGCTTCTTTTTGTGAAGGCAGAGGTTTAGTGCTTGGTTGTTCTGACGGCCAGTCATCTATCTCCATTGGTTGAGCTACCTATTCCTGAGAACTCTGTTCTACAACCCTTTTAGCCATTACTTTTGACTCCTCAGTAGTCTTTGGTTTTTTAGAAACAAAGATGATTCTAGGCTTGTGAGGTCTAGAAGGGGAAGGAACATCACCTTTGTTCTTGGTTCTGTTCTCTACCTTCTTCATCTCTGCTTGGTACTCAGCCTTTGATCCTGTGATAAATTCCTTCAGTACGATCCCTTTGGATGCTAACTAATCATTGGTGTTAGCCAATATTGGTTCAAATCTTTCCTTAAAGAAGTTAGTTCCCCCTGAGACCCGTGAGTTGGAAGAAGAGGGGAGCCAACAACCTTTTCACCAGGTACCTACTATTGATAATGTTCCTATCATCGACCAAATTGGAAGGGATTTCTATAAGCCCCAAATATTCAATTTGCTCTAGGGTCAGCTTGCAATAGTCCATCTTTTTGATTTCTTTATCCATCCTCAGGTCGATTCAAATGTCTTCAATCATGGGCTCATGGAATTTAGTCTTCTGCCTAATTTTGTCCTTGACTCCCCTGTAGTCAAATTTGTCTCTTCTCTTGAACTGTTTTAAGGTGACCATCTGCATCTCTATTTCTATGACTTTGGCTTTGGCTGTTGTTGCAATAGAGTACCTGCCAATCTTGATTGGAAACTTGAAACTTGGCTTTTTTAGCTCCATTTGCCTAGTATGCACGACAACCAGTTGTCGGCAAAGTTCCATTAGAACCAACTTGTCAGAGGGGAATCTAGGGAGCATATAGGGGTAGCTTTGGAAAAAGCCAACCCAGAGATAGAAAAAGATGAGAAATTGGAGGAACATACACCCATAGTCATTGACGACTATCCAAGCTTCATCAGATACTCTCTTCTGCTCAAGCTAAGGGTCGAAGAGGCATAAAAATATGGCAAAGAAAGCGTCATTGACCCTTTTGAAATGGCAGGTTGACCCTTGCAGAGTCAGCTAGGGGTAATATGAGTAGACTAGGGTGGTCTTTCTATCCCCTTCAGTTGTCAAACTTGGGAAAGTTCACATCAAAGCAGCTATGTACACAAGGTATAAAGTCATATAGAACTTGGAGGAAGTTTGTACCTTGGTTAGCTACTCGTGGAGGGCGTTGATGATCTGTTCACCCCAAAATATGACCTATTTACCCTAGAAGATAATCTTCATAAATGGGTACGTCCACTCATGGAACTGTGAGGAAGACGAGAGGCCTCACACTCTATTGAGAAGGGTGATTAAGTCACCAACTTCTTCAATGAAGTCACTCCTTGGGAAGTTTTGTAGCTATCTAGATAGACTGGACCTGGGTGCCTTCAGCCACCTATTGTTTATGACTTTCTTTGCCCTCTCAGGGTCTTTGTCATATTCCTTCTGGGCTTCTATGAAGTTGATCTTGGTTACTTCAGTAGCTGGAGGGCACATGAAGACTTTGTCAATGAATTTGGGATCTAGCTAAATTATCACATTACCGTTGGCATCTGAGACTGACCTTGTCTCTTTGTTGTAGAAGAGGGCACATTGGAGGATGAACTATGTATGATGTGTTGCCACTGGGAAATCGGTAACCAGGTGGATATTTCTTTCAACAATCCTCTTTATCTTTGAGCTTGGTTTCATCGCCTTCATTCGAGCTACAAACTCAGCCATATCAATGTGGCCAATTTTGGTGTCCCAAATGTCGTCAACATTGGAGGTGACCGAAGTGATTTGGAAGACTCCCTGGTACTTGTACTTCATCATCTTTGCTTTTTTGGGAGACACTTCTGATATTAGAATTTGTCTCGATCGGATGGGCGTTGATGAGCAAGAGCCTTCAGAAAGAACTATAGCCATGATCACACAATTAGGGAAAAGGGAGCGAGTTGGAGAATTTGCATATCAAGTGATCATGGTCAATGGAGGTCACTGAAAAAGCCCTAGTCAAAAATTAGGGCAGAAAAGGAGGAAGAAAGGGAAAGAAAGGGAAAAGATGAAAATCCTTTGGAGTTAGAAAAATTTGGAGGAGGAATGCACTGGCAGCAAAAATCACCGCCGCTACAGAAGGAATGGGAAGAATGTACAAGGGCGGCAAAATTCATCACCCATACAGGATCGGCCTACACAAGTGGTGAATTTTGCCGCCCTTGCAGGTCGAGGGAAAAAGGGTAGGGGTGGTGAAATTCACCACCTCTTTAGTTTGGGGATGCATTGGTAGAGGCGGTGAATTTTGCCATCCCTGCACATTGGGCATGCTTTGGTGGTGAAATTCACCGCTGATGCATGTCTAGTAAAGAGGGTGCATGGGTGGCAAAAATCACCACCCGTGCACAAATGAGTCAGTGCAGGTGGCAAAATTCACTGCCCATGAAGGTGAAGAATAGGGGGGCCAAGACGCACGGGTGGAAAAAATCACTGCCCTTGCGGGATTTGGTGAGAAACCGCAGACAGGGGTACGGGTGGTGAAATTTGCCACCCGTGATGGGTCTAAGAAGAAGACCGTGGGCAGGAGGGAGGGAAGGAAAAAGAAGAATAGAAACACTAAACAAATTCTAAAACTAAAAATGAAGGAAAGAAATAAGAAAGAAAAGAAAATTAAACATTAAAAACAAGACCTACCTGAAAAGCCACACGCATTATAGGCTCAAATCCACAAAAATGCACTTCAAATCATTCATTAGATTATCCAGATGCAAAAGGTAGGAGGAGAGGAGGGAGAATGAGAAGAAATGAGGCCCAAATTAGATTATATGGGGTGAAAAATGCCCCTAACAACCTATCGTGCATGGAAATAAATGTTGTGCATAAAAATTGAGGCATGTATGGGCGGCAGAAATTGCTGCCCTTGCATGTTCAATTTAGTTCAAATGCAGGGGTGGAAAAAATTTCTGCCCTTATAGGTCAAGATGTAGGGGTGGCAAAATTTGCTGCCCTTGCAAGAAAAATGCAGGAGCAGAAAAATTTGTCACCCTTACATTATGAAGGTAAAAATGCTCTGGCGGCAATTTTTGTCACCCGTGCACGAAAATAGAAGAAAATACACCAACTCTGAAAGAGGCAAAAATTGGTCCTCTGAACACATCGAGACCATAATGATTTTGATGTTTTGGGGGAAAATGGGATGAAAAAATATTATGAGTTTCCAATGGTATCAGCTGGACCAAAATGAGAATGAGGAAAACCCGTCTTGAAAACAAAATTAGAGAGACAAAAGATGAAACGGACAAGTTTCATAGGGGGGTTGTTCCCAAAATCAAATTAAGCTGGTTTTGGAAATAGCAAGACTCATATCCTTGATGATACTAGATGGCTTTATGGAAGAATTGTCAAGCTTAAGAACTCCATTAGTATGTGGCTCATATTTGAGGTTCAACTGATCAACTATAGACTTTAGCATTATGAAAGTGCTAGCTCTACTATCTACCAAGAAATTATGCACCAAGGAATCACAAATGATTAATGAAATGTAGAATGAAGGAGGTTTGACCCCTTGCTTGATCCTTCTCCCATAGGATCTTAGGTTGCATTGGTGAGGACCTTGGTTTCTTTCCCTGGTTGTTTGCCTATAGTTGTTGTAATACCTATCTTGGAAAAACCTTCCTAAAGGATATTCACTTGATAGGGCATGCAAAACATGTCCTACATCAGTATACTCACACTAGATGTCTTCATTTTCTCAACAATGTTGATTGGTGGACCACCAACCTTCACCTATGCTTTGGGGGCCACTACTATTATTTGTTGAATTTATGAGTTTTATAGATCAAAATGGGTCCTTTGATTATAATTATTTAGATCCATTAGAACCTTTGTATCTATTTGAATCTTTAGAGTAGTAGTAAGTTCACTTGGCTTTGATATTAATGGAGTAATATTTGAAGGATCTTTGATTGCCTATTGATTACCATCTATATTCCTTCTTTTAAACCTTGTATTAGTTACCACTATAGTGTATGTTTGGCTAGAAATAACCTACTAATTGAGTGTATAACACTCTTCATGCTCATAATTAACCATTATAGCACCTAACTGGTTTGGTTCTTCATTAGGCCCCTGGCCTTATTGAGGTTCTTCTAGTTTTGTCATCATAGGTATTTATGTGTTCAGAGCCATAAGAGCTTGATTGTAGCCATAGATAACACCATGCTACCATTGATCATTGAAAGCCTAATTAAACTTAGTGTTAGGGACAATGGACTGATCAAAATATTTATTCTAAGGCATTATAGCCTCACTTTATTTAACAATGTTATTCTGAGTAGGGACCAAAGTATTACAAGTTTTTACAGCATTTGGATTATAGTTATTTTGTCTAATATAGTTAGGTTGCCCCTGTCCTTGACCTTGACCTTGGAAATTTCCTTTTTAGGGTGGCCTATTTGCTTGATAAGACTTCTATTGAGGCTGATATGGAGCTTGATAAGGTTTATTGAACTAATCTTTCTACCTCTTCATATTCACCAATTCATTACCAAAGGATTAAAACATGTTCTTAATCTCTTGGAAGTTTTTGTCTTCTTGGGAGTCACTATATTAACTAGTTGATGCCTTTTTTGCTTTAGTATAGGTATGGAATTAAGTTTTGGAATAGGGGGAATGACATCAAGGGGAGGAATAAAAATAGAAGGTGGTTGAATCTCAAGAAACAAAGGCATTGGTGGCCTAGGTGTAAGCTTACAAGCTTGTACTAGACTGTTCTCTACTTTGATTACCACCTCATAGGCATCTGGTAGTGTGTTTCCTCCCATAGACTAAATCAATACTATAATATCACTCTTAAGAGATTTTAGATAGCAAATGAAATCATAGTTAGGATTAGACTTAACAGAGACTAAAATTGTGTCCCATGTCTTTTGAAACCTGCTATTGAAATCTTGCATAATCTCATGAGGAGCCCTCTTGATTGTCTTTAGTTTTTTAGAAAGTGACAAGTGGTCACTCTTGTCTTCAAATATATTACACAATACATCACCCAACTAATCCCATGATGTGATGGAGTTATTAGTAAGGTTTTTATACCAATCTAGGGATTTACCCTTAAAAGAGATGGCCAATAACTTGATAGCTACATTTTCCTCACTGATTTTATGAATATTGTAAAAGCTGGCTATATCCCTGAGGTGCTCAGAAGGGGTTATAGAAGGGGAAATCTCTAGGGGATTCCAAGGTAGTGAAAGGACCTGATAAAGATCTTCTTATAGAGGTAGATTTTGAAAATGGTTTAGGAGGAAAGGTTCCCACGTATGGGTGAGTGTTATCAAATCTTAACCTTATTGCTAATTTTAAAGGTAATTCAAAAGGAATACCTCTAGAATTTGATCTTGTAGTCACCTTTGGCATGAAAGATACTTATTTTTCTACCTTTAGATTGTTGAGTGTTCTTTGGAGTCACTAGATACTAAAAGATGAAAGCTACAACCACTGTAAATTGATTAAACTAGAATCAAACATGACCAATCTTCTTTGAAAGTGGTCCCATCAAGTGTGCCAAAAACTATTGTAGGCTAGAATTGCACCCTTGTGGGAGATTTTTGTAGGCTCTCTCACTCCCAACTACATTATTGGAGCAACCTCAGGTTGTGGCTATCCTATAGTGAGGTTTAACCTCTAGGAATTTTTATGAGGCTAGCTACTCATATGCATCACTTTGGCTTGTTTTCCACACTAAAACCTACCACTAACTAAGGAAAAGGGAAAGAGAGATGATGTGAAAGGGAAAACTAAACTAAGGATGGTGATGCACCAAAGATGAAATGATCCACTTTCAGCCTAGAATCCTTAATGCTATAAAATTTAAATAATACATAGACTAATATGATCTTATATCAAGGCTGTAAGCATAATTATTTTATGTGGAGGTCAAAGAGAAACCCTACAATTTGAAGGATATAAGTAAATAGGTTTGTATGATACATTACAAGCTCATGACACTTCAAGAAGGCATCGATGTATGACACTTCACACAACCTCCAAGGAACCAAAAGAATCAAAGAAAGATACATGGAGAATTTATAGATGATGAAAAGGGACATACATCTAAAAATTAAAACTCCAATAATGTACACTTGGATTCAAACTAGAATCAAAAAACTCATCTTATTTCTTCAAGAGAGTGTTACAAGGTGATTTTGATAGAGTAATTCTATCACCAGTCGAGGGATTCATTTTTAGGCTCCAAAGCCTCCATATATAGTAGCAAGGGATGAGAGAAGAGGGGACTTATGTGAGTGGATGGAGAGGGGGGCATAATGACTGAGATCCTTGCTTTTGTGCTCAAGATCTTTTGCATTATAAGCATAAAACTTCCTTGACCATGAGATAAACCCTCCAAGATCACCACAAATCTCCTCAAGCCCTTCATGCATTCAAGTCTCCCTTTTTGGAGCTAAGAGATCCATGTCAAAGGTAGCTACATATCTATACCAAGTGTGAATGATTTGATCCTTGTATTAAAAACTTGGCGTGCTCCTTCACTTTGCATGTCTTACATGTATAAGGATGAAATCCTCATATCTTTGAATCTAGATCGAGCCATGTTGCTTATGCATTGATTGATTATTTGTCAAATATGATGACCATGTCAAAGGATGATGGCTTCTTCATTAATTATATATACTAGTTCCTACTTTGAGACCTGGACCAGATCTTTCCTATAGATAGAAAGCCAATTTAAGGACTTTGGTTTTCCTATATCCATTTATGTTGATGTAAGTCTATAGATTGTGTAGCTTCTTTTGATCTTTATTAGGTCTAAAAGTATTATTTATCCATATATAGAGCCTTACTAGCAACACTTGGCCCTTTTAATACATCTAGTCCAACTCAAGTCTACTTGAGCTTCTTTGTTATTTTAATCATCATACATCATCAGATCTAGGATCCAATTAAATGCAGGTTATAGATGATAATCCACTTGATTAAATGCTATTGGTCTATGGGATACATGATTATTTGGCTTGTGATCACATTCTTTAACTTTTATCATGAGATCTTGACAAGTGTCAAGCTCACAGCAATTTTGATTAACCCTTTTGAGCTCTTTAAATGCCAATTACTACTTGTAGGGGCTAAAGTTGACGTGTATGAGCTCATCATCAATTCCTTTAGACAACTTTTTTTATCCATTTTCTTTTTCATTATTTCCCTTAGACACTTTTCTCTAACTAATTCTTTTGGCCCCTTTTTCCTAATCTTATTTCCTTAAGACAATTTTCCAAAACTTATTTATTCAAGAAAAAATTGTTTGGGTTTTATTTAGGACTTTCACTTTTAGATCCTTTTCCTGAAAGATAAAGTCTTTGGGCTTTTTACTAAGTGCCCTTTATAAAGGGAAAATACCCTTTGGAGCTCTCAAAAATACCCCTTCAGCTAAATTTACTTTGATCACTTTCCTAAAAGAAAAGGTCTTTGGGACTTTCACAAAGGTCTATTTCCTCAAAAACATACCCTTCATAATTTATGCATAATGTAACACTTCATCATGGAAATGACCTTTTGGAAAAAATGTTTTGGCCCTTTACTTCAATAAGATCTTTTGGGTTATGTTGAGCACTTTCTCATGGAATTTTTTTCTTTTGAACTTTATTTTTGTCCTTTACCTTTAGAAATCCCTTTAAAAACTTTTCTTAATGCCTTTTGGAACTTGTAAATGTGCCATATTCTTAATAAAAACCCTTCAACTTTTCCATTTTGGATCATCAAAACTTTATAATGGACCATTTCCTTGAGAAACAAATCCTTCAAAAAAATGAACTGGGCCATTCCCTCAAGAAAAATACCATTCAGAGTTTTGAAAATAACCTTCTTGCCTTTGGAAATTCCCTTAAAAAAAATTCAAGTGGCCTTCATCTTCTTGAGAGTACCCTTTGAAGGAATTAAAAATGCCCTTCAGCTTTAGAAAGGTGACTTCTCGAAAGGAAAGTGGACCATTCAGCAATTTGAAAATGGCCTTTCCAAAAGAAAAATACCCTTCAACTTCTTAAAAATAACCTTTTCCCTGAGAAAATATATCTTTCAAAATTTTATAAGTGTCATTTCCTTCAGGGAACTGAAAAGTACCTTTTAGAAATTATTTTGGATAAAATGTCTGAAACAATTTCTCAATATTTGAACAAAAAAATTGAGGTAAAAAATCTCGAAGAAAGAAAACTTAGTCAAAAAATAAAATATTCCTTCAATAAAATTGTGTGGAAAACTTTCTCAAAGGTAAACTAAAAATTATCTTAAAATTATGCCTAAAATAATTTAATTTTCACTTAGTCTCCATACAGAGTCTGAAATAATGAACAAGTAAAGATTTAGCTGAATAAGAGATTTTACACTTAGCCCATTTAGTTTGTGGGATATTTTAGGTTTGGGTTTGAACTATTACTTGATCTTGTGAAGGCTCAAAACCATGAAGACTTACTCAGATCCTTTATCTTTGCCATGTTGAGCCTACTTCAAAGTTTTAGTACGTTGGCCAAAAATAGCCAATAGTGCCTCCAAATAACATTATATAATTTTGTTGAGTGAAATAAGGTGTCATAGATATAATAATGGAGGTGTTTTAACCAAATATTTATCCCTTGGATGAGGTTATTTAGGCTTCTCCACATTTTTACAACATGGGATTACCTCTAGGCCTGTGGGTTGCCTATATAAGAGGTAAACCTCAAGGTTAAAGGGATAGCTCCCTTAATCTATATTTTAAGATCATAATACACTAGGATAACCACTATTGGGGGTGAAAATGGAAGGATTAAATATAATATAAAATATAATAATGTAGGTGATGGACCAAATATTAGTCCACAAACACACTTGCATATGCACTAAGAAAGAAGACTACCAAAAATAGCATTAAATCATTATCCTTCTAGCATAAGTATTTCTCATAGAGGTAGATTTCTATGCACATATAGAGGTGGGTGAAAATAAGGTTTGATACTATACACTACTAGTCCCTCTCACACTTCTAGACAAACTTAAAAAACACACACACTTTATGAGACCTATTAGAAGAGGTATCACTCACACAAAGCATACAAGAGCAGAATGGAAGTAAGGAGAAGACATTCATCACTTAACATCCAAGTACACTACTTGTTACAAGTATCTTTCCTAAGTGTATATTAAGTATCTTTAATATCTCTATTATAAGGCAAAACAAGGTTAAAAACTATTAGGGCTTCACCATATTAGGTGTGTACTATATACAAATGACAAAAAGGCTTACATATATAGAGCATAGAAGATGAGAGAGAAGAAGAGAAGTGGAAGGGTCAAACTACCAAGTGCCAAGCTATGAGAACCAATTTCAATGTTGGAGAATTAAGTTTTAAAGAGGTCATGAAGATCCTCTTAGATAGGTATCCATCACAAAAATGGCATATCCTTCAATTTGGTGTAAAGACACTCCATGGTTCTTCTTGAAACTTCCCTCAGGATGATGAGGGGTACACTTGGCTATCTAAAATTTATATAGGGATATTTGACACATTTTCACTATCATGAGAACGTATAAATAATATTTTGACATCCCTCATATGCCCTTTAACTGATAGTCTCTCCTGCACCACTTGTCATTCATTATCTATCAACCACTCATTAGCTTTTTAGGCCTTAAAGCCTACACTTTTCACTTAAGTGGCCTATACCTAATTAAGGAGACTCATTTCATAGGTATTAGAAAAAATAACTAGACCCTTTTTCTATTTTGATTTATCATAGACTTTAATAGGATTCAACATCACTCTTTTCATCTTCACACTAGAAAATCACTTCTCTCTTTGATTTAGACTATCTGTAATGAAAAGTGTAGTAGAGGGATTTTAATGAAAAAATAATGTGAGAGATGAGTATTAGTGGTTGGAATAATTCCCCATACACCTTATACAATTATTTTCATTTAATAATTCTCTTTTTCACCTGTAGAATAACTAAAATCCTTTAAGAAACTTAGAATTGGGCCCATCTATACAAGTGATAGTATACATCAATTGGATGGAAAGGATAATGGGAGAGTGATATACATTTTCCAAACACTTTCTTGGCCAAATTTCCCCTTTTTTATTCATATTCCTTCATCTTTTCTCCATTGGGTCAAAACAAGGGTTTTAAGAGGGTTTCAGGTGATTTAGCTTCTTAGTAATGATTCATATAAGTTAGATGTTTAACCTCCAAAAAAATTACATTGATATAAACTTATGGACCCCCTTAAACTATCCCCAACTCCTTATAGTCTCATGCAAACCCTTTGTATAGATATGAGTGAGTGAAACTGGTCCTTGAGCTCCTTCAATGCATTCTAAGTAGGTCTAAGAGGAAAATGGTTTTGAATGACAAATTTTTTTATTTTATATGAAAATTAATGGTTCATGTCATTTTCATGTTATCATTTTAAGTCCATCACATGTTTTGGAAAGATCATATGACCTAATAGATGAATTTTGCAACCATTAGTGTTTAGGCTTAGTATTAGGCCTAGTCTGTAGGACTGTGTTTCCTATATGTTTAACCACTTGAGTGATATTAATAGATGATTTCTCCCTCTCTATTCACCCTCAATTAAAATTTACACATTATTATACAATGTTTTAAGACACTATCAACTCATCCTCTTAACATTCACATACTAAACCTACAGGTTGTGTTAACTGTGGAGTGCCCCCTGTCTGAGATAGAATAGAGAGCACTTCCCTTATTGGTTTGACAAAAAATATATCATGGGAGGATTTATTTGAATCATGAATACACTATATAAGATGTTTTAAGGATTTATTTCATCTATATAAGTCTCAACACCTCAAGCACCCAAAACTAGATACTAGTTTTTGTGACTATGTGGAAGGTTCACATAGACTGAGTATGGGGTTAGAACCCAGTTTCTTTATTTTTGAGAATTCACATAAAATGTGATGTCATCAACTATGAGTATGTATTATATATTATTTTATACCTTATACCACTTCCAACTTCTAAACTTTCATCTTATATGAGATAGAACTAGTCTACAATATGAGTCAGATTATGTCACCTATAGGTTTCAATTAGGAAGTCTGATAGTTTCCTATAGGTGTCACTATGTTTAAACATTGTTTTTCATCCATATACTCAATTATAATGTCACTAGGACCATTCCACACTTATATATATTCATATATACCTTATAATCATTCTCTCATCAATGTGTTATAGACCTACAATCAGACTATAGATGTCACCTTAGAAGTTATGAGATTTTTGTAGGTGGTCATGTTTATTTCAGAATCACATCCTTGGTTATCCTCCAATAATTAGAGTCATCATACATGAATAGTATCATTTATTATTGTAGATAATGGCCTCATACCATTATCATCAATGAACCATTTGTTACTTTCAAGTTATGTTTCCATAGGTTCATTTGGCCTAAAAATCATTGTAGTTATTAAATGTTATCAATGGAAATTTGACTAGGTTGAGAGTTCATTTACCACTATCTTTCTCAACCAAAAAACCTCCTCTTTGAATTGACATGTTACTACTAGGTCTTGGGCTGTAGGAAGGAATTAATTAGACTTGTCTATACTTCAATATCACTTACCAATATATAGCAATGTATTAGGCAGAGACCTATTTCAAAGAAACCAAGGTAAATGGTCTCATTTAGCAACTTTTCAATCTTACACTTATAGACATTGTTTGAGAGTGTTCTTAATTTTAGTTTGTGAACCTTGAGTGACTTGAGAATCTCTTTCAAGCTTTGATATGGACACCACCTGTGTCTTAGGTTTTGGATGGTCCATATATTCCTACAGGTGGTTGTAAGTGACTATCATATTGAAATGCTAACTAGTCCTTATTCATTGTCTAAGGAACTCAACTCAATCAACTTATAAGTATTTCAATGAAAATATTTCATGGATAAAATAGTTTACATACTTTGATAGGTTGAACATAGGTACATTATGTTTGATATAAATCCACTGACTGAAGACAAACACTACCACTAATGTAAACTCTATAGACCATTGTGTTTCTACTTTCAACACAAGGAGACTAATCCTTATTGCATCTTCATATACACACATGAAAAATGAGATGTAAAACAAATTAAGATAATTAATATTCTCTACCAAACACACATGCCACTTGTAAACATCAAATCATGTAAATAGATTTAAAAATCTGAAGGTGTTGGGAATGTGCAATCAACTTGGAGTCATTGGAATCCTTAGGGATGGTTCATGAATTATGGAAAACCATTATAAAAACCATGATCATGGAATGGAAGGCCATGAAAACAAATTTCATCCACCAAAATCATTCATCTCAACTCATCCCATCCTATCCATACTAGTTACAAACTGGTTGACCTTGTTGACCTACCAAAGGGAATGAAGAAGGAGACAAACCATTTTTCACCATTTTTGGACGTAACAAATTTTTTTAAGAATGGAAATTACTTGTGGGTATTTTAAATTAATCTCTTGAAGTAGCCATACATTCTAGGACTATCATGAATCTATACAACTAACTGAAAATGGCATGTTTTGTAGTTAAACTCCTTTATATGTTTAACTTGTAATTTTTCATTTCCAAAATACCATTGGACATATAACTGACACATGGTAAATTAAATATCTTCTTGAAACACTTTAATTTGGTTAGAAACTTTACAGTTTACCTAGAGTGGCCAAAAAGGACATAAAATGAACTTAGGCAAATGTGACCAAGATAAATCATATTATGAAACATCATCTATGACTATGATGAACATTTTAGAGCCTAGGAGACCCTATGTAAGTTTGAACTTGTATGGGGGTTGACTTATTTGACTAGGGGGCCAAATTATTCAACATTTTAGTGATTTCCTAGGGGTATCATACTTCTTATGCTAAGGACCAGTAGCCTTCTCCTATCCTTGGGCAATGGAGTCACCTATAAACCACTTTTGACACTAAAATACCTCTGAAAAGACCACAAAACCTGAAAAAATATAAAATAAGAAACAAACACAAGATAAGACATGAAATTAAACACACTTGTGTTTCTAAAAACATGAAGAGAAAACACACACAACACCTAAGTAAACTAAGCTATGTACAGATTAACCTAAAGAAACTTTCTCCTCTTGGATCAAATGGGAAATTTTCACCATATATTTATCCATGAGATAGAAGAATCCATGAGGCAAGGTGTTCCTTGAGTATTGACTTTGATGTTTTCATCTTTTTGATGATTGCCAATCTTTTTTACATGATAATAAATGAAACTATAGCAACCATAAACATATCACCTATGAAGTTGAATTACTCTATGACTTCAAAAATCTCAACCTTGTCATGAGACTCCTCAGCTACAACTTCTAATGATGTTTCATTCAATCATAATTCCTTGATCTCCATGGTACTTTGAATGGGGTCATATTTTTTATCATCTATAAGCTCTTGAATCTCTTCAAGGAAATTAATGTAGTAAATCCAATCCTCATCATTATCCTCTATGAGTACATCTCGTTCTATCTTCTCATGATTTTGACCTTAAACTTTTCAAATTTATTCTATTTATTGGAAAATCTCAATCTCTATTACCAAGCATCTTTTCTCTCTTTCTCCTCATGAAACACAACCTCTTCAAAGTCATCCTCTTAATCATGATTATGAATGTCATAGTCATCATATATTTCTCCATGACATTACTCAAGACATGGTTGTTAAATAATAACTTTGTATTCTTCCTCCACAATCTCATTTTTCTCTCCTTCAAGAACTAGATTCTCAAGACCTTCATATTCATGAAACATTTCTTGATAGGTTTGCCACATACCTTGATCAAAATCCTTATAGATAGTTGTAACTTCATCTACATCTTCTATTTATTAACTCAATAGGGTGGATATTTTATTGTCTTCACTAAGGGGAGTCCTTATAGTGAATTCTTCTTCATAGATACTTGTGTTGCCTTCTTGATCAACTATGTATTGAGTTTTTTCTTCTTTACTTACCTGCTATAAGATGGATTCTCCTTCAAGAGGGGATGAAGTGGGATGGTGGTGAATTGGTTCATGGTTTTGAGAGAGAGTAGCATGTGTGATTAAGGAATCATGAATGGGAATTGGGATGGAAGGAGACATTTGGAATAAATATTAGAGAGAAATAAGGTTGTGTTGAACTATAGACACCTCATTTTCTTCATAAACTAGCTCATGATTTTCATTGTCTTCTTGAAGCTCTTCCATAGATGTAACTTTGTATTCCACAATATCAACTATGTATTCCTTTTAATGATGAAATTCATTCTGTATGGACTTACAAGATGGATAATCTTTAGGTTTTTGAAGAGAAGGTAATGTGGTTTGACCATATGCAAGGTTTTCATTCTTATCATTAACTTCTTAGTTCCAAGTTGGAACTTTGATGCTATTAGAATATTTTGGATATTAAATGGGCTCTTAATGATTATGAGAGGCATGGGAGGAATGATATTAAATATAGGAATAAACTTGAGGATATGAGGGAGAGGTTTTATTTTTCAAGCAAATTTTCACTTTCTCCATAGCCTTCTTGAGGCTATTCAACAGTTGCAAGTTGTCTCTCAATTTCTTGGTTTTCCCACCTTGCAAGCCTATCAATCCACCATTGGATATAACATATCATTTCATTTAAATATGCATTGATGACATAGTTATATTCTTGTTTAACCAATATCCACTTATCCATAAGGAAATGAACTAACCTTCTCATTTTTTATATGAAATGAATAGGGATCACATCAAGCTCTTGATCCCATGTCTTCATAAAATTTTCTAATTTTAGCATCTCAATAATAAGTGATAATAATGACTTAGCTTGAGGTGGAATTGGAGGAGGAGGGGAGAAGTTTTGGTATTGACCTTGAGAAGTTTGTATAGGGGCTTGATAAGATGAATAGGGTTGTTGGGTAAGAATGCCTTTAATAATTTTCCTCTTAATAGCTTGGATTTTTCCTCTAAGGACTTAAATATTAAGAGCTTGGATATATTATTCAAGATCCTTAAACTTATATTATTGACATCCTTATTCATATTCTTCCTCACAAGACTGTTCAGCAACTTAATTAACATATGGAAGAAGAATGGGTTGACCAAAGGGTTGATAACAACTTTGATAGGGTCGTGTGTAGTAAGAGTTATCAATATATCTAACCATATTAACTTTGTTAGTCAAATGAAACACAAGACTTTATCAAATTCTTTTCAACAAGTACCTAGGCTACTTATCATAAGATTATTACATTCAAAGTTTCCATTAGTGTTTGTTTGAATGCTTCCAAAACCTAACACTAGGAATAACACACCAACAATTCTTATACTCTTTTGGAATTTGGTCCCATCAGGTGTGCCAAAACTATTATAACCAAATATTTCACCCTTGTATGAGTTTTTTTAATCCTTTTCACATTTGGAAAACATGGGTTTGCTTTTAGGCCTGTGGGTTGCCTATAAAATGGGTAAACCTCTAGGTTAAAGGGATAACTCCCTTAATCTATCTTTTAGGCTTACACTACACTAGGATAATCACTATTTAGGTTGAAAATAGGAGAAAAAAAAATTAACTATACTAATGGAGGTGATACACCAAATATTAGTCCACAAATACTATTACATATGCACTAAGAAAGAAGACTACCAAAACTAACCTTAACTCATTCTCCTTCTAGCATAAATATTTCTCATAGAGGAAGATTTTTATGCACATCTAGAGGTGGGTGAAAATAAGGTTTGATACTAGACACTACTAGTCTGACTCAAACTTAAAGATAAACTTAAAAAACACATACACTTTATGAGACCTATTAGAAGAGGTATCACTCACACAAAACATGCAAGAGAAGAATGGAAGCAAGGAGAAAACATTCATCACTTAACATCCAAGTACACTACTTGTCACACTTAGGAAAGATACTTTACAGATAAAATAAACTTTAGGATATTTAATCAAATTAAAAATAAGGTGTCAAACCAGTAGGGTTTCACCATACTAGGTGTGTACTATCTATAAATGCTAAAAAGGCTTACATATAAAGAGCATAGAAGAGGAGAGAGAAGAAGAGAAGTAGAAGGGTCACAATACCAAGTGTCAAAATATGAGAACTGGTTACAATGTAGGATAAATAAGTGATAAATAGGTCATGAAGGTCCTCTTAGACAGGTGTCCATCACAAACATGACATATCCTTTAGGTTGGCATAGAGACACTCCATGGTTCTTTTTGAAACTACCCTCATGATTATGATGGGTCCACTTAGATATCTAAAACTATAATAGGGATATTTGACATATTTTCACTATAATTATAAGGTGGAAAACATATTATAACATCCCTCATATTCCCTTGAATTGATACTCTCTCCTATACCACTTGTCATTCATTATCTAAAAACCACTCATTAACTTTCTAGGCCTCAAAGCCTACACTTATCACTTAGGTGTCTTATACCTACTCAAGGAGACTCATTTTAGAGGTCTTAGACAACTCAAATATACCCTATTTGTCTTCTAATAAGTCATATACTTCAAGAAGATTCAACATCACTCTTCTCATCTTCACACTAGATAATCATTTCTTCTCAATGTCTCATTTAGACGACATGAAATGAAAAGTGTAGTAGAGGTATTTTCATACAAAAATAAGGTGAGAGATGAGTATGATGGGTTGTAAAAATTCCCCATACACCTTCTAAAATTATTTTCATTTAACAATTATCTTTTTTACCTATAGAATAACTTAAATCCTCAAATAAACTCAGAATTGGGCTTATCCTTACAAGTGATAGTATAGATCAATTGGATGGAAAGGATCATGGGAGATTTATATACATTTTCAGAACACTTTCCTAGTTGACTGACCCATTTTAGATTCATATTCCTTCAATTTTTATCCATCGGGTCTAAACAAGGGTTTTAGGAGGTTTTTTGGTGATATATCCTCTTAGCAATGATTCATACAAGATAGACATTTAACCTCCAAAAAATTTCCACTAATAAAAATTTAGGCACCCAATTGAACTATTCACAAATCTTTATAATCTCATGCACACCCTAAGTATAGATATGAGTGAGCGAAACTAGTTCTAGAGCTCATTTAATGCATTCTGAGTAGGCTTGAGAGGAAAATGGGCTTGAATTACCAATTTTATGATTTTATCTGAAAATCAATGGTTCATTTCAGTATTATATTCTAAATTTAAGACCATCACATGGTTTTTAAATATCATATGGCCTAATGGATGAGTTTGGTAACCATTAGGGTTTAGGCTTAGTATTAGGCATAGTCTAAAAGATTGTGTTTCCTATGTGTTTGACCACTTGACTGATCTTAATAACTGTATATTATTTCTCCCTCTCTATTCACCCTTAATTAAACTTTAAACATCATTATATAATGTTATAATACAATATCATATCATCCTCTCAACATTTACATACTAAACTTACATGTTGTGTTAACTATGGAGTGTCCCCTATCTGAGAGAGAATAAAGAGCACCTCTATTATTGGTTTAACCAAATAGAGATCATATAAGGTTTATTTGAATTAGGACATTATAAAATATTTTTCAAGGCTTGATTACACCTCTATAAGTCTCAACACCTCAAACTCCCAAAATTAGATACTAATTTGTATGACTATGTGCAAGGTTCAGGTAGACTGAGTATGGGGTTAGAACCCTATTTATTTATTTCTAAGAATCACATAAAATGTGATTTCATCAACTCTTATTATATATTATATAGGATTTTATACCTTATACCTCTACCAACCTTCTAAAATTTAATATTACATGAGTTATAACTAGCCTGCAATATGAATCTGACTATATCACCTATAGGTGGTAATTAGGGAGGAAGTCTAAAAGTTTCTTATGGGTGTCACTATGTCTAAGCATTGTTTTTCATCCCTCTACTCCCTTATGAGGTCACTAGGACCATTTCGCACCTAGACATATTCATATTTACCTTAGAATCATGCTCTCATCAATGTACTATAGACCTACAATCAGACTAGGTGTCACCTTAGGAAAACTTATGAGATTTATGTAGGTGGTTATGTTTATTTGAGAATGACATCATTGGTTATCCTGAAATCATTAGAGTCATAATACATTAATAGACTCATTTGTGCTTTTATACCATGCCCTCATACCATTATCATCAATGAGCCATTTTTCACTTGAAAGTTGTGTTGTCATAGGCTCATTTGGCCTAAAAATCACTATAGTTATTGAATGTTATCAATGGAAATTTGACTAGGTTGAGAGCTCATTTACCACTATCTTTCTCAACCAAACAACCTCCTCTTCGAATTGACATGCTACTATTAGGTCTTAGGCTGTAAGAAAGGAGTCATTAAACTTGTCTAGACTTAAATATCACTTACCAATATATAACAATGTATCAGGGAGAGACCCAGAGAAACCAAGGTAAATGGTTTCATTTAGAAATTTTTCAATCTTACACTTGTAGACATTTCTTGAGAGTGTTAATTATTATAGTTTTTGAACCTTGAGTGACTTTAGAATCTCATTCAGGTCTTGATATGAACACCACTTATTTATTACGTTTTGGATGGTATATCCATCTTTTGTACATCCATATAGGTGGTTGTAGGTGGTTTTCATATTGAAACTCTGAAGAGTACTTACTCATTGTCTAAGAAACTCACTTCAATCAAATTCTAAGTATTTACATTAAAATATTCCACAAAGAAACTATCTTCCATGATTTTAGAGGTTGAACACAGGTACATTATGTTTGATATAAATCCACTGATAAATCTATAGACCATTATGTTTGTACTTATAAGATAAGGAGACTAATCCTCCTTGTATATTTATATCCACACATAAAAAATGAGCTTGAAAATAGTATTAAAAACATGAACATGCTTTTCAAAAACACACACACCACTTAGAAACATCAAATCATGCAAACAAATGATAAAACCTGAAGGAACTCAAAATGTGTAGTCAACTTGGAGTCACTATCATTATTAGGGATGGCTTATGAAGTATTAACCACAATTATTAAAACCATGAACATGGAATGGAAGTATATGAATACAACTTTCATCCACTAAAATCATTCAACTCAACTCCTCTCCTCTTGTCCATACCAGTTGGAAATCGGTTGACTTTGTTGACCTGCCAAAGGGAGTAAAGAGGGAGAAGATTTGGTTTTCACCTTTTTTAGACCTAACAAAACTTCTTAATCATGTAAATGAATTGTGTGGATCTGAAATGTCTCTTCTATAGTATTCACATGTTCCAAGACTCTCAGGAATCTTTACAACTAACTGAAAATGGCATGTTTTACAATTAAACTCCTTATTTGTATGTTTAACCTACAATTTTTAGTTTCCAAACTATTATCTACCATCTAAATGACACATGGTACATTATATATCTTCTTAACACACTTTAATTTGGTTATAAACTATCCAAGTCACCTAGAGTGTCCAAAAAGGACATAAAATGAACTTAGGCAAATGTGACCAAGATAAATCATAGTATGAAACCTCATTTATGACTATGATGAACATTTTAGAACCTAGGAGGCCCTATGGAAGTTTGAACTTGTATGGGGTCAAATTGTTTTACTAGGGGATCAAATTGGTCAATAGGGGATACTAAAAAAAGTAGGCCCCATATCTAGTCCATCTCAGGGCCTCGAAGGTCATTCCTTTAGTTCCCTACTGCTTGATGCATGATAGCCTTTATATGGGGTATTTAGGTCCTCATCAATGATACCACACTATTCATTCTCATATAGACCATAAATTAGGCATGCCCTCTACATATTTTTCAACTTAAATTTCTCCATAGTCTCTAACCATTGAGAATCTAACAAGTCCCTCTATGGTCATTCCATTGTGTAATTCCCAACAATGTTGTAAGCGAAACATGTGCCTAGTGGAAGTCCCCTCTCAACCTATTTTCCAAATTCCCTACTCAACTCTACACACATATAAACTAAATTCATATTCAATGCATTACATTGAGCTATATTATGCCTATTTTTTCCCTCAAGACTTCACACCTTATCTAAAATGAGATAATTATCTCATTACGGTAAGGAAGGTGTCTCTCATATACCCTGCATGGTATCTAGTATGATACCATGGGTATTGGGATCTATAAACCCTCAATTTATGTTACTATACAGACCTCCCTATCCATTGATTTAGTTGTAAAAATTATTTCCATGATAGATCTTAAACCAAAGGTAACCTTTCTTGTAATATGTCTAACATGTCACATGGTTTGGACGATTTGCATGCTTAGTCTATTTTTTATGTAGATAATGAGTCTTTTGAATCACACTATCTATAAAAATTATGCTCTCATTGTATATCATACTATAACCATAATATTATAAGATAAAAATTATGGAAATGGCAAACTAAACTAATCAGAACTTTCTAAGAGTTCCTAGTGTTAAACCTAGGCCCTAATACCAAATTATCATGCCCAAAAAAATCATCTAATAAAACAAAATTGAAGTCCAAGTAAAACATAGTAATTTTTTTACTCAATTTAATAATGATTAAATTCTTATAATTTTCTCTTATTCCTCCAAAAGTTTAGTAATAAGTGTGACACACATAATTATTTAATGGCTAAGTTGTTTTATTTTCTTACCCACTATAGGACATACAAAAGTAATACATCATTTTATAAGAGTGACGATGATTCATTTAGTCAGTTACCCATTAAGGACAAAGTAAGAAAAATATAAATCTTAATTCAATTAGTTTATATTTTTTATTAACATTAGAGGATGTGTTAAGTTTAGTTTACAAGGGAGATAATCTTATAACAATCACTCCTTAAAAGTTAAGCAACAAGGTTTATCAACACAAGTTCACATAGAGTTGAATTAGTATTAATTTATTTTAAAATACCTTTATAATAATGATCACCCAACTCAATAAAATATAATAAAGATAGCCTAAAATAGCACAAGCCCTATGACCTGATGCCTTCACATCTTAAACAACTTACATATTAACTCCTTGAAATCAAGGTCAGATGCAGTCCTTGTTTGAACTTGTGAATAGTCTCTTAGATGAGATATGACCACAAAAAGGTTTGGAGATATAATCCAGCAAGGAAATAACTATTGTAATAAAAATGATCTTCTATAATATTTAGAAGTAAACACCCAAAACCAAACCATTACACTCAACAATCCTTCACATAACACACCTATTTATCCTAAAATATTCATGCTAACATGAAGAGAATTATATCAAAATTGAACATATATGTGCCTAAAAAATGATACAATAACATACATTATTTAGTCTTCAAAACTATGTCATTTCATCATCTCTAATCTATACTACTTAGAGAAGCTCCATCTCTCAAGAGTGTCTTCACCAATGACCAAGACCTAAAAGATAAATCCATGCATCCAAGTTCTTCAACTAGTAAAAAACTCATATTACTATGTATATAAACAATTATATCCACTTAATTATTCACCCTTACATTATTAAATTTTACCCAACATGAAATAACATTTAATTCAAAAGGAATCCTAATGTTACTAGCAAGAGCCTATGCTAAGGAAAAGTCCATTAAGGATTAATATTTAGTGGCTTTACTCCTTAATATTATTATATATCTAATATAAACACCTTAATATGTAGAATAAGATTTGGTTTTATTTCACATGTTACCAATATAAGTGTTAGTATTATTTTGAAGGCAATTAGCCTTCATCGATTAACTTTAGACTAAGGTTTACATAGTTACCCTTAAAAGTAATAGTAAAACCACTAACTATCCCAAACATAACTAAATTATTCAAGTATTAATATAAGATACCCTATTATGTATAAAAATTTGATTTATGAGGTAGGATAACAAGATTTTACCTTACGATATTACTCACTAATAACCTTGCTAGAGCTAACTACAAGCTACTAAACCAAAATCCAAAATATTTGCATTTAAGGTCATTAATTTAGATTAGGGTTTGAAAAATATTTCATGTATTATCAAGATTGTATACTAGCACTAAAAAGTTTAAAAGTTGCCCAACATGATAAAATACAACAATAATTCAGAACACTAGCCTGAATGTTTCTATTCTTGGCTAGGAAAATTGTTAGAGAAACATCAAATTAATTCCATGAGAAGGATATTAACTAGTTCAAATATTCTACCTTACATTTAAAATTAATACTACACAAGGAACTTACCTATACATGTATCCAAGCAAGGAAGAGTAATTAGTCATGGCATAAAAATAGTGTTTCTAAAATAGTAATGTACTCTAATTTTAGGTTGAAATTTTGGGTTCAGAAACACCATTAAAATAATTCAAAAAATATGAAATAAATTAATATGGTGGTTTATACACTATATAAAATATCATTTTAGTATTAAATATTTTTTATGCAAGGTTAATTAGGAGATAACATGTCATTTTAAAATGGTTTTGACAAGTTAAAAGTTTTTTAACAATTTCCACTTATAAAATTGATTTAAAATTTAATTTTAATTTTAATTTTAATTTTAATTTTAATTTTAATTTTAATTTTAATTTTAATTTTAAAAAATAATAATAAAAATATTTATTTATTAAAAAAAAAAATTAGTCATTTAAAAAATGTTTCAATCATTAGATTTGATACATTTGTCTCTGGGTATTTAGTTTAATTTCATTTCAAACTGACTTTATCAATATAAAAAAGTACTAAATTTTGATTGTTAAAAAACCTTCTAGAATCAACCTAATTTATTAACAATAGTCGAAATATTTTATTAATTATTAAACTAATATTTTTAATCCATATAAAATTTATTCCAAGTTTAAAATTAGAATATTAAGCATTTATTTTATTGGAATTCCAAATGGGCTTTAATAGGTTAAACAGGGAGTAACAATATATTTGAAACATAATTTATTTATATTAGCTTAGGCATAGAATCCATTTCACAAAGCTATGGAAGTTTAAGTTAAAATTATTTATTAAATTAAATAACTGGCCTTATGTAAAAAGAAAAATTAGAATGGTCCCACTTAGGTTTCCAAATTATCCTCTAGGTTTTTCTTTAAGTTTATTTCACATATGAACAGTTAAAAGTTAACTAGTCTTATTTTGGAAAAGATAAAAAGGTTTAATTCATCAAATAAAAAAATTATCCTTTTCCCATAAGTTTTGGTGTATTATATCTCCACCATTATATTGGAGAGATCTCCTCCTTATAATTTAGGACCCCGAAAAGAAAACCTTAAATTTCATTAGAGGTAAAATGAAGTCAACCACTTCCTTTGAGCCTCCATATCTTGATTTTTTTCAAGTTATGGAGGATATGGAGAAATGCTAAAAATAATTATATATAGACATTATATATACATGTCTCATTATTTTATTATTTAAAACACAAGAAATTATATGTATATATTCCTCCTACATATATAAGTATATAAATGGGAGAACACACACATACACAAATATATGCATGATATATACATATATGCATGTATCTTTTTAGTAGAAAAAGAGAAGGGTCAATCTCTTTGAATGTGTAGACCCTAAAAAGGGAGTGGCAAGACTATGCAATCTCATTTTTGTTTGGTGATTGGACTGCCCAATCCTACCAGCACCCTTTTTATGGCTACAAATATTTAGCCTCCTATTATCCCAGCCTCACCTAACCTGCCTTTGCACAAACATTGGCCAAGATCCTTAGTTGGCATAATCTATTGTATATATTTTTTAATTTAATTTAAATCATATATATATTTATATATATTTTTTGTGTGTGTCTATATACGTGTTTATATATATATATATATATATATATATATATATAAAGACCTAAAATTATTTTAACAACTCTTTATATCCAAGAAAAACATCATTTTTTTTAATAAAATATTTATCATTTGAGGTAAAAAAGGAAGATTTGAAAAAAAACAATTCTATGAAAATAGGTAAACAAAATAAGAGATAGAATAAAGCATTTAATTATACAACATGCAAAACCATTGCACTTGTTAACCAAACAACCATTAAATAAACAAGAGATAGAGATATGGAATGGAAAGATAAGAATATAGATTTGAGATGGATCTAAGAAAACTATCACGTTACTAATTTTCTATCACACAATTAAACAAAAGCATTGCTCTCAAACTTTCTATTCCTTTCACAAACATTTAACCCATCACACTACAATTCCTATAACAAGGCAAGACACAACTATGTTCATTTTTAAACACAATAAATACCAAGAGATGAATACCACAAAAGGTATATATTCTTGAGATTATTTTCCAATTTCATTTTCTTGAACTAGCTCCCACCAAGAATGATCAACCCCCAAATGAGCCAAGAAAATTGAAAAATATAGATAATTTCCCTTCATAAAATTTCTACCTAAAATTATTAATGGAGGGATAATTTTTATTACAAAAGCCTTTAATTTTCGTATAAGGCCCATAATCTTATTTAAAAATCCATTTAGGTTTACTTTCATAAGTAAACCTACCCTTTTACTTCTCTTATAAAGTGAAAAAGTCTTCTTACAAGTTCATGTGGGCTCTTAAAATATGATTTATTTCACTTATAAATATCCCTCCATACTTCAAATAGATTCACAAACACCTACCCTAAGATATTATCTACTAACTAGCACACCTAACCTTCTTAGAGAGGTTATGCTCTTTTTAACCAAATATTTAATTCTCTAATTTTTTTAATTTAATTTTAGTTTCATTTATTTGAAAAAAAATTAAATGTTAATAAAATGTCTTAAATATGCTTCAAGACATAATGAGATTTTACAAATAAAGGAATTAATTTGAATTATTAAATGCAATAAGGATTATTCAAACATATTAAATGTGGTGACTATCCAAAAATGACTATAAAATTGATGGTCAATTCAAAAGGCATTACAATACATGGACACATATATGTTGTAATCTCTTATACCCATTATCCATGCTAATGTTGGAGGCATATTATTCCATGAGTCACACTATAACAAGTTATATCATTATAATATCTCTTACCATGTTAAGCTACATAGATATCTTACACATGTTTTACTAGTTGTTCATACTTCATGTAGTGCTACATGAATCTGATACTTTACTATGTTATGATATGACATTGATATGCATGGATAGTGTATACTATTTTTCATGTGTTATATTCTTAATTAACATTATTTCTCTTGCATGATAGGCTAGTAATTTATTTTATATTGTGTGAGGCCCCTTGTCCTTGTTTGTGAGATATTTATATCTCTTGATTATGGCCCTTGGCTTTATTTGATGCAAAATTCATTTGTCCTTGGAAAACTTTTATGTCCCTTTAGTTGGCCTTTGGTCTTTTTTTGTGACATATTTATGTCCTTTACTTATATCCCCTTCGAATTGTGTATGTGACATCCTTATGTACCTTAAATGTGGCCCTTGGCCTTGTTTGAAGTGATATATTTATGTCTCTTGATTGTGGACTTTGGACTTATGCATGACATTGTGTTCTTATGAGTGGATTAATTTAGGATTATCTATTGATCTTGTTAATATTTATTATATTATTTATTTTTATGGGTGTCATGATGCATATCACACACCTCCTCATTTGTGTGTGATCCCATGATTTATATCATGCATCTCTTTACTACATAATCTTATTTAGATATTACATCAATGATTTTTACTATTATGTGTCTTATTGATACATCTATCTTGACATGACACTTATATGCCCTACATTACATGTGTTACATACATGATTTTATGGCATATACATTAATACGATGATATATTTTTCACATGTTAACATGAGTATACATTATTAAATGTTTATATATGGAATGACATAATTAAATATTTATTTTGAGAAAAGTGACATAAAATATGTATCACTCACATAAAAACTAGGTCACATTAGTGGGCTTGGCATAAATACATAGCCTCTATGAGCATAAAAATCAAAATTGAGATAAAAATTTAGGTTTTATATATTAATAATGGTTTAGAGATGACATTGATTTATATATGATATAAATACCCATACATTGATACAAATTATGGGATGATATGCCATGCATATGCACTCAATCCATAGTGACATGAGATACATATTATAGATTCAGATACACATGACTACATATGTCATGAAAGTGCACATAGTTTATAGATAAAATAATTATAGATTTTCATGTACATATAAATTTGAGATATAGTTTATTATTTTTAGCATATATATGCATATCATTATATATCATTTGGCATATATTTAGTGGGGCATGATATTGGTTCATATACATTTATACTATTTCATATATCAGTTGGCATAGACTCAATGAATATATATATATATATATATATATATATATATATATATATATATATATATATATATTCATGCACATATACACCTTTATAGATATATTTGAGATATATATTCCTAGATTTAGCATATAGATGCATAAAACTCTATATAATTTGGAAATAATTTAGTGAGACATGATACTAGGTCACATTCATATACACATTTTTTAGTGAGCACTATTGTAGTTTCTTCTTTTCAAACATAATTTGGGGGCATTGAGAAATGATAAACCTTCAATATATAAGTTTTTCTATAGAGGTTTACTTAAAAAAATTAGATAATTCATGTTGAGGTTCGGAAATGCTCAATGGTATTGGGATTATTCATATCAATCTCATTACGTGGCTCTCATCTTATCATCTTGAGGTTCAATATTGTAACTATATTAGTTATTTGAGTTATTATGGTTTAGGTTTAACAACACTCAATGGTCTTAGAGTTACTACCTATAAATGAAGGTTAAGGTATTTTTATTCCCAACCCATGGGCTTGCATGGATATGAAAATTTAAGATTTGATCACCCCTAACTTTCTAATGGTTCAACAAGAGGAACCATTCTCCATTCCTTCAAAAAGGAAACATCATCTCTAAATATTTATAAGGCAACATGTTTTACTCTCACACAAGTGTATTTCCTTTCTCTTAAAACTTTTCTAATGTAAATCATAGTTCATGTTATAAATTTCATTTTATGGGAATTAACTACTATGTGTTCATTGCACATTTTTTTAGGATAAAATATATACATTTAAAACCTTCTCCCAAAGATAAATTGAGTTGTAAATGCTTGGGTATATATTTATCCTTTTATTCCAGTATTTGTATTGCATTTCAATACTATAATAAAGGGAGGGCATTTTTAGACACTAAAATATTGTATTAGACACTTGGAAATGTCATTTTTAACCTACCTTCACCATAAAATACTTTATAGCACATATATACTTCTTATTCACCATTATGTCACATCCACATGCTAACTATGGGTCAAATCCTTATAAGTTGTTGATAGTCAACTACATGAAATCCCCCAGTCTATGCCAAACCAGTTCTTTATCATTTTTAGACATATCCTAATTAGTATATCAATGTTCATATCACCCAAATAGAATCATCAAAATCATATGGTATGATCCAAATCTAAAGGTTCCATCCTTCACTCAATAATGGTAAAATTTCAAAATCATATCATTTCTATAGGTTGGTCTATTTATATATCATGTTGGTGGCATGAAAAATTACCCAGATAGATGCATATAAATAAAAATCAAGTGTAAAATTATTAGACATCTATAAATTATCTATCAAGCATCTATACATTGTTACACATTAAGTAAAAATTCCATATTCCCATAAATCACAAATCACAAATCAATCACTAGAGCAGTCATCATCCAAGTATAAAGCATACCATGTTAATTCATGAGTGAACATAGTCCAGTGTCAAAATCTATATTATTAGTTGAATTCATATAAAATAGGATTATAATTCCACATTCACACTAAGGAGAAAAAATACATGTGATTTGATTAGTAAGGCATAGGTCAATAATCAATGGGGATGATTGAGGTCAAATCAATCCATTACAGTTTTAAAAATTTAAAGATTTTATCTCCACATAAGTGGACCTATAGTTTTGGATGAAGAATATGGATTTATATATATGAGTGTCATGAATATGATCAAACCTCAAGATCACACATAGAGCTAAATTATAAATAGGTGAACCTACCTTTGTCAAAATAGAGAAGCAAAATATATAGTGATAGAATCATCTAGATCATAACATAGCAATATACATTACTGACTTGAAGCCAATGTTATTGTCTAGACACACATAAAAATATAGAAACTGCATTGAGTGACTCATGGTCATGTTTTCAGCCTACTACCTATCTTAATCCTGCATAATATAGGGAACCACTAAGTATCTTATCCTTTATTATATTTTACATATTTATCATATGATATTTTTAGATCAATTTCAATCTTATATATTCAGATATATGATTTATTGCCACACTTTATGATCTAAATTATACACATATTTTCTATCTTAATTAGACTAAGTAATTAATCCAAATTAGCGTAAACTAATATCAATTTTAAAAAAATAAATGTGTGTGTGTGTGTGTGTGTGTGTGTGTGTGTGTGTGTGTGTGTAATATTAAAAAATCAAAAAAAAAAGATTTGTGTGACATACTTTTCTAATTACATTATTGATTAATGTTATTTATCATAAATACATGGTAGATAACATATCCATTATATGTGCACATATTTTTCATGCTATACATGAGTTGGATACAGGACATACAAGTTATACATGACACATGGACATATATATGTGTGACATTCCTTACACCTAGGGGATGTCTTTTTTACATTAGGGGCATGCCTACACTTGGAGAATCTTACTATAATTTATAGGTTTTAACTTTCTATAACCATTCCATTGATCATATTTAGCTAGTTATATTAAATACACATAACTTAATTATTTTTATACTATATATAGTTTTATATGCTATGGATAATGTATTTTCTATGTGTGAGATGACATGGATTAATTTTGTAGACTAGCTTTGATTTTTTTATGCTTAATGTTGATCATTATTACATGGTGATATTTGATTATGTATTAGATTGACTGTGTGTTTTTTAGGGTAAAAAGATAGTTTTAAAAAGCTCCCTTAACCTTTTACATAACCAAAATAGATAAATAAATGAAGATATAAAAAAAATAAAAATTGGCCTAATAAACAAGAATTCCACTATACAAACTAGAAACCATTAGCTAAACATCATCAAAAATCAAACCACCCAATAAAAAGCATAAATAATCCAAGCTATGAAACCTCACTAGACAACCAAAACTGCAAGACTCTTAGCCACTTCCATTTTTTCTTGCAAGGATTCATTCTAAATTGTCAAGGTATCTTATGTTATTTCTTGTTCACTTAACTAATGCTTCTTATTTTGACCTCTAATCCTCCTATTAACACCATATTGATCTTTCATGACTTTCTCTTCTTTATATCCCCTTGATATCTAGAGTTACTAATGGCATTTATTTTTTTCATTTTACTAATCTCTTCTATTTTTTCCTTCATCATTTGTATCTCATCCTCCATCTTATTTAGATTGATTCCCTATTTTACCACCTTCTCTTTTTAAATAATAAGTATCTTGGGTGAAATCATTTTAAAACTCAGATTCTTACTCTCCTTCCCCTATTTTTTCAACTAGCTCTACATATCCTTCATGTCTTTATTCACTTTATTAAACTCATCAAAGAGATCCTTCATGTTACCTATTTGGGTGTTAAGATATTGTTCCAACTTACTAACCTTAAAATTGATGGAGGCATTGGGGATTTGAATATCCATCTTGTTGGGGTAGGAGTTGAGTAGTAAAGTAATATTATCAATGGGAATTTCAAATCATCCTTTTTTCATAGTTATTCTCATTCTCTAGTTTAAAGGGAACCAACAAGGACTTTTTTTTCAAATTTTAGGGATACAACTAGTTTTTGAGGTCCAAAAAGTTTCTTAGAAATATGTAAAACATTTACCTATTTCTTCATAGTGCCTTTAGAAATCTAAGCTAGGGTTTCAACCTCCTCATTTTAGTTTAGGAGTTTCTCTTTTGTTCTATGGGAGAGTTATTTGTCTAACCCAAAATGATTCAAATTCAATGCATTGGGGTCCTCAAAAAATGTATCTAAGGCAAGAAGACTCGATTGGATAAAGAGGAAAATAAGTGCCTAATGAATAGGCATATCATTTTTTTCACCTAGTAATTCATCATAGAATTATCATGAGACATAACAAGGTATAAATGAATTCTCATTACCTTGTTGTGTCTAATGTGATTAAACAAGGAAAAATAGTAAGAATAAAACTTGTAAAACTTCCATTAAAAATTAATTTACTTCATAATTTGCATAAACACCTCTCCCCATGGATTAGGAAGAGAGGTGCACATAATTCCATCTTATACTTCATGAATTCCCTTTTTTTATTTAAATAAACTATGAATTTCATCAATTTTTCATATTCTATCTTTGAAGACTTTAAGACCTTATGTGGCCATTTTAGTAACCTTGGCAACACTATCTTTTGAAACCTCCAACATGATCCCTCCAAAATTGATTATTATGTCCCTCCAATATTTGGAAAATTCTAAAGACAAACCTGGGTCGTAGCCTTGTAGCATCTCTATATATCAGCTCAGGCCTTCCCTTTTCAATATATTCCATACTATGGTGTTTTTCTTAAACCCAACATAGGATGTGGATTCAAAACACAGGCTCTCACCAGCCATGTCTTCCCTTTCAAGAAATTCATTCCTCTTGGATCTAATAACACCATTGCCCTAGGTAAGCAAATAATCCAAAAGTTTAATTTGATTAGAACAACCAAGGATAAATCGAATAATGACTTTTAGATGAAAAATTATTAATACCAACAACCTTCTTTCTCTCTCTTTAATCTTGATGTGAAGTCACATGAAATATGTGAAGATCATCTTTTCACCTTGACCTAATACTAAATACATCATTAATGTTCATTATATGTGAATCCTGAGGTCTTGAGGTCTTGATGGGATTTGATAATATCCCAAAATGATTATCTATAAATAATATTATCTTCCACATTCAAAATAATATTTAAATGAGGAGGAAAATATATGCCATTTTTCCATTTAATGAATTTCTAACTTGAAACTCCCGTGTTATCCAATTAATCCACACAACCTATTCCTCTTAATATGTGTGGATAATTTTTAACTAGACAAAGTTCTGCATGAGATTTCGAGCATCCTCAACCACATTATTGATATCCCAATATGGAGTGGTTGTATCTTTGAAGTAATTAATTATATTTTAAATAATCTCCTTCAATAATTATAATTTTTATGTTTAACTCCTTTGTCAATTATAAACCCCATAACACTGCCCTTCCTTTCACTACATGATTCATTTGAACTCCCAACAAACTTATATATGCTGATAAGAAAACTTCATTGTCATCCTTGATAACACCTCCTCCACTTTCTATGCTTGGGTTCATTTTCATAGCTCCATAGAAATTAATTTTGAACCATGAACAGGTGGTCTTATCCATTTGACAAATCCTCTATCTACCTTCTTTTTATTATCATTAGTTTCTAAGATATTTAATTTCTAGTTTTGAGTTATATTGTCTTCTATTTTGGGGACACTTAATTCATTAATATTTTTATGGTAAGTTATCATTAATTGCCTTGGTGATAATAACTCTAACTTAGAGTTACTTTTATTATTATGGAAAATTTAAAGCTCATTCTCTTCATGTTCCCTATAGGGTATGGTGTATAACAAGATTCCATAGTTTCTTGAGAATGGGAGAGAAGAATGGGGAACTCCATTAGATAATAATGTCCAACATAGAATTTGGTCTAACCAATCCAATGTTAAAAATAGACAGAATAATATCCATTATCCTTAAAGTAAAGGAACATTCCAGAAATAATTTATTAACCGATTCAACATCATTCTCACAAATGACACATCTATTAGGGATAGGCAAACCTCTTCTCATAAGTTTATCAATTGAGTATTTTTCTTTTTGAACCCCCAATAAATAGAATCAATTTAATTTAGGAATGATATACTTGTCCCATATGAATCTCCATGGAAAATCATCCTCATAGATCTAAAGGTCAATGAAGTAATTGGATTTAACCGTATAGCATCCATCCTCTGATGCTTACCGTACTAATTCATCATCTTTAGGGAACTGGATAATGTGAAAACTCATCATATTTTAGTTAAGGATATGAATGTGGTTAAGAACCTCAGGATCAATTGTTTTCATATACAATATTTTCAACATTTTACCCATCTCATTACTTCCCAATAATTCTTGACCCTTTCCCCAATAGTTCTCTTAAAGAAAGGGAACATAGAGTTTCATGGTGTCATAGATCTTAAAGAAGAACAATAGATCCAAGAATCGTCCCAAGATAATGATTTTTTTTTGTCTCCAATAATCTAACTACATCTTTTACCCAAAACCTTCCTTCTATTAACAAGAATATTCCAATAAGAGGACCCCTATAGAGGGGATTCCGTTGTTAAAAAATGGCTAGCTTCATTGCCTTCCATATATTTATCCTTAATAGTATTAGTCCATTAAATATTTATAGTTAATAACTTCTAGCCCCTTAAAACTAAGTGCACGTTGTAACCTCTTTAATATTCCTTGGACCTTAATCCCCATGATTTTTTGATAAACAAACTCTATCCCATGCCACAAGAGGAATTCTATTTTTTTTATTTTGTCCCAAACCAAAGGAATTTTTTATTGAATTTGCTCAATCATTTATGTTAATTTGTATGGAACAATGAAAATAGACATCAAATAAATGGGCAATATTTAAAGAGGGCTCTTAAGAAGTTGTAGTTTACCCACTTAGGTGAGAAGACTTCCCTTCCAACCTGCTAATTTTTGTTGGAACATTTTTTATTTGATTACGTTAATAAATGGGATTGAAATGGTCTCACTCTAAGTACCTAATAATTTTTGTTGGAACATGTCCAAAAGGGTGTTACAACTATTAATTTCCATTATTCCTTTGAAAATGGGCATGCCTTGGTACATAGAAATAAGAGATTGGATTTAAAATCCAAGAATGTTAGATATCCTTAGTTGTCTTGCCTCATGGGTGTTAATAAAAAAAAAAAATTAAAAAAAAAAAAAAAATGTTCAAGTTCATGCATTGGCCTTGGACTTTTGCATAATCCTTGAGAATATTTGTATGGTTTTTTTAATTGAATCAAAGCATTTTCCATAACAAATGTTTCATCCACAAGTTGTTGGTGAGTAATAGAGGAAATATCATGAGCTATATGGATCCCCTTCAAATAGCCATTAGTGATGGATTTCTCAAGACTTCTTCCCAATGTTTTAGTTAATATGATGAAGAGATAAGGAGATAGAGGATCCTCCTACTTTATCCCTCTTTCTTCTTGGAAAAAACCTATCGAGGCACCATTGATCATAACCAAGAATCTATGAGTAGTAATGTAAGAAAAAAATTATCTATATGAATTTATAATGGAATCCCAACCTTTCCAAAATATTCCCCAAGAAAATCCACAATACCCTATAATAGGACTTGTTCATGTTTATCTTCAAAAACATACCAACCTTTTTAGAATTATCTATATAGTGTAAGGCTTCATGAACCCATAATTATATTATTTTTAATCTATCTACCAAAAAAATGCTACTTTATGGACAGAAGTAATTTTGGGTATTACATTGTGTGTTGATTTTTCTGTGTGACATTATGATTTCTATGTGTGACCATTGATGAGTGTTACATTGAGTGATCATTGATAACTATTACTTTGGGTTCTATCTTGTTGACTTATAATATTGCATTGATTGTGTGTCTTCAAATCATGTGTCAGTTGTGTTAATTATCTTCTAGTCCATATCATGGCCATGTGTATGTGTCACGTCAAAGTTGATTAATGTCTCAAGTGCTTGTGTGCATAAATATTATGGCATTTTTTGCATATGTGTATGTATTTACATGATTTTTTATATTATAGTCTTGTGATTCATATCATGCATTCTTACACTTGTGTGCAATGCCATGATTAATATCATGCATATTCTATGTGGCTTACTAATAAATTATTATGATTGCAATGATTACTATTGCATGTATAATTATTATATCTACTTGAAATTATAGGTGCATGTCTTGAGTTACATGTTTCATGTGCATGTGAATGATCAAATATTTATATGATGACATTATATAATCATGCTAGCACATGCATTTCATGCTTAAATCTTTTCTATATAACATGATGTTTACAAATCTTTTCTATTGAGATGAGTGACTATCAGGGTTCATCCATCACCCCAAAAGGGGCACATACTAGTGATCATGTCATTGAGATTCAGGGCTTGAAGAAAAGAGAATTCAGATTTTGGGTCACATTATATGATTCATATTATAAAATATAATGATTCAAACTGGGACAAGTTATGATTAACCTTTGGATAGATAATTATTTAGATAGGGATAAATTTTGATTCAAATTGAGGTAAATTTTTATATTGAGTCCACATATGTGAGTTATATGTGGGACATTTTATAATATCATATAGAATAGGTGGAAAAAATTACGATGTGATGAGACATATTACATAGATCAGATTAAAGATAGATTTATTAGGTTACAAGGGCCAAATTAAGTAGATCATCAAATTGAGCAAAGTGACCTATAAATTTATGGAAATATATGTCATAATAAGGTATAAATAGATTAGATTATGGGGCACAAATGTTTTAAATAAATGCAATTCTATATTTTATATGATGGAAAGTATGGTACTATGTAAGTAATTTGATTATAAAATCATATGTTGTAGTTGATTTAGAATATTGAGATTTACATACAACCCTGATGTAGGGTTCCAACTTTTACATACATATCTAGTACATGGTTCCACCAAAATAGTCATAATGGCATTTTGAGTGGTGTAATTAGTTTTTTCTGATGCTTAACTACTAACACTTACCAGTTTCCAATGAGGGTTGAGGCGTCTATCTTCTTAATCCATGATTTTAAAAAGTGGTATTTCCTTGGGGCATAAGCATGCCATTCTCCAATGACTTTAGAGGGCATTTTGGTTGCATGCCCATAGGTATATTCATTCCTTGGTTTCTTCAGTTTCAAAAATTTAAATGATCTAGATTGTTTCATATTTTCTATCATGAGTAGACACTGATTTATGCATGTTTCATTACAAGTTTTTCAAAGAAAAAGATAAATATTCGGTGCATATTTGAAGAATCCAAATGCAATTACATTTGAGTACAAATTTCTAATGTTATCCTTTTTAATCTAGTATTTTTAATACTAGAATAAAAGTGGGGCATTTTTAGACACATATATGGTAGTAAACACTTGATAATATCAGCTTTTACCTATACTTGACATACATATGATTATTTCACACCCCTATTTATTAACCATTCACTTATCTATAGATTCGGTGTTCCTAATTTATCATAATTCATTTACTCAATCTCCCTAGTCTATGCCTTAATACAATTTATTCCAAGCAAACTATCATAATATTACATGTCATTACTTCCTCTAGCTTGGATAGTGTTGACAAAAGTTAAATGTTTTCAGTTACTAACAATGTCTACCTTCATTGTTAGTGTTGTAGGTTCTTTGAACAACTATTTTTAAAATCCAAATCCCTCAGTTGGTTTGACCCACATATTTCATATGTTAGTTATGGATAAAATTTACCTAAAGAGTCATCTATATATATAAGACAAGCATAAATTTATTCATATATAGAGCTCACTTGCAAAATTACTTTCACATTGAGGAATACATCTTCACATATTTTAGGCACTATCCTAAAGAATCCAATTCTTGAAACCCCTAAAAATAATAGTCCCTAAGATGTGTCAAACACCTTAATCAAAGTCAAAGTTTCATATTGTCAAGAGTAAAAATCTAAAGAGTTGTATTGCATTCCAATGGAACACTATTAAACACACATACACATAGGTAGGAGAACTAAATGTGGTTTGATCCCTCTTCGAAGTATTGAACCATAAGAAAATCTCAACCACACAATGGGTTGTCGTTGGAGCAATCCAACCCATCTTTCTAAACCATTTTTAATTGCCAAGTGTCAAAAGTGGAGCTAGGGTTTCAAGCCAAAGGAGGACAAAATTGAAATTTTGCACGTAAGACCAACCATCTAAAATTTCACAAGAGACATCTTGACAAGAATTCATGATAATTTGCAACAAAACTTATCAATATTTTACACAGAGATAGTGTTGGTAAACAATAGACATATCTAGTCATTGCAGGTGTTTAAACCTTACTGGTAGTGTTTTTCCATATTTTGATGCTCTATTTTCTAAGTTGAGAAATCACAGGGCCATTTCAAAGCATGTTAGATTACTACAAACAAATAGAGAGAATAATAGAACAAAAACAAGCAAATTACTCTATCCTCTTTTCAATTTTATAAATAGTAAGCTCAATATGAATCTACTTTTTACATTTAAATCTGTATAGTGAACGATATATCTTGTATAATCTGAATTATCCTAGTTTTAGATTGTTTAGATCACTAAATATAAAAAATGTTAAAATATTATCATAATGAAAATGAGATCGAACCCTAGTAATGTAAGAGAGCATGAGTTCACTGGAATGTGTAATGGATAAATGGATCTAGGTCAAATTGTATCACAATACAACACATCCACCCATACAAAATGCAAACTTAGATGTAATCGTATGTAATTCAATAAAACAATAAATCACACCCAATTACATATAAATAATATTATAGAATCAACAACAAATGAAAAAGGGTTCTCTAAAATAATATATTATTTGTTGAGAATCTAAGGATAATCATCAAAGGAGGATAATATAAAACATGTGTAGAAGTTGAAGCAAACAAACCCTAGAAAACTTGAGATGAACAAATAAAGTTTTTTGTAGTGTGGACTACCAATAATGTAAAGACATAACTAAAAAATTGAGGTTGTTTGTGTCCAACTATGGATTTATGAAATCTGATTATCTAAGCTTGTTCATTTATTTCAAGATTTCAAAAACCTCTCTCATTTTTTTTGAATTATGCATAGATATATGAAAAACTGATGTTCTTTTTAACTCTAAAAACTCATCATGTACCAATAAAAAATGAGAGAATGTATGGGGGGCCTATTATCCCTCCAATATTATTAGGCCCCTAAGCTAGAACAAATAAATTTGTGGATGAAGCCCTAATCCTATATGACTTTTTATGTTAGACTAAGTAGTACAAGGAAATAAATGTTTAAAATATATTCCAAATTCTTGAATTAATCTTTAACACTTTCACAATAGTTTCCTTGAATAAATATGTGGCTCTTGCATTTAATTTCACTTATGATTCACTTACATTTCATGTGTGATTCACACTAATGTGTCTATCTATTATATTCTTCTCAAAATCAAATGAAAGTCAAATTAACATGTGAGATGACACATAATGGCTAAGAAAAAATGTCAAATATGGTATGTAAGGTACGATAAACCCAAAAAAAGTCAAAAAGATTTATACTATAATTATATATATTATAACCTTAATATATATAATCTTTGGAAACATGCTAAAAATCCCAAAAAATAAATACAAAACACGAAGAAAAAGAAAAAGAAATACTTATTAATAATAATCATATAAAATGATCATCGATGAACACAAGTATCTTAAAACAATGGAATTCAACAACCAATAATTAAGGATGGACAAAAAGTGTATCTTCACATGTAAAACAGAGTGGTATTTCCTCTCCAAGAAAGGTTTGTTGAAATGAAAATGAAAATGAAAATTAAAATTTAGTTAAGGTTGTGGAAGTGGCATAAATCCATGGTGGAGAGCAGCATTCCAAATGGTATCGATGCGATGAACATCGATTGCGCCAACTTCATGATGCTCGTACCCTTCAAACGCATGCACCACGCCTCCCGCATGGCATGCATATACTACTCTTCTGCCCATGGTGTACTGCAATTTGCAATTTTAATCCATTCAAACAAACATATTTACAAACCCCAACAACTCAAACATTAAATATTTAATATTTAATATTACTTTACTTTACTTTACCTCACAAGCGTTCACTCCTTTAGCAGTGCGTGGCAGCATAAGTGCTGCGGAATCTCTGTACGTGCAATCCTTCCTGAATTCAATTATTTTGGGTAATGTAAATTGGTGAAACTGGGTTCCTGCGGGTGCCCACTTTTGCTCTCTGTAACCTGCCCATTTGCCTATGATCCACGTCTGCACAAACCACAAACCACAAACCACAATACACTCAATGCTTTCTTAATTCTCAATTCTCGCATTCGTCTAATCATTGACATTTAAAGGATTTTGAATTTTTCATTCCGACTCCATTTATTACTATGTATGCCAAAATGTGGATGCAACAATTTTATAGTAAAGGTTTGGACATTGTCTTCTTCACATGTAAATTGAAGTTTTCATACAACTTGTGTTTAAATCGTAATGGTTTTTATTTATTAAATATAATTATATATTAAATTGAAAAAATAAATAATATAAATTAATTATAAAAAAAAAAGGTGGTATGAGAGTACATCATATGACGACGATATTAAGCACAAAAAATATTTAAGAACAATCCAAACCAAATGCTAGTTACAATAACAAGAAGAAAATTACATTAAATAAAACTAAACAACAATAAAACAAATTCTAAAGGTCAATGAGTCCTTATAATTAATATTATCCTAACCAACATTAGGTAGGTCTTCACCTACAAGAATGGAGCCCCAATTGTTGTTGGTATTGTTTACCTCACTTGTTTATCCTTTTTCCACAATGCCTAACTTTGCTCGAATATGTGAAATGGCCAAGGCCATACAAGGAAATTTATCGACATGAGACTGCAAAGCCCATCCATCCTAAGATGTTAGAGGCGGTGTTTTCCATCTCCCACACTAACCAAGCGGAAGAGGTGGAGGAGAACCCCAACCACCTCGTTGAGTAGGCACAGGGGAATAATAGTTAGGTCAACTATGAGAATAGAAATAGGAATGGTTGCAATGGTGCCCTTCCTCAAAGTAGCCTCCCTAGAAGGTGAGAAGGGTGGAACACAAGTGATGGTACATGGTGTATTTCCCTAATGGTTTACAAGGGTATGGAGATGGGAGACCTATAGAGTCACCTTGCTTACACTTGTACTTGCAAAACATATTGGATATAATCGTTACTTTGTTATAAGCATAAAAATGAATATCCACAATAGAATTAGACAAAATAGTTCCATTTATTTCTTTCCAAATATAAAAAGAATTCACACTTTGAAAGTAAGTCAAATTTGATCATATATTGTAGGTATCATGGGCCAATCTCCTACGAGGATATTCTGCCAAACAAAAGGCTCTAGTTTGAAGGGTCTAAAGAAATCATGAATCCAAAATAAAATTTACTTTTGTACAAAACCAAAAAAAAAATGCACAAGGGTCCCTAAATGCCCACAATACATACATTTGGCCTTAACATCCCCTACTTGAATAAGGCATCAATCAAGAGGGAGACTTTAATAGAAAAAGCACCAAGAAAATTGTGTTAGCTTAGGTTCAAGAATAGCATTCCAAACTTTATAAAAATGTTTGCTACAAGAGTTACTAGCAAATTGAAGAGCCCACAGAGCATTGAACTTTTCAACCATAGGCAAATGAGGTGACATCAATTCATAACCGTTGCTCAGATTATACTTATGGAAAGGAGTTTAAACACAATCTCTAGTCTTTCCACCATGGGTGAGCAAAGGTGACTAAAATTTTATGCAACATCTTTGCAGGAATAGCCTCAATAACTTATTGGTAAGAATATTAATCATTATTTTTTAAAAAGTAATTTAATCTTGACTTCCAACCAAGATACCCAGGATAAAGTTTTTTACAAAAAAATATATTACACATAATGCATTTTTATCTTAAATATTTTGAGGACATGCACCCATAGGACTTCAAAAAGGAGGACTTCATAGAAATTGATTATAGCTAACCACCATAGTGAATGTTGATTAATAAAGAGACCATCCCTAAAACCATTTCCATTCTAGAGAACCCAATGTTTGATATTTTTTCATGATTTCCATATAATTTTATCAACAATGGACCCAACACTTTTAATGGGTTCCCAAAGAATGAGAATATTTTGAAACCCTAATCCTTTCCTAGTCAAACAACCATATGGAAAGCCTTCAAAAATGTAGTTGCAAAGCAAGACTTTTCAAGCTTCTTTTCCTTCAATGAACTTAATAATCCATTTAGGCACAAAGAATTACATTGGTGACTAATGTCTAATAGCCCCACCTCCAGCTTCTTTGGGGAGACAACAATACTCCCATTCTATGTCAGGGAATATGCCAAGATTAAAGATGGAACATCAAATGCATTGACGCTTGAATAAAGTAAAATGACAAATGAACAAGCATTTATAAGAAAGAAATTGAGAGTGTAACAATACAAATCCTCCATGTATTCAACTTTACAAAAGGAGAACAAATAGGAGAGATGACAAATAACCACACTTGAATAGTGGTAAAGAGCCTATAATAGGCATGCAACTCCCATACTCAGAATAGTTGGTCAAGGAGTAACTCTTACCAACTAGTTAAAAATGATGGTCAAGTAACTCCCTATGACAAATGACATCAAAGAAATATAAACCACATGTGTAGGAATAAGCCGAATAAAACAAATAAATGGAAAATAAAGTCCTACACTAACACCCCCTCTTAATCATAGTTTAGGTGGGTAAAAAGAAATGGGTCCCAACAACAAGGCATGATGAGGTACCCATGTACAAATCAACTCTCATAAAGTGGAGAAAAGGATAATACCTATAGGAAAAAAATCTTCCCAGAGAGAGAGAGAGAGAGAGAGAGAGAGAGAGAGAGAGAGAGCTCTAAGGACATCAGATAACTGAAAATGTGTCCATAAGTGAAAGAAACATAGAACATAGAGAGAAGATCTAAGATGTCTCCATAGAAGATGTTGAAGTTGGCTATAATAGAAGTCGCAAAATGATGAATGTTATTGACGAGATCCATTGCCTAAAGATTGAAGAAGCTCCACCTGCATCAAATAGTGTTTGTTCCTTTTACCAATGGAAGAACATGAGGTATGTACTAAAATTATACCCATTCCACAATGGAAGATGAAGGTAGAAGTACGATGATATCTGAAAGAGGTCCAAAAATAAGGTGTGGCAGAAGTATGATAAGATCATGCATAAGAACTAGATGTAATGCCACTGAAGTGAACCTATCAGAAGGATATAGAACAATGGTTTTAAGAATGTCTATGTGAAGAGGAGAGATTGGCTCAACAACCATCAAAATTGAAGAAGATACTACAAATGAAGCACATAGATCTATAATATGAATATCCACAAGAACATATGAGTTGTCAAATCTCTCAATGGGTATATTTGCACTGGTAATAGTAAACACCTCTGAAGTGCAATATTGTGAAGGCTCTGAAAGAGCAACATCCTAAATAGTGATGGAAATAGAATCTATAATGGGACAACTGAGGGCAATAAGAATCTCGTCTTGTGGTGGTGGATTGATAAAAGGGACATCATAGTCCACCATGAATGTGTCATCATAAGAAATAACATTAAGATAAGAAATTACAACAGTATTTGAAGAGATGATAGGAAGAGGAGGAGGAGTGATATAGATCTTAGCAGGATCTTTGAAATGAGATTATAGGGTGCTCCAAATAGTGTGGGGATATGTTGTATGTTCCACATGGAAACAAGGATCCATGGAAACATGGAACAATAAAGTACCAAAAACCTTGTCATAAGTGTTATCCCACTTATTGTATTAAATAAGATCAGTGGAAGTAGAAATCTATCCATATAAGAATGAAGTATGATTCTTGCTTGTGAGAAAGTGTTCTATATAGGCATGCCAAGAACCATAGTTTGTCTTTCCCAAAAGAACCATTGGTGTATAATCAACTCTCCTCACAGTGGAGTCAACATGAATGAGAGAAGACACTAAATAAGTGAAATCAAGGTCCATTTTAAGAGACTATATCATAAACTCCCTTAGGTTTATTTAGGTGAATCTAATTTTTATCCTTGGTGAATATTAAAATTTCAAAAAAAAATTGTTTTCTTAAGTTTTCTGTACAATCATCTATCTACATAGTTAAAACATATAGGTTATGGGAAAAATTAAATAAGAATATAAAAAAATTCATAAAATTTAAAATTACTACATATTTGGATTCCTTTCAAAGAGATATGCAATTTCAAAAAAAATCATCTCAAACCAAGTCTGTATGCAAAAGTTATGGCCTCCGAAAGTTGGTGCTCAGTTGCAGTGCATTATGCTATTGTGCAATGACATTATCATCTGACAACAATATGTCGCATGATGGCACTATTTTGCACAATGATATGCCAAAATTTAGATTCCTCTTTTTAAAATCTATACAATTTCAAAAAAAATCATCTCAAATCGGTTTGTATGTAAAATTTATGACCTCTAGAAGTTGGTTCTCAGTTACAGTGCATTATGTTGTCACACAATGGCACTATGTCACATGATGGAAATATGTCATATGATGGCATTATTTCATGTGATAGCATGCCAAATTTTGGATTCCTCTTTAAAAGCTATACAATTTCAAAAAAAAAAATATCTCAAACCGATTATGTATACAAAAGTTATGCCCCTGAAAGGTGTTCAATTGCATTGTAGCATGCCACCGGGCGACAACATGTTGCCAAGTGATAGCGTGTTTCCAAGCGACATATGTTGCCAAGAGACATCTTGTTGTTGAGCGATAGCATGTTGTCGAATAATAGCATGTTTTTGGATGACAACATGCCGTCGAACAACAACATCATGATGTTATCGGGGGATAGCACCATGATGCAGTTAGGTGACATTGAATGCCAACTTTCTAAGGTTGTAACTTTTGTATATGGACTCAGATTGAGATGATTTTCTTTTTAAATTATATATCTCTTCGAGATGAATTCAAATATATATGTATTATATATATAAATAAAATCATATGGATGCTCTTATAATTATTATAAATAATTGTTGAGCTGACCCTTAAAAAAATTACATCCCAAAAATTTAGGCAAATGGGTCCTATGTACTACTCCCAAAAAATTGTCAAAAATAATTTACCAAAAAGTGAATATTCATGAATTAATAAATATTCACCACTAAAATTTACCCTGAGTGTAATGATAAAAAAAAATTGCACAAGTGTAATGCATGCTCAGTGAATGGACAATAGGCTTAGCTGACAATGCATCCAAAAATGCAAGAGAAATCAATGCAGTGGTCACCAAAGTGGCACACAAGTCACATAAACTAAATTTGCACATAAGAGAGAAAATATGGCCCATAACAACCTATCTAAGATAATCAATAATGACCCCCCCAAGTTTGTAAGTACAATGCACACTCAATGTGAGGACGTCAGACTCAACTAATAATGTGTCCATACATGTAAGAGTAAATAGTGCATAAGTGCCAATGCACATCTCAATGAATGGACATTAACTATATTTGATGATGTGTCCAAATGTGAATGAGTAATTAGTGTAGTGATCACTAAATGAGTACATGTGAAAATGCAAACAAGTGAAACATGAGGACATAATGCTCTATCGATAATGCATCCAAGAAGAGTACAACTGTGGAATAGAGCACAAAGAAGGAGAAAATGATAAGAAAGATTGGTTTGATTGTGAGGGGGTTTGGCCACCTACCAAATTGAGCCTCATCCTCTATTTTTGTCAGGCAAAATATGAGAGGAGTAAAAAAGGACCAAGCAAAAATATTACAATCTCCTTATATATCCCAAATACAGTATATTATTTTTATACAAATAAATAATGATAAAAAAAACATCATGTGCTAGGCCCATAATATATTATTTTTATTAAAAAAACCCGTTCCATCATAGAACAATATCCCCACAAGCAATTAATCCAAAGTTCAATCACTGAAATATTAATCCCCTCCTCACAATGTTACAAGTTGCACTCACCTTAAACTTCTATCACTACTAGGTTAGAAGGCTTAAAAATCTTTATATATATATATATATATATATATATATATATATATATATATATATATAAGACAAAATATTTCAAAAGGCTCTAAAAGAGATACCATGCCCTTTTCAACTTTCCAAAGTTAAAAAAGCAATGAAAGGAAAAATACCATGAATTAGGTGAACAAGTGGTTTTATGAAACCACACGTTTTTGAAAAAAAATGGTTTTATGTTTCAAAAAAAAGATTGTACCATCATGAAAAAAAGGAAGGTGATGGTCAAGGATCAAGTTGATGACTTAGCCATTCTAGGATTATAGAGAGATGTTGGAGGTGATTTACCAGTTAAGCTGAACTAGGAAGCAACTCACATTTGAATGTAATGCAGGACTGTGAGTGAAGGAGTTAAACATAAGTGGTTTTGAATACCACAATCACTTTAAAATAAAGGCAGGGCACCATGCATGATATGGAAGGCCTAGAGAGGAAATAAAATAGGAATGGTGAGTAGGAAAGGTTTTGATTGGCAAGAAAACCAGATGACGTCCAATAACAACATGCAACTTAGATCTTGATCCAATCTCGTCAATGCAAAATTAATGCAGGGCATTCAACCTCCTAGAATCCATGTAGGGAGAGAAGTGTAATCTACTGAAATGAAGCCTACAAATATTGTGAGAGGTGAATATCTATCTTACCAACACATATTCCAAAGAGGATCTCAAATTCTATTAAAGCAGGGGTAGGAGCTTGTAGACCTTGGGTCCCTACCAATTTTTTCAACTTAGAAAAACTCCCAATGATTCATCCAAACAAACTTCAATGTAACCTATGCACATACTAGAAGCAGTAAAAAACAAGATTTCATAAAAAAACTAATGCAAAAAAAAAAGAATTGGAATACCATTCTTGGTTGGATACCATGTTGGGGGGTCCACCAAGATCAAAGAGTGAATACCAAATGCACTAACTCTTGAACAAAACAAAACAAAAATTGAACAATCAATTGTAAGAGATAAATCAAGAGTGTAAAAATGTAAATCCTCCATGTATTTAACATTACAAAAGGATTAAAAATAGGAGTGGTGACAAGTAACCACCCATAGAATAATGGTAAAGAGCCTGGAATAGGCATGTAACTCCCATACCCAGAATAGACGGTCGAAGAGTAACTCCTACCAACTAGTTAAAAATGACAGTCAAGTAACTCTTTATGACAAATGACACTTAAGCAAGCTAAAAAATGCATGTAAAAATAACCTGAATAAAACAAATAAATGAAAAAAAAAATTCCTATACTAACATGTTACCCTATGAAACCCTATAGAACCCCTTTTTATGTGAAGAGTTATCCTGGGTGAAATATCTAAGTAGCTTTTTTTGCTTCTAGTAGAAATTTTTAGAAGGCTCCCAACAAGAGTATTACTATACATGAGTTGCATTAAAAAATTAGAACATATATGTAATTTCTCAACTAGATAAAGTGCTTTGTTGATCCATTAAGAGAGTTTTTCCTCAACTTGGTCAATAACATATTGCCATAAATGAGAGGGGGTGGCTTGGAATGAAAAGGGCTCCCTAAACAATGAAATAATTCACCATGTTGGATTTATTTCCAATCATGTTTATCCAACCAGGGAGGTGGATGAAGGAAGGATTATGAGTAACATTACATCTTTTTCCATTGAAGACATAAGCAGGAAGCAAGGACTAAAGTATCAATCTACCACATAACATTTATGATATTAGCCTCATCCTAAATAAGAGTGAAGGAATCATCAAAAAATGGCCATTAAGTAACTAAGTATATTCATATGAATGAAGAGGGCTACCCTTAACAAGATCTTACAATTTAGCACTCAAAAAAATATAGCCAAAACCCTCTATAACAAGTACATACATAATTTGAGTGAATGGGAATCCTTCTCTAATGGGTCAAAATAACCAAAATTAATTGGGACTAATATTGTTAATCAATAGAAAAGTCAAGGCATCTGCAAACAAATTTTGAACTAACTGAAGAAAAATATGAACAAATCCTAAGGTTGTTAACATAGACAAGATGAAATTACACTTAGTTTGATCATAGGATTTATAAAATTATATCTTAGTGAATAACGATCATTGATTAGACCTATGATCCCACTCCATGCCTTCTCAGGCTATTGTGATGTTGTAAAAAATGTATATGTTTTGAATAAATCTAGTTTATTCATGACTAAAAATCATAGGAAGTAGATGGAAAATACATAATGCAATGACTTTGCTATGATTTTGTACAAAACATTTAATAGGTGATGGGATACTAGTTATAAATCAACTCTAGGTCTCTCATCTTAGGTATTAACTTGATATTCTCTTTGTTTATGAGTTGGTTAAGAGACTTGGATTTTAAAGCTACACATGAAAATTTAAAAATGCCTTCTCATATAGTGTCCCATATAACATTTTGGAATTTGCAAGGAAAATAATCACACCCTAGAGCTTTTTCATTTTTCATTTTCCTAATAGCTTAATACAAATCCTCAATGGAGAGAGGCCTATCACATAAAACTCATTAGGATTGAATTAGTTTGCAAGTCATTATTACAAGGATTGCATAAGTGTTTTTTATCGCTTGCAAGAATTTTATTGAGATTTGAACACTTGTTGGTGATGGTGAATAAAATATTGAACCATTTAAGGCACCTTATTTTACTTCTGGTCAGCTTCTTCAATGGATTTGATTTATTTATTTGTATGTTTGGCCTTAAGTATTTTGAATAACTATTTAGAGATATTGTCTCCTACTCTAAGCCAATGAATTATAATTTTGATATACACCCTAGTGTATTGTAGGTGCCTAAAATCTAAATGCACTGATGATGCACCACTAAATGTAATTACAAAGGTTTATGGAAGGGATCATCTTCTAAATCACCCATCACATGTTCATCTCCAAGATGATAGTGTATTATGAGTGCTATCATATGCATTATAATTTATGTTTTTAGATTTGAATAAGTATAGTTGTGCATGTGAAAGCATTTGACCACCATTCAATCCATTGTTTTAATGCGGGGACATTGATTAAAAAGTGTAGTATTGAGAATTGTTTTTTTTCTTAAATTTTTGGAGGTTTAAATTTCCAATTAATGCAAAATTGAATGGGTAAGTGATTAGAAAAGACAAACTTCAAAAGTGTCTCCACTAAATATAGAAAACAACATTCAATGAATAAATACATCTGAGTTGAGATCATAACTCTATCAATCCACTTTAAAACTTTGTTAGTTCCATGGAAAATGTTGTTCCACATGTGCCATATGATAATTGTGGGGTCTCAAGATTTGTGATGCATAAAAAACAAGGCATGTATTTAACTAACTTTCCACCACATAGGAATATGGAAAATTTTGTTAGTTAGATTGTATACCATATTAAAATCCCCACACATAAATGATTATGCATATGATAAGTCATGAGAAATCCACTATTAAAGAGTTATCCTTTCCATCAAATCAATAGATCCATAAATATAAATAAAACCAAAAAGAGTGGTTTTCAATATTAAAAAACATCTAAAAAACATGTTTTTAGGGGTCACAACCATTATCCACATAATCAGTCCATAATTTTGTAGAAAAAATGTTAACAAAACACATGTCTAGGGACACGATTCTCTTCATGGCTATAATATCATTCCAGAATAAAATTACTCACCACATTTATTTCTTAAAAAAAAAATCTAAAAAATAGAGGGAAAATATCACTATAGACACTAAAATCTAAAAATTGATACTTGAAAATGTTAGTTTTGACTTATCTTCAACATTCATTACGTGTGTGTACAAACATGACTCTCATTCTCCATTCTCTCAAACCCTCATGCCTTGTACGGGTGTTCACCTTCCCAAATTACTCTTGGCCACCTACATGATGCCTCAAAATCTATATCAAACTATTTATATATCTTGCTTGGACATCTCCAAATCATTAGATTAGAGTTCCTATCTCCTAGATAGTAACATTAGATTTAGAACATACCATCTAATAGTACTATTTGAGTTTGATAGTTCCAAGATGCACCAAGCAACAATAAGAATTCAAATTCAAACCATTCTTATGAAGCGACCCATACATTTTTCATGTTGGTGGTATGATAAAGTACCCAAGAGTCACATAAAAATACAAAATAGGCATATATATAACACATATATAATAAACACTTATCAATACTATTCAAACACTTTCACATTCAAGAGGATTATAGTATTTCTCACAATTTTCCAATTAGTTAGTAAGAGTAGGTCCTTAGTAAGTCTAAAGAACTCAAGAGAAAAGTAAATATTTTTAACTATAAATTATCAAGAGATAAATCATAGGTTACTATAAACACTATTTTTGAATTATACAACACCTCATTCTTATACACTTGGAAAGTACATATCATAGATGTACGTTTAACTTATAGACCTTTCTTGCTACCAAAAGGCTCACATACACTATCTTTATGTGCCTAATTGCTTATCTCTTAGTTTGATGAATATTAATCTAATAAATCAGACCTTATACCTTGCCCAAAATGTTGTAAACATGTTTATTTTATATCTCTACAAGTTATGCACCTACACCTATTTTCCAACTACCAGGACACTTGCATCCCAGTCAGATGCCTACATCGATGCAAGTGTCTAATTCTGATACAAGTTTCTAGTGTCCTAAATTCCTTCAATTTTTCAACTCAATGTATTCTTATGGTTGACATAAGTGCTTTAATGTGATATATTATCCAAATAGATTGGTATAAATATAATATCAATCGTCATTCATTGCTCACTTAGAAAAGACTTAGAGAGACTAAGAAAACTTACCAAAAGCATTCTATCAAGCACTCAAGTGAGAAAAGCTTCCCTAGTTTCTCCTATTTCCATATTAGTCATAAGGAAAACACATCCATATGTCTAAATTACTAAATAAGTAGCCTAAGAACTATATTTACCAAGTTACAAGCTAGGTCACTATTGTACTTGATTATCACATATTATATGATTCACACACAATCCAACACATAGGGGATAACTAAAAAATTTTAAGGCCATCTTTAGAGCATTGGCTATATAGAAAAAATCTCATTAACATAGGGGTCTTTGAGGTATCTTAACACCATGTGCCCATTAACACTTTTTTCCCATTACCAATATGAATACAAAGAACTAGGGTTTCACTTTTTGACAAGGAGAAATAATCTATGACGTAGATCTGAATGCACAAGTGGGAAGGCAACACAAAACCCAAAATCATCCCAGTGGTCATATCCAATTTCAGTAGGTATTCTATGCTAGACACTTACATCCAATTCAAATAGTAGCATCGATGCAACCATCCTAGGTTAAAGCAAGTGTCTACAACTATAGAGGCACAATTTCTAGAATCAAGTGATTGTTCTAGACTCTAGATCCAAATCACTTTCTACCTATTCTATATCCAAATCGGTATTAGCATTAGAACCAATTAAGTACATTATTTTCCTTATTATTACAATATTTAGACAAGTTGTACTTTCTATTTTTAACATCTTAGCATAATACTTTCAATATATGTTCTATCTGAGTTTCCAAACAACTGGCCTATTTTAGAGATAGTCTACCATCCTTGTGCTCGAGGCTATCTCTTACCCTTTTAACTCTAGATTTGCCATATCTATATTTTAGGGTTAAACATTTGGTGAACCTGATTCATGTGATTGCAAAAAGAAATCATATATAGGGATTTCAATCTCCTAGGGTTTCAACTTCTTATGATATATTTTTCAGATCTAAAACTTTACCCTATTTTACCCTCTTATAGTTACAAGGGTTTCGTGTGCATATGCTTGCAAGTTTATTCTTCCTTGATTAACACATTTCAGCCTCCAAATAGATCTATTTTAAAATTAATCATAGGTTTTTCATAATTATTTTGATATAGACAAAAACCTTTTTTGGTTTGCCAAAATATTGTGCCTATTTTATGAATTTAGCATTTTACTATTTTTAGTAAAGTTAGACCTATAGGTTATACACTATATTTTTTTACCTATTTTTATGGGTTCGTCTCATTTCCTATTTTTATAGAAAAAATTATCTCATATTTTCAAAAGATGTAACAAATAGTTTGAAATCTATATATCCTTATTGTATCATGGTTGATTGCTCCTTAGCATTTGTATGTATTTCTTATTGTATTCTCATATCATTTTTTAGAACATTTAAAATGGATACAAAGGAGCCTCTTCCTCCTCCTAACCCTAAGGAGGATGATAGTTACCATCCATCTAACCAAGTCCATGCTATCACTCCTTAAAGGGGTAAGTTAGATGGTACATGTATGCATTTTCAATTTGAAATACCTAGGGTTTGTGCTTGTGAATCCCTAAAGGATGAAATCACCATTATGAGCAAGTTAATAAGAGAATTACAAAATCATATTGCATACATGTAAAATCCAAAATATGCTAGCTGTTGTGGCCAATAGACCCCCTTCTTTTGACAAGTGGGGGACCCCTCTTTAAATTTACTCAAATTCAAGGTTCTTAGAGTTTTGATCTCTCCCTGATCAGTGTATTTCTTTTAGAATCATCAAATTTATATTTTTTCATGTGTCCAAATTATTCATAATGACATTTGATACCTATTAAGGCCTCACATGGCTTATGAATTTAAGCACAGTCAAGTCTTCATCGTGTATTAAGTAGAATAGTAAAATTTTACACTTAGAATATTTATATTTTTCTAACATTCTAATATATATATTTGGACTTGTATTGAGGATTCCCAGAGCGTTAGTTTCCCAAAGTCCTATGTGGTGCCTTATAAAGTTCCATCAGTGAGTAGGTGAGTTGTATTTGATTACATGGTTTCCCTTTGTACCGAGTCTTTTTTCATGAATTTTCCTAGGTTGAGTGACCAAATCCTAAATTTTTATGTGGGTCCATCTATCAGAATGATTAGTCTCCTAAACCTAATAGAGATGGAAAATATTGGGAGAGCCTGATCAAGTGAGAATGAACCATGTGGCCTTGATGATTAGAGGTGCCAAAACTTGACTAATGGGATGGCCCTGATGTCAAAGTTATTAGTCTCTTAGACCTAATAAAGAGGTCAGATTCAAACCAAATAAAATGATGTCATGTGGTCCACTATTAGATTTATCAGTCTCCTAAACTTGATAGAGATTTTAGAGCCTAGGAGAGCCTGACCTACCAAACCATGTCAAGTGGCACTTCTGTATAGATTGGTAGAGGAAGCTTGAGAATCCCCCAAGTAGTCAAAGAAATATACAATTAGACTTAAAGGGATAATCAAAAGATGCCACACATCATTTCACTTCTTTAACTAGCTACTCCTACTCTTGAAAGTATAAAATTGAAGTATCGAACCACACTTAGGTGGTAGTTGTTGTAGTCAGGACCAATCAATGATGGATATGTGGCATATGAAAAACAAGCTATTTGGGATGCCATAGGGATGAAATAACCATGTGCCTACCACCCTCCTAACATTAACGAAATGAGAAACTAGGCCCTGACCAGACAAATTATAATGTCACATGATAATCACCAAATCTAATAGGCAACTCATATTTAAAATCACTGAGTTTAAGTCCATATTAAGAAATAAATGAAAAAAATCAGCAACCAACTCAAATTTAAATTCATGCTTAGTGAGACACCATACACCTTAATACATGAGATATGTGTAGATCCCTATAAGTTCCTTCATATAAGCTTATTTATTGTTATTTCTCCCAGTTTCCTAGTCTATCTTCTTATTTCCTACTGATTGATGTGCCCTACATGCCTCCCTCACTTAGAATTCATTATAAAAAAAAATCTAACCATTTATGTACTATATGCTTCATCTCATAACCCCAAATCCAAGCTTGAGTACATAAAAACCCTATTACTAGATGTTTTGACATGCTTCAAGAACTATAATTAGATGTTCAAGGCAATTGACGTAGTGCCCAAATCCTCTACTAGTGATGATGAAGATAAGGATGAATTTGAATATGCCCTTTAGGCATATGAGAAGTGAGATTTACACCAAACCAAAACCAAGCCATAGGTCTTCCCATGTGCTTATTTATTTAATAAACTACTACTCGTTATTAAGAGGGTGTAAGATGGTGTTCATGACATGGTCTACTCAATGATTTCCTGACATCAAATAGCAGATATCTTGGGAAACACTTTCAAATCTTATTACAACATCTTGAAGTATATAATCACCTCTGATTTATCTATGGTGAGCACATGGACTAACACTTAATAGATATACAATGTCTTGAAGGACTGGTTAGAGAACCTAGATGCTAAATGGGTAAATAAGATGGAAGTAAACTCTTACACCATTCACACCTTTAAGGAGGGAGTCCATGTCAAGATGATACTATTAGACCAATTATTTGGGGAAGGTGACTGCCTGCACATCAACCTCTTATGGGTTCCCCTACTCCACATAATACTCAAGGGTGATCAATTCTCAAACTTTAGGGATAATTAATTTTAACATAATCAAGGTAGTGGGAGATACCCGAGGAGGTAACTTTTAAATTATGATCTACTTGGTAGATACAATCTATACAATGCTTGCATTCAAGAATTTTACCTTTCCAACATGGATTTTTAGGGGCATAGTGGTCTTTTTAGTTTTTTAAAAACTATATAGCCACCATTACTAGAACCACATTTGAGAGAAATATGAGTCCTTATACCCATTGATGTACATGACCATCAACAAGGTAGTCATGTCTCAACTATCAAAGGAGATAAGGGACTCTCTCACCCCCATTGGTGAATATTGGTATCATAGGGATGACGCTATAATTTGAGTGGAAGGCACCCTAAAGACTCCCATATGCCTACCCTATCAAGTACCAGACTGCCTAGTAGAGTAGGAGATCACCTACCAGATAGTGGAAGGCATCTTCAGTCATTACATTGACCATTATCAGAAGGATTGCCTAGCCTAGACCTTTAAAAGCTTTGAATGAGTGTTTATTAGTTGGTTAAAAAGTGTCTTGGCCACATAATGTTAAGTAAGCACAAAAATTCCTTGCTTACAGAGGAGATGGGTGAAAAATGGAACAATCTTATGAGACTAGCATGCCTCTGCTATAGGTGTCCAAAGAGTTAGTATAAATAAGTCTATGCCAAGATAGAGTGTAGACTAATCAATACGAGAAGTCTACTTATGAAATTTGATTAAAACTTACACCTTATTATGCTTCTTGAGAGCCGATTATGGATTTCAATAACATATTAATAATATATATTAATATGTGTGTTAATTGTATATATGTATTAATTATTGATAATTAACAAACATACACATATATAATTTTTATAATAAACATATAATATATTATCACATCTAGATGCATTCTCTACTAGTGGGGAGGAGACACATCTCATGTGATATTTGTGTTATTTATAGAATATGGTGGTAGTAAGGTAATCTTATGCCTTGGGCAAGGTCGAACACCGAGGTTGGGACTCACACAATGCCATCCAAGCCTATGTGTAAATATATCAAGCCTGATTAAGCATCAACTATAGCCACTATCCCCATGAGAATGAGGAGCTCTATTTAAACCTAGTCAATGATTAAGAAGTGTTTTCCTAGAATGAGGCAAATATAAAGAAGAAAGGAAACTAGGGTCAGCCCTAGACATTTTCCCAAGCTAGCCTTGCCTCCTCTACATCTACTCATCTCAAAGGAGATGTTTAGGAAAATCCCCCCAAATCTCAAGAATAATTTTACATGGGATCCAAAATCCTCCTCCTAGACCTTATCCTCTATGAGATTTACCTCCATAACCATCTACTTCATCTCCACCACCTCTCATAGTACTAGCAGCTTAGACTTAAAGTAGTTCAAGATTGGGTGGATAACCTCAAGTGGCTCAACTTTAGGCTATTTAGGCACATAAGTTTTATGTTAGTAGTAGCCCAGAGATAAGACCAAGGCAAGATTATCAATCGACACCCATGTAGATCCCTCCCCTTGCTTGCACCATTTCTCACCAACCTATTATAACCCCTCTTAGTTTCTCTTCTCCACAACAACCTACTCTATTTGTACCCCTACTTTTCCTTATTCATACAATTCCATAATTCACCTAAGTGTTAGTGGCTTCAGCTATGCACAACTTTCTCACCTTCTAATTCCTATATGTATAATCCATTCCACAAGTAGGGATCTCTATGGTGCCCTTATTAGTTCTTTCATATGTTTAGGTACCTACAAGTGCACTATCTCCAATAAGTTATGCTACCTCCCTAGTAATAAGTGCATATGTGTGCATAATTCAATCATCCCCAACCACATCAACGGTACCTATAATATCCTAATAGATTCCCTAGTCGGCCCTCACAACCTCTACCACCCCAACTCCTTATACTACAATAGTTGAAGTTGATTTGGGTAAGAGGTCCAAAAAGAATCAAAAGGAAACTCATCCTCAACCTCCTAAACCACCTCCTATTATTCTCCACATCATTCCTAGGAATCCCTTTTCCATTAATCTGGGCAACTAGGGATTTGGTTTCAACCAAACAATTTCCTCCATTCTACTAATTACCTTTCTCCCTGGTGTCATTGCCCCATAATTTAACTTGACCTAGAGCTAATGGTAACCACATGTGTTCTCGTAGGCCTCTCCTTTCATATTTCCCCCTTTTTCCCCCATTCTTCCTCCTCCTCCTCCTCCATTACTCTCTCCCATCATTCCCTCCATTTCATATGTTCCCCTTCCACCTGTCACATTTATCTCTACCACCCCACTAACACCCCCTTTTACACTAGTAGTATCCATAATGTCATAGGCACCTAAGATGAATATGTAGGGTGATCCTAAAGTTTAGTGAGACTTCAACTACATGATAGGGAACATGAAGAGGATCCTCACCCACAAGTTCATCTAAGATGGGAATCATGTAGTCTAGTAAACTCAATAAGTCATCTTTTCTCTCATCAAAGTGAGGGCATCCATGGGAGAAGTGAAAGTAGTTGGGGACCTAGTATCTATGATATAGGATACACATGATATGTTCAAAAAGATGATGAAGGACATGCAAGAGTGGTATGAGCATTGGAATCACAAGTAAAGAGTTTTTTCCTTGTGAAGCTAATTGGGTGAGTCGAGGATGCCCTCCTGTAAATTTTCTCAACTCTAGGAAAAGTAGTTAAAACTCTGGTAGATAATAAGGCACATATTCTAAGGGCCCATTCATATTTATAAATAATTGATCTCTTGGAGAGAAAGTATAGGAAATTGGTTATGATCCCAAGGGCATGTTCCCATAATTGAATATCATGCCCACCTCAGACCTGAGCCCCATGAGCCTATCAGAAACATCAATGCTAGGTTTCAAAAAATTTATATATGGGTCACATATTTTAGAATAGCACTTGAGATGTACAATGATGCTTTGGACCCCTAGATGGCCATGTACTTAAGATCAGAGCCCACAATAATAGACTTTCCCCTAGCTTATATGAAAGCCATAAAATTTAATAAGTAATTAAAACCTCAAGGTTAAATGATGGATCCCATCCCAAATATGTTATGACATATGCCTACATTGAGCCTGTTGCCCAACACAAACCAAAATATTCTAATGCTCCAGTTGTTGCCTATAACAAACCAAATCCATTTGAGCCATATCATGCCAAACCAACACTTGGGTTTTCCACACCTAGTGAACAATGAAATGGTTCCTTAGTTACAACACCAAGTGATGTTATCAGTAGTTAACAACACCCAAGCCATGCCCTAGGAGTCTATAAAAAATGAGTTGGATGTCATCTAATGAATGGTTTAAAAACTAAGTGATGACTTCATTGGCCTGCAAAGACAAATAGGCAGCTCTAATGCTGAAAGTTCAAAAAATAAATTTACCTTCCAAAGACAAAATAGAAATTATAGTCATCCCCATAATCAATTAGATCCCTCCCCAAATAGGCTACCCAAAGTCAATATATATGAAATAGCTCTTCCTAACTTGGGATGAGTGCATAACATGACCATGCACAGGGACCATGACTATATATATTTTTGTATTTCCTTTGAGATATTTCATAGAGAGATGGAGGAGTATGAGGTGATCCAAAATCACCCAAAATCATCCAACATGGTTAGACACAATATCACATCTAGGTGTTGAAAACCATGAAATTTCCTAGCTAAGAAGAAAATGAGATGGAGGAAAGTACAAGTGAGGTTTATGCATTCCAATAGTTATAGAGGAGAAACTATGCCCTTAAGAATAAGAAACAATAGTATCCCCTGAATACCTCAACTACCCTAAACAATGACACAATCCCATTGGATCATAATGCTAAAAAAGATGTTCCACCTCTAAAACCTCATGAACCAAAATCTCCTATAGAGACCCAACTAGTCCAAACAAGGTAGGCTAAAACATAGTAGAAGACTTAAAGAAAATTAAAGTAAATATCACCCTTTATGAACTTATTCAGCTAATAGAACCATTAAATCTTTTACTAAAATCCCTAACTAAAAATCCAACTCAGCTAACCCAAATTAAGTAAAAAACAACCCATAACAACATGCTTATCCATAAAAATAAAACTAAAGTGCTTCTATTTCTCCTAACTATTAGGTTATTTTTTAATAAGTTACATAACTACCTAGTAGATTCAGGAGCATCAATGAACATAATACCTATAGGCATTTATGAAAAGTTAGGGTTAGTTCCCATCAAGTTAGACAAGGTGATGGTTCAACTCAATAAATCAAAGGTCAAGGTAGTAGGTGATAATTTAAATGTCCACATACAACTAGAGTCTGAACTTATGATTCAACAGTTCATATACATCTAGGTGGTAGAGATTGTTGAGGCCTATGAAATGCTCCTTAGTAAGAATTGGTCTAACACCTTAAAAGGGTACATGGCCACCCACTTCTCTCATATGTGGTTACCTTGGAAAGGTGTATCAAATTAGATTAGAGTGGATAGAGAAACCCACATGAAGCATTTGATAACTGAGTATAAAACTTAAGGAGTTATACGTTGAGCATGAAATCTACCAAAGACAAAGCTAAAAATGAACCAAAATTTCTAGGCTTATGGTTCCTATATGTAGAGGGGGCATGTTCTAAACAAGGTAGTAAAGCAAGTATTCTGATAATAAACCCCCAATGAAAGAGATACCTCTCTTCATATAGGTTATAATTTCCCTACACCAATAATCTGTTGGGTTATGAGGCTTTAATCCTAGGTTTGTAGCTTGTATTAAAATATAAGGTGAGGGAAATGAGACTATTTAGTGATTCTAAACTAGCCATAAATAGGTTAATAATAGATTTAAGTGTAAATTATCATACCTCATAAAATATAAGCATAGAGTCTAGGAATTAATAGACATATTAAATGCATTCAGTGTCATCCCTATCCCTAGGAAATAAAATCAAGTTGTTGACATACTAACATATTCGATCATGAGCTCAATTCCCCTTAATGATGATGAATTGTAGGAATTCTATATAGATCTTGTCCCTTGTCCCTCTATCCTAGACAATGTAATTAATTTCCATGTCTTTGAATATGATCAATAAATTATCCAACCCTTAATAATGATAGGGTATTTGAAGCCTAGATAATTTATGAAGTAGATAGAGGCAATCATAGAGCTGAACTCAATAAGGATGGGATTTTAAACATTTAGTGGAATCACATCCTGAGAGGGATGATTTCACTAAAAAAAGGTGTTTGATACATTCAGACCTGCACCCCAAATTAAGAAGCCCCAAATTGGTAATCAAAAGTGCTAAACCATTAATCTCAGTTCTTCATAATAACCCCAAACTGTTAATGTAGGTCTTGATTATATGGTACTAGAAATCAAGAAACTTAAAAAATTACTACTAAACTATAAGTATGTGATTGATTGGGCCTATGTAGATCTCAAAGTCTTCAACTTAAAGGTAATTACTCACACCATTCCATTAAAATCATACCAAAATCCATTCAAGTAGAGGTAGTGGCCTATGAACTCAATCATGGAACCCTTGATACATAAAGAGGTTCACAAATTGCTCTCAGTTGGAATAACCTTCCCAATATGTCATTCTACCTAGATAGCCAACCTAGTACCCATGCACAAAAAAAATGGAGAAATCTATTTATACATATATTTTTGAAATTTGAACCAAGCTTCAGATAAAGATAACTACCATTGGTGTCCCTTGATGAAGTGGTCCAAATGCTAAGCAAATCCCATATGATGTCTTTCTTGGACAAATTTTTGGGATACAATCAGGTCCTAGTCAATTTGGAGGACTGATCCAAAACTACATTCATAACCAAATAGGATACATTTATCTACAAGTGAATGTCATTCAGATTGATCACTGTTGGAGCAACATTTCAAAGGGTTATGGATTTTAATTTTGAAGGTTTAATTGGTAAATGCATAATAATTTACATGGATGATTTAACTATGTTTTTGAAATATAGGTCAGATCACATTCACCATTTGTATAAGGTATTTGACAAGTGTAGGAGGTATGACATCTCTTTAAACACAAAGAAGAGCATGTTCAATGTCACCAAAGGTAAGATTATTAGTCATATCATCATGAAGAAAGGTATTCATATTAACCTCAAAAGAGTTGATGTGATTTTCAAATTACCTATACCTAATAGCAAGAAAGATTTAAAATCTTTTTTGGGGAAAATGAATTTTGTTCACTAGTTCATCTTTGTATTTGCTAAGATTATAATGCCTCTGAATGTTATGTTAAAACAAGATGTAAAAGTGGAGTGGCATATTGAATCTAAGAAGGATTTCCATGATATAAAATATGTTATCATGCAAGCATCCATGTTGATCAGCCCAGACTATACAAAGTATTTTTACATCTATCATTTCACCTCCAAGCACACCATCATTTCCTATCTCATGTAAAGATTGGATGGATAAAAACACCCTATTGATTTTATGAGCACTAGTCTCAAAGGTGCAAAATTAAAGTATCCACTCTAGACAAGCACACCTATGCACTCATCAAATATGTAAATAAGTTAAGGAATTACATTTTTAGGAACAAGGTATATGCAATCATGCTAGACCCAACTATCAATAAAATGTTGGGTTATAATGAACTAGGCGAATGTAGAGGCAAATGGATGACAATGCTATAGGAGTATGATCTATAAATAAGACTTACCAAGATGGTTAGATGGTAGGGCCATACTCAGTTGGTAACTAAAATTAATCTAAGAATCTTTATGCACTAGTTAGACTAGGAGTTAGTACTATAGCAAGATTGGTATGCCCCAATAGTACATTACCCTCTTTATGGGAACACACCCCCTGGTCTAAATCAAACATAGGAAAGATCCCTTAGATTGAAGGTATCATAATATATGCTTAATAAAGGATTTATCTTCAGGAAAAATCATGTGGGTGATTATCTCATATGTTTATTGGAATCTAAGGCCAAAAAAAGTAATAGTGAATTTCCATGAGAAGCTAAGCATTGGCCATCTGATAGTGAACATGATGACACATAATATTATCCAAACAAAATACTACTGGCCTACCCTATTTAAATAATGTCCATTCTCACATCAAGATATGCCATCAATTTCAAACCTTCACTAAACAAAGAAAGCCACACTATAATGCCATTATAGATAGTTATCAAAACAACACCATTCACCCAAAGGGGATTGGATTTTTTGGGGGTCATTAACCCCAACTCCTTAGCATGCCATAAGTTTGTTCCCATGGACACAAATCACTGCATAATATAGATCAAGGTAGTGGAAACAAAGAAAAACATCGTAATTGAAGTCATCAAATTCATGGAGAATAATGTAACCACTTAATTTGGAACCCCTATCTCATTGGTATGTAATAATGCCTTCGCACTCCAATTTGTAGAGTTCACTGAATGGGCATATGGTAAAAAGATCACCTTGAGATTATTTTCCAACTATTACCCATAAGGTAATGGATTGGCAGAGTTAACTAATAAAAACCTAATCGATGCCATTAAGAAGTCTGTAAATAAGAAACCTTACAAATGGCATTTACTATTGAAATTTTATCTATATTCTAACCACATCAGCTATAAACAAGCACATAAAAGCTCACTATTTCTACCAGTCTATGGATTAAATCAAGTCCTTCCAATTATGCTTATACTCCCTACTTATAAGTTTATGTAGAAATATATGGAACATGATGACAAAGTGAAATCTAGGCTCTTGGACATTGTCCAGTTAGAAGAAGCTTGGGATGAAGTATTATTGAACTTCAAAAAGACCAAGACAATATCAAGCGATGGTTTGACAAGGAGGCCAAGGTCAAATCCTTTAGGATTTCTTATTTGGTATTATTTTAGGATAAAATCCATGAAAAGAAGGGCCAACATGCCAAATTTGATCCTCTATGGATCAACTCCTACCAAATAACTAAACTACTCGGGAATAATGTGTTTTACCTCAAAGACCTCAAGGGAAATGACCTCCCACTACCTATGAATGGACAATTCCTAAAGCATTACTTCTTGACTTCCCCTTCCAATGTAATTTCATAATGAATTCAGTGGGGATGGTAATGTATGTATCAAACTAGTTTACTTTTGAATATGTGTTTACTTTTAGTTGTGTGTTTTCTTCTGGTTGTGTGTTTGTTTTTGTCTTTTTATTTTGGTGGTCTATTTGTCTCTTATCAGCCTTGCCCTAGATTTTGCCTTCAAAGTATGATGTGATTCATGAGGAGGAACCAAGCTTAGAGAAGGTTAATAACCACTCTAAAGAGTGATGAAAGCACATAATGTATAATTCAAGATTAACAAACCAAGAGGGTGAGCTTTATTTTTTTTAAATAAGTTAAAGTCTGTGAGTAATCCTTTACATTTCAAATCTTGAAGGCCAATGATTCATGATAGAACAAGTGGATTTTAGAATAACTACATTTATTAACAAGAGCGATCAAAAGTGCACTTAATAAACATCTTGATGAAATGTAAGATCAGTTGACCAGTCTAAGATCTTCTAGGTATTCAAAGCTTTCCAAACATCCCATCACCAATGGCATGGTCCCAAATCCTCAATGGACAGAGCTTCAAAATCTTTTCATAAGAAAATATTAAAAGAAATACTAGAATAAAAATGTAGAATCTAAATTATGAGACTTCTTTAAAAGGGTTATATAGGCAACCTCTATTGTAGACTTTCTAGCCTAGCTAGAAATGGAGCAAGGCCTCGAGTGGGACAAAAAATATCCCTATCAGGGCTATGGATACTTAAATGGTAGCAATCAATGCCCATACCATTCTCTACTAAGCCATTTAGCCAATCAATTCCCCTTTCAGAAGTTCTAATGCCCACCTTGATTTAAATGTGTTTAAGTAAAATTTGAACCGAAATAAGTGGAAATTTATCATCACACACACACATTGGCTTTCTTTTTTAGATACAAATCTTAGTATGTCACTTGGTTTAACTGAATTTAGTGCCTTCTTTCTCTATTTATGTCTAAGGATTTTCTTGAAGTCTATGTTTTGTGCATGAATGAATGTTTATATTCTACCAAAAAGATAATATTAAATATAATTTTCTTAATCGCAAAGATTTTATTACTACCCAAGGCCTTAGCGAACATTTCCTTCAACAGGAGCATCAACTAGAGTTAGATTTTCATTCCATTCTAGATCAAGAGGAATCTTTTTGGAGATAAAAATTGAGGGCTACTTGGTTGAAAGAGGGAGATCATAACACAAAAAAAATTAATTTAACTAAGATCAATAATAGAATTAATAACATGACTTAAAGGGTAAGTAAGCCTCAAATTCGTCATTTCCCTTCTTTACACTACTTGTTGCTCACTTATGGTAAAGAACCAGGAAGTTGTTAAAGAAGCAGAATAGGTAGATCTAGGAAATAGTGGGAGCTTGGCATGGATGAAGGATGTGATTCCTTGGAGGAGAACCAAACAGGAGTTTTGGGTGGAGTTGCCAGCTGGAAGAAAGCACTGAGAGACGAATGGTTGTTCAGGATAAAGAAGAGTGGAAATGGATACGTGAGATGGTAGGCCAGGGCATATGGTCTTGTATAAGCTGTAGGGCAATGGAGGTTTGATCATTCTGTTTCTCTTTACCAGGTTGGATAATATAAGCTACATTATCCTATTACTGTATGATGTGCTTGTTGCAGGGTTACATATACAGGGAGTTGCTGAACTAAATGTAAAGCTAGTTCAGAAGTATGTCATGAGGAATCTGGGAGCAACAAGGTTCTTTGGCATGAGTGTGTTCTAGGGACATGGAAGGTCACAGGTTGACTTTGTTTCAGGATGATTGTGTGAGACCGGTTAGCACGCCGATGGTTGGACAGTTCACAGAACAATGTCTTGATTCACATAATGAGGTTAAGTGCATGGTATGTACTAAACCTGAGTTTTCCCAAGCAGTGGGAGTTGTCACAAGTTTGGAGCCAATCTGGAAAAGAAGCATTGGAGGGCAGTTCAGTGGATTCTTAGAGGGACCAACAGTATGTGCACATGCTATGCAGGGTCAAGTTATTTTCTACATGGTTTGTAGATGTGGATGTGGTAGGTGATTTGGATGATAGGTGTTGCACCACAGCTTTTGTGGTGGTTGGTCTTCAAGAGTGATCTTGAAGAGGGATATAAAGCCAAGGGAATAAACTAGATGATGTATAGGTACAGGTATAGTTGTAGTTGTTTATCTCCAAGTGGGAGATTGTTAGGTTGTGGACCTAAAAGCTTCAACTATGTAGATGAAAAGTAGGTTGCTGAAGTTTTAGAAGTACCGGCATCGGCAATATGACCGACGTCGATCATGATGAATGTAGAAGGCAACCGGCGTCAGCAGGGAGTCAGCCGACGTCGGTTAGCACTAGTTAGACAGGGACTGACGTCGGTCGCCTGTGTGTACCAAAACTGTTCGTTGCATGAACAGTTAGTTAGTTAAACTAAGTGTTTGCATGTAAAGGCTATTTCGAGTCTTGAGCTACGTGTCTATTATTAGTAAACTAAGAGTCTAATTTATTGTTTAAGTCTGGGATCTATTTATAGACCCATTGGCATGTATTGTAATAATGAGCTGAAAAAGAAGGCAAGGAAGATCCTTCTATTGCAAGATCATTGAGTTGCAGGTTGTTGCAAGCTCATAGGAGATTTACATGTGTAAGTATGGTCTGTTGAATTGCAGGTTGCAGGTTTATGGGAGATCTACTTGAAGTACTTTAGAGTGCTTGGTACTGGCAGGGTTATTACTAACTGGTTGGAGAGGTGAACACTAATTCTGTGTGTGAGTTGTGTGTTGGGACCATTTTTGGTAGGAGAGTGAACTTTTGAAGAAGAATTACTATACACTTGAGGTGTGGCAAGCCTCTGTAAGGTGGAAGAGTGTGGCGTCTCTTTATTGTATTTTTTTCTATACGAGTATTAATACAAGATTGTATATTGTCTCTCATATTTTGTGTTATTTGTGAATTCTAGTTACTTGTACTTTTGGATATTTCCACATGTTCTATTGCTTGTATTTGGTAATCATATTGTGCTCTTTATGAGGAGCAAGATCCTAACAAGTGGGATCAAAACAAGGTGTGTTGTTCTTGGATTTCCTGACAACTGGTATCAGAAGGTCATGCATGTCCCAGTTCTGGAGCAGAATTTGATTTCTGTAAGAAGTTTGGGTGATGAGGGTTGCACAGTAACTCTCACAGCGGACTCTTGGAAGGTTACCAAGGGTGCACTTGTTGTAGCAAGAGGTAAAAAAGTAGGTACACTTTATCTATCTACTTGTATTATTGATTCTCTTTTTGGGTTATCTACTTCAGTTGTAGATTCAAAGATGTGGCTTAATAGGCTTGGTCACATGAATAAGAAGGAGATGCATGTTCTTGAGTCAAAGGGTATGCTTTCATATTTGAAAGGCATGAATCGAGATTTCTGTATGCAGAAGAAGAAGGTGGCATTTCTTGAGGAATTCGATGTTCGTGACAAGAACATGAAAGTCTTGGTTTTCAAGGAGAAGGTGACGAACAGAGTTTAGCACAAGGGGCAAAAAAATTTTGAGCAGGGCAGGGTTGATTTGGACAAGGGTTTGATCCAAAAGGAGCTTGTGGGTAGAAGTCAGTTCTCACAAGTAAAACACAGAGATTGACGTCGGTTAGAAAACTGGCGTCGGCATCCAGACAGGGACCAAGTAATTAACACAATTTTCCTATCATAAGTCACCATTTATTATGGCCAACACACCTCCTCCTTTTGATAAGTGGGGGACCCCTCTTTGAATTTGCTCGAATTCAAGGTTCCTATAGTTTCAATCTCTCCCTAATCAACGCCTTTCTAATAGAATCCTCAAATTTTTATTTTTCCTCATTTTACCATGTGTCAAAGGTATTCATAATGGAATTTTATCATTGTTAAGGCCCCTAATGGCTTCTAAGTTTAAGAAAATTTGAGTCTTTATTGCATCCTAAGTAAAACATTAAAAATTCACCCTTAGAATATTTTTTTAAGCTAACATTTTAATCTACATATTTGGATTAGACTTGAGGATTCCCAAAGTCTCAATCTCTCAGAGTCCCAGTTTATTGGAGTCCTACATGACACATTATGAATATCCATCAACAAGCAAGTTAGTTGTATTTGATTATGTGTTTTATGTTTGTACTTAGTCATTTTTTCATGGATTTTCATAGGTTGAAAGATCAAATCAAAAAGTGTCACATGGGTTCATCTATCAGAACAATCAGTCTTCTAGACCTACTAGAGATGAAAGAGTTCAAGAGAGCCTGACTAAGTGAAATGGTATCGCATGGCCCCTATGATCAGAGGTGCTAAGATGTGACTAATTAGATGGCCTCGATGTTATAGTTGTCAGTTTTATGGACTTGATAGAGAGGTTAAAGCCAAGGAGATCTTGATAAAAAAAAATGATGCCATGTGGCCCATTGTTAGAATTATCAATCTCCTAGAACTGATAGAGAGATTAGATCCTAAGCGAGCCCAACCTACAAGATCATGTCATGTGGCACTTCCATACATATTAGAGGAATATTGAGAATCCACCAAACATTTAGAGTAAGGTATAGTAAGACTTAATGGGATAATTAAAATATTCCATACATGATTTCACTCCTCCAACTAGATACTTCTAATCCCAAAAGTGTAAAAGTGAAGTATCAAGTTGCACCTAGGTGGTAGCTATTGTAGTCATGACCAATCACCAATGGACATGTGTAACTAGAAATAAGTTATCTGGGATACCATAGGGATTAAATAACCATTAATGAAATAGGGAATTAGGCACTAATTGGAGAAATTAGAATGTCACATCACAATCACCAAATCTACCAGTGATGCATATTTGAAATCACTAAGTTTAAGTTCAGATTGGGAAATAAATGAGAAAATTTGGCCACCAAATCAAATTTAAATTCATGCTGAGTGAGTTTCCATGCATCATCAATATAGGAGATATATGCAAATCCCTATAAGTGCCTTAGAATAAGCTCATTTATCATTATTAATCCTCGTTTCCTAATCTATCTTCTTATTTTTTACTCATTCTTGTGCCTTATGTGCCTTTCTCACTTATAACTCATTATCACATGAAAGCCAACCCTTTTTGTAATGGTCACTTCATATTATAACCCTAAATGTGAGCTTGAATATAGGGACACCACATTCTTAGATGGCTTGATGTGCTTCAAGCACTATAATGAGATGTTCAAGGCAATTGAACAGGTGCCTAAGTTAACTACCAGTGATGATGAAGATGATGTTTATTTCAAATATTACCTCAAGACATATGAGAAGGGTGGGCTATATCGAGCCACAACCAAGTTAGAGGTCTTCTCCTGCATCAATTTATTTGGTAAATTTATACTCACTACTAAGGGGGTGTAGGATGGTGTTCATAACATGGTTTATTCCATGATTTCCCAATATCAGATCATATATATCTTAGGAATTTCTTTTAAAGCTTACTACAACCTCCTAGAGTATACAATCACTTGTGGTTTGACTATGGTAAGCACTTGGACCAATACTTACCAAATATATCATGCATCATGCCTTGAAAGACTGGGTAGAGAACCTAGATGTTAAATGGGTAAATAAGATGGATGTAAAACCATACACTATTCACACCTTCAAGGAGGGAGTCTATGTTGGGATGATATTATTGGACCAATTGTTTGGGGAAGGCAACTACCTACATGCCAACCTCTTTTGGTTGCCCCTACTCCACATAATCCTCAAGGGCAATCAAGTATCAGACCTTGGGTGGTCATATTCTATGTAGCTATAGGTAAAGTTTATTATAATATAATTCACTTGTTTAGGGGTGAGTCATTATTGAAATAAAGTTCAAGGGACTCATGCTATAACATAGAAAGGTTTGAGAATGGTCAATGTTATGATAAATTTTCTATGTCAATAGAATATTGTTATCTAAACTATGATGGACCAAGTAAATAGTACTTTTTCATTATATGATTAATCTTTCCATAGCTGGTAATAGTTATCCTTGTTCAATTGTGGACATCTATGTGTCATTGATATACCTCTCATCTTAGTTTATTGGTTTATATATTTGGCAAATAAAAGGATCTTAAAATCAATTTTGATGGTTTTGGATTACTTCTTAGCCTTAATATGTCAAGTATAGATGGTCGAGGCTCTTATATTTCCACTATACCCAAGAGGGTAATTTTACGTTAGTTTTTATCACAATTTAACTCTTGAAAGAGCTTGAGTTAAATAATGAACATAAAACTCTTTTTTTGTATATATAGTGTGATACTAGAATGGCTATAGTTGTATTGAAACAAGAGCTAGGATTATTAATTCATTAAAATTAATGTTAGTGATTAAATATATTATCTCACTTATTTTCGTTAATTACTAAAACAATAAAATTGGTAGTTAGACATATTGAATTTTAAAATCTTGGTTGGGTTATACTATGATAAATGTACCAAACCAATTCTAGGTTTATCTATCATATTTATAACTAAAATAACATTATGAGCACATCAAAGTGAGGGTACACTCCCAAATTTTATGTGCATGAAGTATTAATGAAAGTCTTTTTAGTAGTACAAAAAAGATATTTTGGAAGTTAAACCCCCTAAATAATGAGGTGAGTTTATCATTATGGTTTTCTTTTGATTCAAAATATTAAAGAATGTGATTCTTATTCTTGGTTATTTTTACCCTCGTTAGATGAGTATCTAGTTGTTTTACTTCAAGGAAGGATCATAAGGGAAGTGAATGGAAAGGTTGATTTTATTTGAATCAATCTTGATGAGTTGGAAATTTATTGGAGTTAGCAAGTTAGTTTTGAGTATCTAGCCTTGGTATATGGTGTAGTCTAACTAATGATGACATTAAAGTCAATGATTTTCTCTCTTGAATTTGATGTGATGTTTAAAAAGACTCATTAAAAATGATGTTGGTAGACATATTTTGGTTACGGAACACACGATCTTGTTAGATTCAATACCTTTTAAGCTTTGTTTTGGACTAGTTATTATTTTTACCTTTATGAATCCCTTTGAGATTAAGTTGTCTTCATTTTTGATAGTGACCAGTGCCATAATTGAGATGGAGATCTTTGATCATTCTAATTTTATTCTCACAGAATAAGAGGATGTTGATATAGTGTACAAAATTATTATTTTATGCAATTCAGATTAATATTGAAATCCTCCAACCTCAATGATGTTTTGAATGTGAAATTTGTTAGTAGTTATGGTAGGAATAAGTTGTTCATAAAAAGGTTATTTGCATTATTGGTGGTTATTATAATTAAATTATTATCAGTATTGAGGTAGTTATGAAACCTCAATATTATAATGATTATCTAGCATTATGTTATGACTATTTCAGCTATAAAAAATAAGAGATTTATTAGTTTTGTATTATTTGGTTAACTCTTTCTAAAACTGGTAATTGGTACACATGTCCAATTGTACACATATCTATGCCATTTTTTATCCACCCTCAATCTCAATTAGTGGTAGATATCTTTGAAAATAAAAGGATCTTGTGTTTAATCTGATGGTTTTGGTTTATTTGTTTAGTCATAAGGCAATGCTAGAAATGTTGACTGTAGCATTTACTTGTTAGATGTTTCTATGATAATTTTAGTCATTTCGTTATTATCCTTAACTCTTTGAAGATCATGAGGTTAATAATAAATTGGAAACTCTTACCTGTATGTCTAACATTAAAATAATACTCCTTAATCTATACCTAACGTGAGCTAGTGGAAATTCTTGATAAATCTTTTTTTTCTAAATTATGAACCCTTGAATAATAAGATATGTGTGGTACAATTCTTGACATATCTCTCTCTTGAGTCAGTCTCTTTAGTTAAGAATAATATTCTTTGTCATGGTAAACATAGTTATCTTTAAAAAAAAAATGGTAAGATTTTTATTACCCAATCAGACGGTTGTAACATGTGGCATCAAAGCCGAGGTTTAAATACTCAGCCTAATGTACTCATTTCCGAGTCTATGATGCATAGTTATTATGAAATTAAATTTAAAAATATTTGAAATAAACTAAGTGTAAGGGACAAGAACCTTATGGGGGTTCCATCTATCCATGTACATACAAGGTGGCAAGTGTTGTCTTTATCTTTTGGGATGGACTAGCAACACCCAAGTAGGTGGGTTATCTATGAATGTTGTTGGTATTTAACAAAGAAAAGTTCTTTCAAGACTTGAGGTAGTACTAACCTGAAGTGGGTGTACCTTCTCATTGTTACCCATTCTCAAGTAAAGAGTACGTTTTTTTTTTTTTTTTTAAAAAAAATTGCAGCTAGTTGCACTAAATCATGTTATATTAGCCTTTAGAAGTCATTTATTTTACTTGAAGACTATTGGGAATTAATAAGCTTGTAATCATAACACATGTAAATATCTATATTTAAATCACTACTTGATACATTATCATTACTAAAATCAACTATTACAAGAAGGCATACTTAAAGCAACTTATATTTTCCTTGTTTATGAGTTCAATAAACATGTATATAAAATTGTATGGCTGATTAAACTTGCCTTGGGTGACTGATTTTACATGCACTAAAACCTACATGGATAAATATTGCATTTAATGACTTGTGCATAAATTGTTATGTTTAAATTATTCTTGGATGGATGTGCATACTTTTACAAAAGATGATTTTATATTTAGTATGACTATGCATATATTACAAAGTATATTTAATACTTTGAATGGCTAAATTGAAGCATAGATCCATATGGTTAATTTTGGATGTGCATGGTTGTATGCACATTTTTATGAGTTGAGTATATCCATTTAAACGGATAAGATAAAAACACATACTTAGTGGTTGATTTAATACTTTGTATGGCTACATAAACACACATTTAATGATTATACAAACACTTCTTCTGTGGCTTATTTCAATATTACCTTGATAACTAGTATGTAATTAGATGTCTATATATAAATGTGGTATACTTGTTAAATGATTGTATAATTATATGAGAAATATTTGCATTTGATCATGCTTATTTGGGTTTACTAATGATTGGTAAATATGGTTGATTTTATTATTGCATTGATGCATTGAGTTGTTGTACAAACTAGGTATGCATATGTTTATATTTAAATTAGATGTGTTGTGAATATGTTAATGTGTCATTCAAAATAATTGAGTAGGTGATAGTAGCTATGGTGTTATGTCTGTGTTACCTCATGATTTATGCCACTATTAAAATTTTTGACCTATGTAAATCTAGATCATTTGATCGTTGTTATTGAAATGAAAGGATACATTGTTTTATGGCATTTGAAATAATCGAGTATGTAACAATAGTTACTTGCTATGTTTATGTGGCCTCGTTATTTTTGCTCTTAGATCCTTTGTTTAGGACCTTCATAAAGAATGTTATGATTATTTAAAATTATTTCAGATGTATTCTTATGTATAGTAAATTCATTTGTCATGCCGAATATTTTATCCCAAAATCCATGTTATTTTTTAAATCTTCTTTTAGTGTTGTTTATTTATTCACTATGGTTGCTTAATGTTTAATTATTTTGATTTGGTCAAGGTACAATTGGAGTGTAACACATACAATTTTTATAAAATTTATTTAATACCTTTGTTTACCACTATAAGGCCTATCTAATATTATAATACAAGTGTGAGAGGTTAAAAATCAAATCAATAAGTAATATCCCAATTAAGGAAGTGAGACATGTCACATTATTAAGAAAGGATGAATTATAATTTCTTCAATTAAAAGATTACAAATTTTTTCCCACATAACCCTATCGACACCCAAGGGAACCAAAAGAGTTTGAACAATAATTAATTATCATAGGGTTATCACTTTAAGACTCGCAAAGGGAGAGTCATCTAACACTAAATAACTCTACTCTTAAGGTACTCAATATAAGGAGACCAATCAATTTAAATTAAAATGTTTGACAATTGCCACACAATGATCAAATTTAAACATAAATTAAGATTAAACATAAATATCCAACCAAATGCATATGGACCCAACATGAAAGAAGATGACAAACACCACTAACCTAGCCTAAGAACTTAGACCAGATGCCCCCACCACAACTTGGGCAACCTATATATCCACTCATGAAATCAGGGTCCAATGTAGTTCTCCTTACACTTGTGATGGCCTCCTCCATGATACATCATCACTAAACAAGAGGTGGAAATATAAACCAACAAGGAAACTAGTAGTCACTCAACAGAGCCTCTAAAGCTCTAGTCATTTATTATAATGAATGACACAACTTAAGATCATCAGTCACTATCAATGACATCTAAAAGTGCAAGAACTTACCCAAGCACTTTCATGTAACATCACAATAATAAAAATCATGACTAGGAACTTATATTCTCTTATTCCAATGTGGTCAATGACTCTATATTTTTTGAATTATGCTATTCAGATAAACTATGTTTCGAGAATGAATCTAAAAAATGTGTCCAAGATTAATATGGGAGAGAACAAGTTCAAATATTAATAATCAACAAGGGTCACTATTTGTAATAGATGATCAACTAAGAAAATTGTGTTGTTAAAACTGAGGATAAACACATACGCAAGGAAGAATATCATACTATTTATGATAAGCAAGCATACTAAGAATTAGATACTTTAAGCATGTTTTCTAGTAACACATTAAAGATAGTTATTAATTGAACACACTAGGAGGGAATCCTAAGGGTTAGTTTCATAAGCATGTTCTCCAAGATCATTCGCAATTTAGTTGATAATACCTACACAAATGGGTGTTCTAAGGGTTAGTACACTAAGCCTATGCCCACTCCTCGAGCTGCCTACATTTATGTAGTGATTACATCACACATAAAATTAGGGTTAGATGTAGTTCACCTATTCCTAAATGAGTGTAAGTTTAGATGTGAAGATAATTAGTCTTAACCAATCAACTACACAACTAAGTGTAACATCGTTACCCTTTGCAAGTATCACTGCAGTCACTAGTTGGTCCAAGTGCATCTAGGAACTACTAAAAATTATAAGTACCTTATATATATAAAAAGTATGCATGTACACAAATATAAAATCTAATACAAAGACCAAAACTTATTTCAAGGATACAAACCAAAATGACTTCAAATGGGCCTTATCCTAGGTCCACCCATTGACAATTAAGGTTAAACTCAAACATTTACAATTGTGGCCTAAAATTCAAACTAAGGAAAAAAGTATAAAAAGGACACAAAATAGTGTGGAGTAGCCACAACTGAAATTACAAACACTAAACAGTATTAAAACAACCATTGTGACAAAAGACCCTACCAAATGAGACAAAACATTAATTTTTACACTAATAATTAGGTACAAAAGTATCTCTAGTTTAAATCTGATATAAGATGATAAATTTTTATTTTCATGAAAAATAATTATCTAAGCTATAATGTTACATTTAAGGTAACAAAATATTTTTATAATGAGGAAAACCATGATTTAATCAACCATTCTAAGGTGACTTTAATTACCTAGAAAATTTTCCTCTCAAAATTCAAATAAACTAGTTACAAAACCACCATAAAAAATATAGTAAACTTAATATATATATATATTATTATTTTAATGATAATTTAAAACTAAAACAATTTGCTTACAAATTTCATATTTAAAAAATATTATTACTTGGTATTTTAACTACACTGATTTCAAATCGTCTTTGGGACTTGAAATAAAAGATTTTATTTACTTACACAAAGTGCCTCCGAAAATGGCCCCCAAATGAACTATATTAAAAAGGTTATTTAATTATTGTTAGATAATTTCACAACTTAAGGAAATCATAATCTACCTTAGTTTTGGCAAACTCCTAGTTTAGGTGTTTAATATTGTCTGATTCCAAAAAGGTTTTAGTATGTTTGAAAACATTTAATGTAATTTTCTTGATTCACCTTTAGAGATTATTTAGTGGGTGTCACTAAGTTGAAAAACATTTAATGTAATTTTTTTTATTCACCTTCAAAGTCTATTTAATGGATTTTACTAAGTTGGAAAGCATTTAATGTAATTTTCTTGATTCACCTTTAGAGTTTATTTAATGGTGTTAAGCATAGGATATACTGAGAGGGGGGAGGGGTGAATCAGTATATCATAAATCTTATAAACTTTCCCTTAATCAAATTACACTTAACCATACATTCAAGATATGCAATAAAACTGAAATAATAAACACCACACAAGATAGAGAGATACCCCAGATTTAACATGGAAACCTAATGTGATAAAAACCACGGAGAACAATCTCAAGTATATGAATGAGCACCAACTCAAACTACAATATTCACAAGCACCAAATTGAAGAAGCACCAACCCCTTTGCTGAGTACCAACATAGCAACTATTCGTGAGCACCAACCTACAGGAGCACTAACCCCTTTGCTAAGCACCAACATAGAAACTCTTTGTGAGCACCAACTCACAGGAGCACCAACCCCTTTACTGAGCACCAACACAACAGCTATTCGTGAGCACCAACCCCTTTTGTGTGTAACACACAACTATCTCTCAATGTTGCTTTCTCAACAAATGATAGCTCATTACAACATCTCTTTTCTCTCTCTCTCATCTGCTCTTCTAAGCTAGATATAATAATTACAAATCATACTCTATCTCACACATTACAAATGGTTTCTCAAGCCGTTATTTATAGCTTTCCAAATGACCTTTGGCCTTCACCCTTTGCGACCATTCAATCCTCAAGAAAAATGGTGTCAAACTTGCATGACCCTTCGTATCCTTACATTTGAAAAGTCATATGGTGACTCTTCATAAGCAAAAGTGTTCTTTCCTCTTTTGTCTTTATCTTAGTGACTTTTCGTATTCCTCAAAGTGTCCCTTTATGAGAAATTACGCCCTTCCTCTTTTGTCTTCACTTGGTGACTCTTGTAATTCCTCAAGATGACCCTTCATGGGAAAATGTGTCCCATTTTTTTTGTCTTTACCCCGTGACTCTTTGACTTCTCCATGGGCCCTTCTTTTGACCTTATACAACTAAAAATATATTCGTTAATATTAAATAAATATTAACACACATTAGCCAAGATATTACTATTAAAAATATCATTAAATGCAATGGGGCCTTTATCACCAATAAGGCTAGACCTTTGACATCAATGACAATATTTCCAACAAATGAAATTACTTGTTTTATTATTTAAAACTTCTAAATTAATTTTTTTAAGGGCCACTAAGAATAAAGTGACTAATTAATTCTTAACTAAGTTTAAAGGTTAGTTTTAAGGTGTTTAATTACAAAGTGCGAAGGGTAGATGTTAATTTATTTAATAGAGTTATCAAAAGTATCAAAAAAATGTCCCACTCAACTAAAGTGGTGGTGGGTGTAATTCCCATCTTTGGATTGGGTGGATATCCACCCTTAGATTTAGCATTTCAAAACGTTTGCCCTAACTTCTTTATAGACAAAGCAAAAAAGAATTCTCCAATTTGTTTTTTATTTTCATTTCTCGTGTTTTGATTCACAGATATGGGGATTGCAAGTTTTGGAGGAGGGTTTGAAAGGAGAATTCAGGAACAAAGATATGATAAATAAATTTAATTTAAATATATATTTATAATGTATATATTAATATTTTATTATCAAAATGCATACATACATACACATATATTTAGTTTATATCAAAAGTATACATACATTGGTTATATTCTAAAAAATAACTACACTTTTATTTATTCAGATCTTAATATATTTTATCTAAAAATAAATATATTTTTAATGTTAAATATACTTGTATATATGTATTATATATACATAACAATATACATTTATTATTATTGATGAGATGTGGGTGAGTTGGTAAAGTGAATTGGTTACTACAAGCACCACCCAGGTTCAAATCTCAGATGTTATTCAAAGCTAGTTGTAGTCATTGATAGTATTCTCAGACTGGTTATAGCTGTTTGTTTGTATTATCGATCCAGTTGTGGTTGCTATTGGTAATTATGGTACTTGTGTACTTGGGGATCTAGACCTTCAATTATGTCCTAGATTGGTTGGAACTTTGGTCAAAAGCATATAGGGTGAACATCCCACCAAAATCGTATCTATCCAAAAAAATATACATTTATTATTATTTATTATAAGATTTATTCTAGATTTATATAAAATGTTTTATTTATTTTGATTATCATTTTATAAACCCCTGGTCCTGTTGTGCAGGTCACCAGGTTTGGTGGGGATGCCAAAGGCCATCCCTACCTTCACCCCTAGCCTTCACATAATAAATACAGAGGGGTTGGCTCAGCCGCCTCCCCTCCCCCTTCAAATATATAATTTATTTATTTCCTAAAATTTTTGTTTATATATTAATAATCTATTCTTTTCTTTCTTTCTTTCTTTTTTTTTAATTTAAAAAAAATCTTATAAGAAAAAAACCTAAAACTTTTTTTAATGTATTTATTTATTCTAATAAACAAAGTAAAATAACATTTTACATGTTTTTCATATGAATTAATATAAATTAATATAAGAAGTTTATCCCATAATAATATGTTTTACATGTTTAACATTATAAAAATAGATACAAACCTTACAACTTTTAATTAATTAAATTTCGTTATCAAATCAAATATTCAATTAAAGAGAATTTATTGGAAAAGATAAAAAGATGTACATTTTACATTTTACCCTTCCAATATTATTTTCAAGATAAATGAAGGGAGGGAGAGGGAGAAGAGAGATATATTTACTTTTCTTTTGCATCAAATAAATTTTACATTAATCATTTTATTTATAAATAATCATTTTATTTATAAATAATCATTTTATTTATAAATAATCATTTTATTTATAAATAAAAATAAAAATTTAAACTCGAATGGAGATGTTTGTAATAAATAAATTACCAAGAACAATCCTCTTTCAAACAAAAGAAAGAGAGAGGGCTCATTTAATTACAATAATAACTCATAAATAATTTCTATTTTAAAATTTAATCACTCTAAGAAAAAAAAGAAATAAAAAACATGCAACTTATTTTTCTTTTCACTATGTGAGAGAAATATTGATAAGGATTGACAGAAAGAAGGAGATAGATTTTAGGCATACAAGTGTTTACTAATGTAACTTCATCTTTATCATTATTTGATTAACAAAACTCTTTTTTTTACATAAGATGTAGTAAAAAAAAGGCTTGCCTCTCCTCCTCCATTTGACATGCATGACACATGCTCCCAAAGCTCCATGAAGATCTTCTCCTCTCAAGCTTCCAATAAACTCCTCCTATGTTCCTTCTTCCAAGCTCTCCAAAGCACCACCAAAATAATGAACCCCCCAAAACAAAATTAAGTGTGGGATATATATATATATATATATATATATATATATATATATATATATATATATATATATATATATATATATATATATATATATCCAAAATATTTTCCACTCAACCCAATAAATGAGAGAGTACTTTTCTTACAAGAGTCACTTTATGTCTTACAATCCCATATTTCCACAATAACCTGACAAGTCCATGTGGGCTTACTTGTCCAAGCCACCTACTTAGTACAAAGTTAAAAGGTCCTTTTTACACTCAATAATGACTTATCTTATATTATACAAATTTACACTCCACATTCACTTACCCTACTTAGCAGTTCCCAATATCTCCTCTAGCCTTCTTAGAGAGGCTAGGCACAAGTTACCAATAACATGCATTATAAAATTCTTCATGATTTAAAAAAATTTAAGTATTTATTGTATTAGGATTTATATAAAATAAAATAATATTGTTATAATTATATTTCAATGTAAAGTAGAAAAATTGTTTGAATTCTTATGCATCTAAAGAATCAACATGATAAGAAACACTCATTGACAACAAGACATAGAGGTTCAATTGAGTGGGTATTACATCATTTTACATGATTGGTTCATGAGTCATCCTCCATGGTATAGTATAATGAGTAATGAAAGGTAGGAGGCATTTGTATAAGTACTCATTATCACTTAACATGTGAGATAATGTATTTAGTATAGAGTTTGGATGTATGTGGATTAGACTCAGCAATTGTTGATTAATATAATGAAAACTTTGGTCAAAGTAATGTTATAATTATATACATTTTCCATTCATTGTACTATTCATAGTTACATGCATGTGGTGTCATAGTAGAAATAAGATGTATTCCAATGTTTGTATGACTAATATATATAATATAAAATATATAACACAATTATGATATTTGTAGGGACATTCCCAGTAGGGATATGTTTGGAGAATCACTACCAGTAGGGAGATGAGGTTAGAAGAAATGTCGAGATTGGGACTATTTTATCGATAATATCTTATCATAATAGAAAAATATTTATTTACTTAGAGTTATTTAAGATTTTAATTCTCAATGAACTAATAAACATATTATACATCAATTTATTGTACCATTTAGTAGTGGCTAATGGCAGTGTCATATTACTCAATAGTGATCGATTTCACTGTTACAGTATTCAATAATATTAAGTTGATTCAATATTAATACTATTATATTATGAAAATTGATATCATTGTATAATTTTGTAAGAGTTTTTAAAGATGAAACATTAATGAGTATTTAATATACATTTTTATAGTAGTTGATTGCATTTATTTTTTTGTATGTTAGTATGTAAATTGATGTAGTTAAGGTTAAAATACTACTTGAGATTGTACTACAGAATATGCATTATGTACTATTGTGTACTCCTATGGTATGTAACTCTTTATGAGCAATAATTTCATATTAATGTAATATTATGCACAATGAAAACTATTGTAGTAAACACCTCAAAGTGAAAACAATAAAGTGGGGTTGTGTGAATGGATATGTGGTAAAATAATGCTACTAAGTACAATGCTTAATGTTTTAGAAAATTTATTTTAAAAATATCATTCAAGCTTTATGAAATTATTCTTGAATGATTTCCACATTATGTTATGGCCTATTGTGTTGATCTGTTTATTGGATAATGAATTATGTTGTTTTGTATTTGTTTATCAATGAAGATAAATTCATAAAAGAAATGATTTTTTTTTTTTTGTTATTTCATAATATTTATTTTGAATCATATGATTATAGAGGGTGACATATAATTACATAGCATATTATAAGGCACTGTTGTAAACCTATGTTTAGGATGGGTTGTGTTATGCTTATTTAAATTTATCTATCTATTAAATCTTGAATTATTGTTATTATATTTAATTACAAAATGATCATTTGAAAAATAACACTTCAAGCTATTAGATTATGCACATTGTGCAATATTACTTTACAAGGTTACCTATCCTTGGTTTTCTCCATGACTTATTATAACTAATTTCCCCTACTAACTAGGTTACCTTGGACTTTCTTGATCGTTTCCAAGTGGACGAATCATCCTAGTTTCATCCTATATGATACTTGTATCAATTTGATAAGAGCATTGGATTATCATATTTGTATCTTCTACATGATTGAGAATGCTATTGAATTTGATTATATGTTTTAAAAGCTCATATCTCCTAGTACTTAAGTTGTAATAGTCTGAGATCTCCTTTGTAAATATAAATCATTATAATAACATTATTATCTCTTAGAAAATATTTATGGTGGTTTTGGTCACTATCCCTTCCATGTTGAACACTTGATTAAGGCGTGTACCAAGTAAACCCTCCTACTTATATCATTTTTTTAATTTAACCATAATGAACTTAGAAACTTGGTTTTTGTAAACACTTTGGTATTGATTGTGGTTGTTCAAAGTGGTGCTCATATGAGTCTTTCACCTTGATTGAATATATATAAAAGGCCTTTACCTTGATTGGTTATTTTTCATTAATTTTGAACCTAGAATTTAAAATATCGTAAGGCAATGCTAGAAATGTTGACCCTGGAATTTATTTTTTAGTTGTTCCTAAGAGAATTTTGGCCATTTGGTTTTTATGCCTAACTCTTTGAAGATAATGAGGTTAATAATGAATTGAAAACTCTTACTTTTATTTCTAGCATTAAGCTAATACTCCTTATGTTGTACCTATTATGAACTAGTGGAAATTAATGAGAAATCTTCTTTTCCAAATTTTGAACCCTTGAATAATAAGTTGTTATGTACAATGCTTGACCTAACACTATCTTTAGTTAGCCTCATCAATTAAGAAAATTTTTCTTTGTTTTAAGTAAACAAATTTATTTTTAAAAAACTTTCGTTGAGTTTTCTGGTACCCAATTGAAGGATTGTAACAATTATTTTAAGAACATTTTTTCATATAAATATTTTTACAATAATAATGATAGTTTGTCTATATATTAGATAATAATGTTGGGTATATAGGCCATGGTGGGCATCTATGAATACCAAAAGGAGAAAGGTGGATAAAAAACAATGTAAAATTGAATCTTCAAGGATATACCAAAACTAGATTATAGTGTTGGAAATGTATAAAACAATATTCTAATATACTAAAAATATGGGGGAAGAGTAGGACTAAAATAGGCAAATATATGATATATTATACTGAATCAAAACAATATTTTGAACTTGATTTAAGCTCCTAAAAAACTTAGTTATAGTTGATCAAACAAACTCTTACAAAAACCTTCTATAATGACCTTATTCCATGATTGTTATATGTTGTTCTAAAAAAATTGTCTTCTTCCTTCTATTATGATGATTGTATTGTGTTATAACTATTTATACAAAACATTCCTCTTTCTATAGTCTTATTTCTAATCTACCTCTTCTTCTTTTCTACCTTACACAGTCTACTTGTTGTTCTAATCTCTCTACCTGTTACTGCTCTAAACTCACTACTTCTTGTTCCTATTGCATGCTTTTTATTTCTTCCACATACCTTTTATCTCATTATCCCTTTTTGTATTCTACTAATTTTATCTTCACCTACCACCATGGTCTGCCACCCATCTCAATTGGATTACAAAACAAATTAAAAATTCAAATTTTGAGCATTAATGGAGTAGCTGGGTTTAATCGATAGATGAAAGAGGGTAGGAATAATATTATTTTAACACTCCATCTTATTCTTAACCTTATTTATATGCTCTTATAAATATTTTTCAAACCATAAAACATCTTTATAACATTTTCCTAACTGCCTATTTACTTCTGCACCCATTCTAAGTATATTTGGAGCTCTTTTGTTCAACTCTAGAGCTAGATTGATGGAATCTGGAGCTAGCCTGTTACAATATGGAGCTAACTTGTTGGAATCTAGATATAGTCTAATGGAATCTAGAGACAAACTGATGGACTCCATACCTAGGTGGATGGACTCTGAAGCTATGTTGTGGGGCTCTAGAGCTAGACTATAAGTCTCTGGAGCTAACACACAACCATCTAGGGCTAATGCTTCTACATATATGACCCTTAATCTTCCTCTTAACTATATAAAACTATATTTTGATTGAGGATTAGTGAAAATATTAGTAAGATGTTACTCTGACTTGAAAAAGTTAATCTTTGTCACCCCCTTTTCAACTAATTCTCTAATGAAATGATACCCTATTGTAATATGTTTGCTTCTTACATGAAAAATGAAATTATTTGACAAAGCAATGAAGGATATGTTGTCACAAAATATTTTTGATGATCCTTATTGATCCTCATAAAAATATAAAAGTATTATTCTAATCCATATGGCTTGACATGCTACTGCATTTACTACTGTATATTCAACTTCAGTGGTTGAAAGTCAAACCATAGGTTGTTTATTTGAATCCCAAGAAATCCCTCCTAACCCAAGATGAAACACATACATAGATTTTTATTTTTATTAGAATATTGACCCAATCAATATTTGTGTATCCATTTGCTGCTACATACAAAAATCCATATCCTCTTATGCTATTTGCATACCTCAATATCCTCTTGCCTATTTATCAATGTGATTCTTTTGATGTCTCTATGAATCTAGATATGAGGCTAACTATATACATGATGTCTAGCCTATTTGCATTCAAATACATCAAACTTTTCATGAAACTTATATACAGTGTAGGATCCACATTGCTACTATAATTTCCTTATGCAAAATCAAACTTGTCTCAATAGGGGTCGATACTAGCATTTTGTCCAACATCCTAAACCTCTCTAAAATATCCTTTACATACTTGGCCTGGCATATAAAGATGACTTCATCTATTTTCTTAACTTATATCCCAAGAAAATACTTCAACATAAATCGATCATCTCAAATTCCTTCTTCATAGCTGATTTGAATGTTTATATGGACTGATTTGTATTTTTGGTGAAGATTAGATCTTTCACATATAAAAAAACAATCAAAATATCTTTTTTTCTAACTTTATGTATATTGTCAGCTCACTACCCCTTTCTCTAAAGTCATTTCTCAATAAATAATAATTTGTTTGACTATACTATGCCCTTGGTGCTTGCTTAAGCCCATATAATGCCTTTTTCAGCGTATATACCTTGCTCTCATGCCTGAGAATCTCATAAATAGGTGGTTCTCCCACATAAACATCTTATTCTAGCACTACATTCAATAATCTTGACTTGAAATTCATTTGATGCACCTTTCACTTGTGTTGAACAACTATGCCAATGATTGTTCTCACCACTTCCAACCTTACTACACGGGCAAATGTCTCATTGTAAACATGTTTAGGCCTTTTCTTGTAGTTATTTACTATTAATCTTGCTTTATACATCTCTATCTTACCTTTAGGAGTGGTTTTGGTTTTGTAAACCCATTTCACTCTAATAACCTCTTTTCCAACTAGAAGGTCTACTAATTCCCAAGTTTGATTTCTTTCAATGGCATGCATTTATTCTTCCATTGATTCATACCACTTGTTGTCCTTGATTGCTTTCTTAAAATAGATAGGATAAACTAATTAAAAAAGAGAAAAAAACATTATTTCATCTTCATTTTCATCATACCTTGATTGATCATAGTGTAGATGATATTTATGGATTATATAATTCCTCAGTCTTATACACTTGGCAAATTCAATCCTTGGTTATTCCTCTCAATTATGGACCTTTACCACTTCTTAAATTCTTGCATCTATTCTATCTTATGTTCATTGGCCTCTATTTTAGTCTGACTAGTCTTATATTGATGACCCTAGCCTTCTATCTTTCCCAAAATGTTTAAATGTACTTTTCTTCCACTTTTGCAAGTCTTGAGCCTATACCTACTTTCCTGCTCCCTAGACACTAACATCCAAGATAAGCAATAACCTCCATGCTAGTGTCCTAACCTGACACAAGTGTCTAGTGCTCTAAAGTCATCTATTTTAAATGAAACATAACCTAATGGTTAGCCTAAGTGATTTAATGTGAGATATTTCCTAATAGGAGTGGTATATATTCACAATCACTCCTCATTCATTCACCTCCTAGCAAACATAGGAACATACCTAGTATTCTTACCAAAGAGAATTCAAAGAACACTAAACTGAATAAAGCTTGCCTATTTCCATACTAGTCATAGGAAAAAACATTTAAAGGTCTAAAGTACTAAAGGAGTATCCCAAGAGCTTGATTTTCCAAGTAAAAATCTAGGTCACTATTGTACTTGCTTTTCACATATTGCATGATTCACACACAAGCCAACATATAGGGGATAACTAAATTAGTTTGAAGCCCTCTTCAGAGTATTGGCTATGTAGGAAACTCTAATTGATAAAGGGGTCTTTAGGGCCATATCGACACTATGTGTCCACCAACATATTTTTCCCTAAGGTCACTATGAAGATGAAAAACTATAGTTTTGTAAATTCATGAGTGACAATCCATGACCTATATTTAAATGCACTAGTGTGAAGGTGAAGATAAACCTAGAAATATCCAAGTGGTGACATATTTTTCTTGTAAATATTCCATATAGGAAACTTATATCAAACCTAGACAGTAGCATTGACACAACCATCATAGGATGACATTAGTGTCCAAAATTCTAGAAGCATCAGATCCAAAATCTGATGACTATTCCGAAACTATATTTCATTCTTCTTCCTGCTTATTCCATATTCAACATTATGTTATTATCAGAATAAGATAAGTATATTACTTCTTTATCATTTTCATACATAGATTAATTGTAATTTCTATATTTAGCCTATTCTCAACAAAATAAATTAAGTGTATGTTTATATCTAAGTTTAGCACCCAATTAGTCTATTGCATATTTGATCATCACCTTTGTACATTAGTATTTTATTAGTGGGAGATTATATGGTAATTTCAACACATGGAGTATAGGTGACACATCAGATGGGTTACAGTTACTTGTAGTTTGTTTCTTGTTAGGCTATTCCTAGCTTGATACTAGATACGTGTTATTGCAACATGTTATATGATGCACTGACATTGAGTTACAAGAGAAAACTCTTTAAGGTTACAAACGACTGTGAAGATATTATAAGTTAACCTTTGTTGGATTGGAAGAGCTGTTACTACTATTGTAATTGTTGTGAAGCATGTTCTTGATCATAGTATTTTATATTGTTATGTTTGTAGAGAGAGATTATTATACTTCTTATGTAAGACTTGTTCTGGAATATGTTCATAATTAGGGTTCTTATAATAATGTGTGAAGTGTAAGCAAGAGATAGATAAGTAATATCTGAGTGTAGTCTCATATATATATATATATATATTTCAGTATTTGTTTTCTATGAAGAGTTATGCTTTCAATATATGATTTAAGTATAACTAATTGTAATCTATATATTAAATATGTTTGAGTCTCTATGTAAGCCTTCTTAGTTATATTCTCTTTGTGATTATTATTCTTTGCTCTCCTTTTTGTGAAGTTTGAAGCTATTCCCATTATTAGCATGTTATGAGGAATCTCAGAAACCTTTGCTAACAAAAGTGCAATGAGCATGGAACTCACTATTTGCAAGCATGCTATAGTGTCTACCTATCCCAAGAGATATGGAACATTGGTTAGACAAAAAAATTATAGAGTTCATAAAAAAGGAGCCTAGAAATTTGGGTGTTCTAAATGAAAAATTATATAAGAACATATTTACATTGATATATATATAATATTTTGGTTTGAATTACCTAGATTATTGACTAATTGGTTGGCTCGTCTAGAAAATCATTTCTCCAGATCTAGATCAACCATTGACATTGTAAGGATTGAGGAGAAAATAGAATAACTTCAGACACTAGAGAATAATTGGACTCATACAATAGGTCATTGGTTAGCCACAACCATTGACAAATTTATTATAGATTTTAGAGTACAAGGATACATAACATTTAAAGAGGCACAATATTTGTTTGTGTGAGGGGTAAGGAGGTAAAAAAAATTATCAACTTCCTAAGCTAGTTAAGATGCTAGTTATGGAAAGAGAAATGGTACCTGATCCTTTTAAGATGGATTAGTCACTTCAGGCACCATGCAGATGTATGTGATATATGGGTGAATGGTGAAATAAAACATGGAGAGATATTGAATATAAGATAAGAATGGAGGCTTAATGGGAGATAAACCAAAATAAGATTCTAGAATTAGAGTGAGAATTGAAATAATAGTGGAGGTGAAATCTCTTAAAAAATACTTATGTACCTGAGACTAGGAGTAAATGCAATAGTAGAGTAGGAGAAAAAAGTAAAGATGAAGAAAGAGAAGTAGAGTGAGATGAAGGAAGAAGTGAGGAAAGTGGTCCCCAGATTGGTTCAAGGGAGAATAAAAGCAACAAGGAAAGAAGAGATGATGAATTTGGTAGTGTATAAGTAGATCAAGTTGTTAGTAGTCCTACATCAAAGATAAATAGAAGAGTACTCCATGTTAAAGAACCAAATCTATCACTTAAGGAGCAAAGAGAAAGTCACAACTGATAGAGCACATGTTTAATCTCTCAAATTGATGAGGATAAATGTAATGATTATTCACCCTAGAAATGCACATCCCCCCAGCCCAAAAAATTTCAACACAGTAAGAGTTTCATATAAGATTTAGAAGATGATGAGTGGCAAGGACCAGTGACTAAATAAGTTCATTAAAAAACAAGGAAAGTTTTAGAGAAAACATATAATCAGGGAGCACAAAGGTTCAAGAGATAATAAAAAAGAGGTATATGAACCTTATCATTGATTTAGATCGATCCACACATTCTTTAACAACTAAATGAGTGGATTTCATAGATACAAATCTTAGAAGAAGCGAATAATTCAGACCCTGAATAACACCTACTAACTTATGATATGAAGTGGCAAGCCAAATAAGTCAGTGATGATGCAGTAAAGAAATGTAAATTGGTTGGTACTTTACTAAGATGATCCTTAGAATTTATGTCTCACAAAGACATGGCTCGAGTAAGTCTATAGGATGTGAAGATTTGGCTTATCATAGAGTTTAAAATAAAGAAGAGTTTTAGACAGACCATCCAAGATTTCAAATAATTAAAAGAGACGGTTAATGACTATGACCATAGATTTTCTAATGTAATAAAAAAGCCAAATTCATCTTGGAAGACAAGGATAAAGTTACGTGGTTAGTAGAAGGCTTACAACTGAGAATAAGGTTTGACATTACACCAACATGGTATCATACAAATGTAGAGGTAAGGATAACTGCAATCTGTGTATCATAGATTGAAGATTATGGAGAAGCTTCAGCCCCTAGTTCGTAGATTGAGAATACACTACAAGTTCCTATAAAAAGGTTAGAACAATAACAAGATGTGGTAGAGAGACTAAGATATAGTCTCTAGTGTATGGAGTGTGGCAAAGAGGGACATCATAGAAATGAGTGTCTTAAAGTAAAAATGAAATTATGTGATATATATAAAATTATGGGACATGTGTCATATCAATGCCACCTTCTCTAGTAGTATGTAAAGAATCTACATACATTATACTATAACTTTTTTAAGTCTAATAATCATGATGAAAATAACTATAGAGCCCTTCAAAAACTAAAATAAGACATCACTAAAAATGTATTTGTAGTCATTGCTCAACAAAAAACTATTACAACTCAAACTAATCCCATTTATGAAGCCAATAGATAAGGTACTGACCTTGAAACCACACATTAGACACTAAAGATACCAGTGTTTCATCTTGTAGAAATGCCTAATTGCAATAAGCCTATAAAAAATTGGACACCTCCTATCTATAATTAGAATTCTTGGAATATGGTGATTCTACATTCATAATAGCCTATATGGGAATCATAGTCATCCAACCCCAATATGGTGGTTATGCAAGTGTACAACAGCCTCAAAAATGGAGTGCCCAACATAATCCTATAGAATATGGACTGCAACAATCTTATAATTGGGGATTTTAAACTAATATAGGAAGAGGTGGATATAGGGGAGGTTATCAAAGAGGTGAGCAAAGAAGAAGTGGAAATGGTTCTCAGAGATAGCTTATTCAGTGTTATATGTGTGAAGAATTCAACCATGTATAGGGGAATTGAATAGCAAATCCCCAATGGGAAGCCTACTATGCCTATTATCATATGTTAGATAATGATGACACTGAAGACTATCTAGTCCTAGAGAAATAACATGCAAAAAAAGTAGTGGAAAATGTTAACTTAATCAATGCAGAGCCTTGGGAAGATGTTATTATGTAGGTAGTAATGTGAAGACAACTTGTAGAGCAAGGATTATCTCTTATCAAAAAACAACAAAACCATGGCGTAAATAACGTTTGTGTAGATAAGTATCATGAACCTCCTACTGAGAAAGGCCTAATGAAAGAAGCTATGCATATTCTAAAAACCATACAATAACAATGGACTACAGAGACTAATGATGCCACCATTAATACACAAATATATGGACAAATAGTGCACATTATGTGCCAAGATGGAATTGTGATTGCACTAATAGATTTGCTCAAACTATTAAGTACCCTATGAAATGAGGACATATCATAAAACATATCTAACTTACTCCATAAGTTATTAGAGTGTGCATAAAAAGGATAATAAAGAATGGATAAACTAGTTTGGTATGTAAAGATGAAGAAGCCATGGGACATAGATGCAAGGATGGACATAGAGATAGCAGGGTATGAAATACCTAACGTAGTCTTTGACTTTAGAAGCATAATAAGTATTATTCCCAAGTCACCATGGGAAGCCATTGGTAGACCACCATTGAACTATAGTCTAGTCACACTCAACTTTGTGGATTATAGATGAGTGGAATCTATTAGATGCTTGGAAGATGTGGAGATCAAAATCACAGACCTCAGTCTATAAGGAGATTTTGAAGTCAGTGACAAGAAGATAAAGGCTGCCATTATCTTGCGCTTATTGGAAAGAAATGGGCTTATGATGGCCAGATGATAATCAACAAATTTCTAGGCCAATTGGAATCATACCAAGATGACAATGTCATTATAATCCCATTAAACAAAGCAGAGGCCAAATCATACATAATACCTAAGGAGCCAGAATCTCCATATTGTCATATAGGGAATAGTTGGATGAAAGTTAATGCATAGGAACTACGAGAACTATGAGGTATGGACTACAATATTTTGTACCATAACTCCAAAAATTCACTCCAACCTCTAAGAAGTGAATAACTACCATATGAGACTATGCAACCAACATACGAGCCAATGATGAACCATACAGATGTGCTACAACTAGATAAAACTGACATGCGATCTATGTCAGTAAGATCTCCCACCCATTCTAAAGTAGATTTTGTATATTAGATAGGTTGCATAGATAAGGACTATATCGATCCTATGCCAAAAGGTGTGCTACCTTGGGATACAATGTCTTTAATCAATGGTGATTTAGATACTCATATGTTGAATTTGTCAAAAGTGGACCATGAAATAAGACCTCTACACATGGTCTTTGAAATTAAGTGTCAAATACCTCAGTATTTTACAACTGAGGATATCAACCAATTCATTCTATAATTTCAAAAGTATGTGCCAGACATTGATCAAAGGGTTAGCACACTTAATTATACACCAAAAGAAATCATTACTAACTGGTGGTAAGTGCATCATGATGAAAATCTATACTGAGAAGAAGTACATGAAATGATGATTGCACAATTTAAATTTTCATAAGGGGTGAGATGAGATTGGTTGATCGTTCAAGAAGGGGATTGTCAAGAGCTCTATGCATATATGTGTATTGAAGTTCAAAATTCAGAGGGAGTAACTTCTAAATATTGGGTACATTATTTTAAGTATACCCTAGTGGTTTTTCTAACTACTTGGCATATACACCGAGAGAGTTGTAGGGAAATGAAGCACTTGAAATAGGTTTAGTATGATTTCATCCAAACATTCATCTTTGAAAGTGAAAACCCAATGGAGCATCAAACACTACAAAAATTGAAAGTTTTTCTATGTCATGGAAGGATTAAAGACATAGATAACTTGATGGAGTCCACATCATAGTAGAACGTAGCCAATGACTTGAATGATACCTTACAAATATACTAGGAGGAGAAAAGTAAAAAATGCATCAAAATGTAGATGTGTCATGGAATACAAAAACAACATGAATTGACCTCAAACTCAAAAATCAAAGATATGGATCTCATAGATTTATTTGAACTAAAAAGAGAAGTTGAACAATTAGCAAAGCCGATTATAGGAAAAACTGAAGAGGATAGAATCTAACACATTAATATACCAGAGAGGGAAGGACAATGAGCACTAAGAGATTAAGTTCCCGAGGAAGAATGCAAAATGTATCAAGACCCTTTGAAGGAATATATTGGAAACATCAACATAGTGAATGCTCCAAAAATGGCACACATTGGGGATTACTAGATTCAAGCAGACATCTCAAAATTCATGCATCTCTTAAGGGATTTCAAGATGCGTTCCTGATCAATTTTATATAAGTCAAAGGTGTAGATCCTTCCCTAGGGAAAATTCATATAAAATTGAAAGAGTGTGCATGACCGATCAAGAAAATCTTGTATCGCCTGAATCCCAACATGAAGCTAAAGGTAAAAGCTGAAATCGATTGCATGCAAGAAGAAAGAATCATATTTCCCCTAGAAAAAGCCGATTGGGTAAGTCCAATGATAGTGCAACAAAAAAATAGGTAAAATTTGAGTTTGTTGAGATTATCGTAGTCTGAATGATGCTTGCATGAAGGATCCCTTCCCATACCTTTCATAGATGAAGTGCTTGAGGTTGTTGTAGGACACGAGGTCTATTCATTATATAAACAACTTTAGTGGTTATCGTTAGATACCAATTATAGAGGATGATTGATCCAAGACCATGTTTGCCTTAAATTGGGGCTCATTTGCCATTAGGGTAATGCATTTTGGATTGAAAAATGCACCCATAGTTTTCTCTAAAGTTGTAGTGACTGCATTCAAATATTTTATCCATGACCTTTTGGAAGTTTATTTGGATGATTGGGAGATGTTTTCATTATTTAAGAATCACTTGTTCAAACTTAGATTGATGCTAAAAAGATGAAGGACATTGTGAATTACCCTAAATTTAGAAAAATGTTTGATCTTTCACACCCTTTGGGGTTTTGCTAGTGTTGATGCCTCTATGTGTATCATAAGTGCTCTCAGTGTTTAAAGAACACTTATCATTTTAGAACTCATAGATTTCAAAGCATGAGTTTTAGGTTATGATAATTAGATTATCCTTGGTGAAATAGAGACAGAGCATGCAGACTATTCCACAACATTTATATTAATTGCTAGTTGGGAGCCACCTTGGTCATTAATCGTCTTTACAAGGTATGAAGTATCTATGCTAGTTTTAGTGAATTATGATCAAACTCTAATATAAGTTTATTCAAGAATGAATATTTACAATGATACTTAAACTAGAGTGATTTGGTTAAAAAGAAGCAAAATGAAGGGTATAGCAGAAAGAATGTGTGTGATTGTAAGTCCTTTCCTCAAACATCATGACAAGCTTTAAATTCTAACTGAACTTACATTTAACGAATATATAGTACACAATAGTAGATGCTCAAAACCCACAACACACCAGGCAAGTATCTAAGGAAAATATTAAGGAATATATGTAAGAACTGACTTTGTTGTAAATATTTACAACTACATTAAAATAACATTTGCACATTTTAATGTAGAGCAAATAAAATGAAGCAAATTAAAGAGCATTCAACTAATCTAGCATTGGCACAAATTAACAACCCTATATCAAAGATGAACATTTAGAATTCATAAAAACCATTCAAATCTAAGTCTTAGAATAAACAATTGATAGAGAAGCCATGATACAATTCACACAAACAATTAAGATAAACTTTATAGTATTCTCCACTTGTATTAAATTTCTCAAAAAAGTTATAAGATAGTTTTATCTCTTAGGACTCCCTCCCTTTACAAATGGTAATATTGTCTTTTATAGGAGATTAAGATAGTATAACGGTCAGTCATGATAGCTACAAGTGTACAAAAGTAAAGATAGTTATCCATTTTTATAAAGTTTCTAGAATACATTCCCCTTTTCCCAAGTGGACTGGCCTATATGCAAATGTGTTATCAATTTTGCACGTGCCTTTACAAAAAAAATATTCTATTTTTGAATATTACAAAGTTTCCAACAAAATAGAATATTATTAGCTATCTAGTGGGTCCTGGGTTGAAGAACTCCCTTGTTGCTACTGAAGAATCATCATGGCCTTTTAGTGTTGTTCATCAACCAACTTTAAATTGATAGCTAGCTCTAGGAGGCACTCATCTTCTTGGTTAGCCAAGTCTTCAAAATCACTATCATATCTTGTCATGGCTTCTTTGATGTTCTTTGACTTGACAATCTTCTCTTCTATAGTTAGGATCATATTCATGACCCTATTGTTGTTGGTCCTAGACTTGCCTTGGCTCTTGCTTCTTACTTATTGCATGACCAAGGTGACTATGTGCTTGTATTCATCATCTGTAATGATGCTTAGGGAGTTGAGTTTTGTAGGATTAGTAATCATGGTTATAAGGAGTTATTCAATTATATCCATCAGCTCTTCGTCATTTCTTAGGAGCCTTTCTAACTTCCTTGACCATATACCCAAACCTTGGATTTTATCAACAATTAATCCCATGATTGTGTTTAAATGGGCCAAGCTAATGGTTTTGAAACCAGTAATTTGATCCTCAACTAGTATGGTTATCAGCTCCTTCAGTTTATCCTTTGAATTTTGCCATTGGGCTATTACACCCTTCGCTACTGCATCTTGTTGGGGTAGTGGACTCTATCTTTCCTTCATTGTCTTCAAATGGTCAAACATATCATAGAAAGATGCCTCAAACATCTTGATCATTTCATCAGGGATTGACAAAACAACCTACTTCTCAAGATTTTCCTTTTGTTTTTTTAGGTTCTTTATTTTTTGATTCATACCTTTGATGCCTGCTTTTAGTTGGGTTGAATGAGCATCAACAAATCCAAATATATCCTCTTCATGGATTGGGTATTCACTAGATCCCTAACCTCCTACTAGAGTCATGCCAGTAAATGGTTCAAATCTCTGAAAATTGAGCTCTTCACCCCCAATCATGGCTTTCTTTCTTGTCACTCTTTCTAGTCCTACAGTCTCTGGGTTGAACTACACACTGACTAATGATTTTGTCACCTTTAGGGGTTCTGGAATCTCCATTTATGTGATTTTTGAGGCCTCAAGAGTGTCCACCTGAATGCCACTTAACCCCCCCAAGGGTTGTCATCTTTATTTATTGCTCTTCCTTCATCAAAGCAACTATCCATGGCTTGAGCTCATCATGGACAATGATGTCAAGCACATTGGTCATGGCCCATGAATGGTGTAGGATTGGAATCATTTGCAATTTTCCATATAATAATGATTTAGGAATGATTAGACCATAAATAGGATTCTCATCACTTAATAAGTTAACTCCATTAAAAGGATGAGTGAAGGTTAACTTTGGTTTCTTCCTTCCAATCAGAACCAATGCTAAAGTAGCCTTCCTCTTTTGTAGGGGTGTAATTGAAACTATGCCCAAAGCTATCTCCTTCCCTTTTTCCTTTTCTACTTCTTTGGCTTGGGCTTGAGGTTATTCAACTTGTTCCTCTTCTTCATTTGATCTATAGGCATCAACAAGCACTTTGAGTGCATCCTTCACTATCTCCTTAGGACCTAGTGCAATCATATCAATGTACTCAATTGGGGACTCTGGTCTATTAGGTTGGGTTGAAGATGATTCCCCTCAACTAGGTCTCTCTTTCAATATCTCCTTCTCATACCCCTTTGCAACTTGTACTTGAGGTAATTTTACTTTTGCTTTTGGCTATTCTAGAGGGGGCCTAGAAGAGGGTCTAGGTAACAAGTGATATTGCATGGGTCCCATCTACCCTATTTCATTGAGTGGTTTCTCATATCTAGCCAACCTAGCCTTAGGCTTGATATTATGCTTCTTTAGCCTGGATAATACTTCCATGAAATTGGAGGCCCTAATATGCATTGTGTCATGGAAACTAGGTTGGTGTTCATAGATACTGTTTAGTATTTTTTGTTTCAAATGCTTCATAACCCTATCATAAGGGTCATGTGCCTTAACTCATCCAGCTATAAAATGAAGAAGTCTCTATGCTTGGAGATAATGTCTACCTACTCCCAATCCTGTAACACAATTCTATTTATGGCCAAAGGAAAAGGGTGGAGTTCCTTCCTTTTGCTCTTGCATACTCCGTCCATACCATGGAACAATTGGCATGCTATTTCTTGATCTACCAATTTAGTAGGCACATGGACTAGTGATTTGAGTGGTTGAGTCAGGGTCCCTTCTATTCTAATTATAGTGTAGTCTGAATAGAACTAGATATCCCCAATCAGCTCCACATAATTCTTGATTAGAGGGATGACCCTACCCATAGGGATCTCTGTAATGGCTTCTGCTAAAGTTAGATATACACAATCACAAATGAATTGTATATTCTATCTATACTTGAATATATGCAATTTGGAATAGTAATGGGAAATAGTTGGTCTTACCTCAAGTGACCAATTCTTCATGTCAAATATTTTGGTGGTGGATAGTAGGGCATCTAAATGATAGGACATCATAAAAAAGCGATTGCTGGTTTTTTTATTTATGGCCGAGAATTGTTGCTTCAAGCAAATGTTTATCATATCACCTATTGGGGGAGTGAGTCCCTTTTCAACCATGAAATATACATAAGACACCCAGATTTTGTTAACATAGGTGGTGGAGGGGGCCCCAGACAATATATTCAGTAGTGTCATGATTATTATAATTCCCTCCCTAAACTAGGCAATTGAGATCTTACCAGTGGGGTCAATGACTACGTGGGTTCCCGTGTACATCCATGGGGTAAGGATGGATTTCATGTCATTTTTGCTTAACCATTATCTAATTATGGGCAAGTTTACCTAAGGATTGCATAGCTTATAATAAATTTCAAATGCAAGAGGGGAGATATATGCTACCTTTTTAAAACTATGCTCATGCACTATCATGTCCTGATCAATCTTGCAATACTTGAAAATAGGAGCAATGACATCTATATAGTGTAATACCTCAAGTTTTTCTACCACAAAGTGGAAATGAGTCATTTGAAATGAGACCAGATCATTGTATCTCTTATTGATTGTGGAATTCTTCTACTCTTCCTTTGTGATAGCTTGCATCTCTTCAATAGTCCAAAAAAGTTTGGACTAGTTTTTATCCCCAATGTTTAATGATGCATCATCAAATTCGATATCCTTGAAGATCCTTCCTTCCATGTCTGAGGTTAAATATAATTTTATGTCCTTCCTTTGCTATTGTCTTCGAGCCACCATGATTGTGAGTTTTGTAAATTGCTTACTAGTAGCCTACAAATTGTTTATGGATTGGTTTGCTCTCATCTAGATGGAAATAGGGCTCTTCTCTAGCTCGACTGTGATTGATTTAGGCTTAAATTAGGGCTTTCTATGAAGGTTAGGGATTATCTATAGCTTTAATGGTGATGGTTACTTAGAATTAGGCAAATTCATGCCTTGGATTTGATTTACCCCCTTACCTTTATAACTTTGCCTTTTCAAGCCCAGAAAATATTTGATTTTATCATTTTATGCTTATGTGGCATCTATTCAACAGTTTTCATGGAATTTTCATTGATGTTTTTCAAGCACTAGCTGTTGCCTTTTAAAAATTTGCTTTGTCTCGCGCCATTGGATCTCTATGCATGAATCAACGTAGGTTATTGATCATGATCTTGGGATTTGCATGTTATTGGTTCTTGTCTGGCTTGGGCTTTGTAGATATGCCACTTGGCATCCTTGTGGGCCTCTTGGGCTTTGTATTAGTCACGTAGGGAACATGTGTTTTTATGCATCAAACCCATGGGCCTTCGTAGGTTCTATTGAATAGTTCATGTTGATTATGCTCTGTTCGATCACCTTACTTTATTAACCATGAGTTGTCAATCCTACAAAGGTGCACAAACTTTAATTAGCATTGGGATTAAAAAAGGGAACATAGGATAAAGACTTTATGTTAAAGTTTATCTCATGTTAATAAACATGATATAAACTTTAGGATAAAGTATTTAAGCGAAGTCCTAGAACATAATATAAAGGGGCCTCCCCTAAATGATAATTGGACCTAATGCAAGGCTTTAACCTAAGGTTTTATCATGTTAATAAATCTGATAGAACTTTAGTTAAAGGTCTATTATCTATGTTTTATGGCAATGGGCCCTCTCATTAAATTAAAACATAATATAAGTCTTTAGCCTAAGGTTTATCATGTTAACAAATACAATTGGAACCATAAGATAAAGACTTAGATTAAGTCTATGTCTATGAATATTAGACTATAGGATCATTTTACCATTGAGGCTCAAAGACCCTAAGCATTTTTATATTTTCCAAAGGGGGTCCCATTGATTTGCAACCTAATTAACAAGATTTAGCAATGTTTTAAAACATATTCATTTGCTTAAGCAAGGTGGTTGATGAGCTTGAATTTGACAGCCTTGAAAACATCAATGAGGGCCTCATGGGCATCAAATAATGTTCATGAGAACATAAAATTTAAGTTCATGAAGCTCATTAGGTTCTATAGATCTTGAATTTGAGAGTCTCCATCTGATCATCTTTTGTGAGTAAACACATACCGTCAATCATGATTTGAATGAATACACACCATTGGTTCCTACAATCAGAAGAGCATCGAGTTAGCTCTAGGCCACGTATGAAAATTAGACTAAGTTATAAGCTTAAGTCTTCAAAGCATAATAAAACATGACCCTTCAGATATTATAATCATAATATAAGGTTTTAGCCTATGGTTTCATTGTATTAACAAAATACAATAAACCTTAAGGTGAAAACTTATGTTAAGTCTAGTTTAATGCATGAAGCCTTTTTTAAACATTAAGCTTAGTTGTGGGAGTGCAACATGTCGATTATGTGGGGCTCCTAAGCTTTGACCCTACTGACCTTGGGAAGGACCCACAGACCATCGACCGAGATCTGGGTTCCTGAGATAGTGAGACTTATCATTCTTGGGGGACTTCTATGGATCTTTGACATTATAACGTTGTGTTCACTCCATCAAATCTATTTCATGTGAGCAGCCATAGATCATTGATCTTGATCTTGATACTTGCATATGATTGGTTCTTCTAATCAGAAATAGATTAAGTGGGGTTGGGACTATATAAAAATGGGATCAAATTACCATATGAGTCTTAAGTCCTTAAATAAAGGGGCCTTTTGAATGATTAAAGGCCTAACATAAGTTTTATCCTAAGGTTTTATTGTATTAATACATGAAATTGAGACCTTAGGTAAAACTTAAGCTAAATTTGTGCTTAATAAAAGGGATCCCCTTTAAGCTTTGATCTTGGTGTCACGTCATTGGATATTTAACCCTTGCTTAAGCGTGGACTGTCAATCTTGATTTGGGTGGTTACCTGGGATTGGTTCAATGGATCAAGGCTTTAGATTTGTCAAGCCTCCTTTGTTATGTCCGATCATCTGGTCCTAACGAAGTGAAAGCCATCAATTCTGTAAAGAGGCAAGATACTTAAGTTAGGGCTAGTTAATGTGGGCACTTAGGCTAATGTCTTAATACTAGGGTCCAATTCATGTTAATAAAAATGAACGGGTCCTTAAGACTAAGACTTTAGTCCAATTTTGTAATAAAGGGGACCATGTGACATAAAGTGAGACTAAGTTAAGAAAAAAAAAGGTCCCTATAAACATAAAGTTAAACCCTGTTTATAATAAAAGGGGAGCCAAAGGGGCTTATAATATAAAAGGACCAAACCTATAATTTTAGACTAAGGTTTGGTCATGTTGAAAAATAGGACCAAGCCTTAACATAAAATTTAGGCTTAAGCTTAAAGAATGTCTAAAATGTTCCCATCAAATTTGCTCTCACCAAATTGGATTTGAACCAAGGGTCTAAGCTAGGGTTTTTTGAAGGAGGGCTTCAGAACATGAATCCAACTTTGAGTTCTCACAAACCAAAGGCTAATAAAACCTGAATAGGTTTAATCTGCAAACTCTGAGTGTAGTTCATTACATGAGGGTCCCATGAAACCTACAACTGAAATATGAAGATCTATTTTTGGCAACATTAGACAAGGTTAAAGTAGAAACATGAACAAATAGGCCAACGTTATCCGGTGTGGATGATCTTCAAATTTAAATAATGTGCAAAACATGTCAAGTTTTCAGTATTAAGGTTCAAAGTTTTCACAAAGATCCCTATTTTTTAGAAATGGGGTATGTTGACCTCAAGAAATGGAGACTTCTATGGGAAACATAGAATATGTTAGAACTTAGAGACTCTAGTTTAGACCAATAACTAGGTCACTTATTCCACTTGATCAATGCCATTATCATGATCAGTTCATGATTGAAACAATCCTTGCATGTGTAGAATTAGGATCAAACATCAAGGCATAGCCATGCTATGTGTCTTCTTTGATTCCACTTACTATTTGCCATGGGATTTAGGGGATAACTCCCTGATTTCATGCCTTTAATCATTAACACTAACTTAGAGCATGTTTAGATATTTATTAAGAACCATGTTTCTAGTTTAGGGAAGGCTTGAGTATTGCTCTACTACCAGCCAAGCATCCATAGCCCTGATAGAAACGCCTTTGGTTCTACTCACGGCCTTGCTCCACTACTAGCTAGACATCTATAGCCCTAGTGGAGATTACCGAAATCACCTTTTCTTGAAGAGATTTTGAGTTTACAATAAGTTCTTGTTTTTTTTATTTTTTAGGTCTTTAAGGCTTTCTAATAAAAGCTAAGAACCAGGGTATCTAGGTTCAAGGATTTGGTCAAGTGTTTGATCTTTAGATAATCACCTATGGTTGCAACTTTTGTCCAAGGAAAGGATGTTTGTTAAGTGCAAGCATGATTGTGCCTTAATAGATTAAGCTTTTATTCTACTTGTACAATTTTTCTTAAAACCAAGTTTAGGTTAAAATAATGTTTAAGGTCTTATGGAACAGTTAACCTATCCACCAGTCTTTACTAGTTTCTTTAAATTATAAGATCAAACTCATATCTCAAATCCATGGTCAACATATACATAGGTTTCATATCTGCATCTCTAAATTTCAGGAGTATTTTAGCAAACTAAATGAACTTTGAGGTGAGGTTTATCCCAAGAGGACTTATTGGACGCAAGGAACACAACAACAGAAAGGAAACACACAATATAAAATAAAGAAGTAAGTAAAATTATACAAACTTATGTACAAAAAAGGGACAAGAAGAAAAAGGGACAAAAATAGAAACTAAACTAGCCTACCTACACCAACTCTAACCATTCGTATAGATTTACTCCATGAAGATTCCAAGGGGAGCAATAGAGAAGTAACGCTTGAGATATTACCCATTGGTGGGTAGTGTGAATTATGTTCCTTATAGGTCTTTCAGTTTGAAGGTGTTATCTCCAAATGTATCTGCAATCTGATAGGGGTTAATCCATAGAGATGTGAACTTGCCATGTTTGCCCTTGGGCTTAGATGCTTTGTCCCAGAGAAGAATTAAGTCTCCTTGTCTGAACACCTTTATCTTTGATCGCTTGTCAAACCACCTCTTTACTATATTTTGGTGCCTACTAAAGTTAGAAAAAGATTCTTCTCATGCATCTTCCATCTAAATAATGTTCAATAGCCTTGAATATGTAAGTTCTTGGTCTTCCTTCATATATTTTTGCATAAACTTGTAAGTTAAAAGCTTGAGTGAGATGGGGAATACAGGTTCTTGGCAATATATCAATAGGAAGGGGGATGCTTTAAGGGCCTACTTGACTCTTGTTATGTCTTCCCAAAGGGTCTATTTAAGAAGCTTATGTCACGTTCTAGGTTTGTTTGTAGCAGACTTCTTAATTGCCTTCATCAAGTTCTTGTTGTTGATTCAGACACTCCATTACCTTGAGGATAATGGTTTGATGAGAACTTGAGGATAAAACCATTATCATATGCCCATTTTTTCATTTCTATGGATATGAATGCTGACCCGTTCTCACATACCAAAGAGAGTGGAGTCCCAAATCTGGTGCATATGTTTTCTTCTAGAAACTGGATCACTTCTTCAGTTTTGCATCGTTTCATAACTGGTGCCTCAGTCCATTTAGTGGAATAGTTAGTTAATGTTAGAACATACTTATGACCTTTTGATGAGTTAGGATTGATGACTCCAATAAAATCCAATCCTCACTGTGCAAAGGGTTTATCAACCATTACTAATTGCAATGGCATTACTATTTTTGGTTCTTTTGTGCTGAATATCTGACATGAATGGAATTCTCTTACATGTTTGTGAGCATCTTTAAAGATGGTGGGCCAATAATAGCCATCCCTAAGGATCTTGTGAGTTGTGGTTCTCCTAAATGGGTGTCCACTTCCTAATTTATCATGAAAAGTGCTTATTATCTCAATAGCTTATTCCTTAGAAACACATCTCATGTACACACCTTCAAAGTTCTTTTGGTATAGGATTTCATTCTTGATCAAGTAATGAGCTATCTTGAGCTTCAGGGCTCTTTTTTTCTCTCTAGTTAGTTCTTTAGGATAAGTGCCATTGATCAATAAGTGAATGATGGGATCATACCAATCATTAGGTTGAAAATTATACTAATCAACCTGCATAATGCTTAGTTTGGGGTTAGTGTTGGCAATCATTTGGATTAGGTCTTAACACCTTATCAATTTTGCAGTCTTCATCTCTATGTCATATTCCTGAAGAACAGACACCCACTTACCTCTTCATTCTCCAAGATCATTCTAAGTTAGCATTAACTTAGTGGTTGGATCTAAAAGAATGGCATGCACTTTATTCCTAAGAATGTAGTGTCTAAATTTCTTGATGGCTTTGACCAATGCAAAAGCTTTTTTTATCAATTAAAGGATAATTTAACTCAACATTTTTCAAGTTAGTGCTCATTAAATTAGTTGGATGATCATACCCATCTATATTTAGATTTAAAATAATAACAATAGTGTGACCAGAGGAAAAGAGTAGAGATAAAAATACTTTGAAAAGTCTAGACTTAAAAAGACTAGATCTTTTACTGATTGCCTCTTTGATATCTCCAAAGGCCCTCTTTGACTTCTCATTCCATGAGACTTTAGCATCCTTCTTCAGCATATCATTTAATGACTTGACAATTTACGCAAAGCTAGAAATGAATTTTCTCACAAAGTTTATTTTGTCAAAAAATGATTTTAATTCTTTTTTACTATTGAGAGGCTCTATATTTGATATGGCTTCCACTCTTTTAGGATCTATGGAGATTCCATTTTTAGTGATAACATGGCATAACAATTTACCCTTAATGACATAAAAAATGCTTTTCTTAGGGTTGAGAGAAATTCCATACCTTTTGCACCTTTCAAATACTTGTTGTAAATGCATGAAATGGTCCTCCATATTCTTAGATAAAATTGTTAGATCATCCGTGTAAATTATAATGCACTTACCAATTAAACCTTCGAAGGCATGGTCCATGGCCCTTTGAAAAGTGGATTCTGTATTTATCAGTCCAAAAGGCATTATTTTGTATGTAAAGGCACCCCACTTAGTTGCAAATGTTATCTTCATTCTATCTTTCTTGTTTACCAGCACCTAATTGTACCTTGAAAAACCATCAAGAAAAGACATCATGGCTAAACCAAAAATAATTTGTATTACTTGGTCAAGATATGGGAGAGGATAGTTATCTTTTTTGGATGATTTATTTAGATTCTTAAAATCAATGCATAATCTAATTTCACCATTATTTTTTCTAACTAGTATCAAATTGGCAACTTATGTAGAGTTTCTGATGGGAAATACAATTCTAGCATCCAACAATCTCTTGACTTCCTTGAAAATCATGGGTTCTAAAATAAGATTTACAGGTCTTTGATTTTGCCTGAAAGGTTTCAAATTTTCTCTAAGAGGTATGGTATGAGTGATGACCCTTGGATGAAAAACCTTCAAGTTTTCATATGACCAATCCATTGCATATTTGTACTATGTCAATAGTTCTTTGACCCCTTTATTTTCAACACTGGTACATGATTTTCCAATGTTGACTAGTCGAGGTTGATCTTAAGGTGCAAGATCAACTACATTGTAATCTTTTCCACTCACTTTGGGAACCTTAGAGGCTTCGACTAGCTTATCTTAATCAAACAATGTTTCTAAGGCAATCATTCCCTTAGGGATCTTGTTGTCATTCAACTCCATGACTTTGCCATCAAATTTGTTCTCAAGGGTGGTTTCATCAGCCTTATCCATGATCTGGGCCTCAAATTCTCCTGAAATGGCCATGAAATTTAGGATTTGTTGGTCATCACTAAATACTTGCTAATGGTTTACATTATTTGGGACAAAAGGATAGGGTATTAGCTCAATTCTAAAGTTCAATGAGTCCTAGTCAAGCATGAGGTTAGCTACAGTAGAGGCTAGTTCATCGACAGCTTTATTTTCCTCCCTAGGGATATAGACAATATTGAAGGCATCAAAAGACTCAACTAAATCCTAAACCCTAAATATATACCTCTTAAGGTATGACAATTCACATTGATATTTGCTCTTTACTTAATTGACTACTAGTTATGAGTCACCATAAACTAGTAGTTCCTTGATTTTGTTCTTGATGGCAAACTGTAGACCTAAGATGAGAGCCTCATATTCTATAAGGTTATTGGTACATGGGAACTGAAGCCTGTAAGAAGCATGATATTTCTTATCAACAGGGTCAGTTAGAACAATGCCCACCCTAGATCCAGATTTACACCTATCCCCATCAAAATGCATCTTCCATAATCTAGGAATAGTATGAAAAGGCTTAGAATTACTTATTTTAGAAATTTTGAGAGTGAAATCTCCCAAATTAGAGTCAACTATGTTCATTTTTTCATTGATAGCATTATATTATGTAATCATATGTTTCATCCTTGGTTCTCTTTCTACTCTAATTTGTTTTGGAACTTTTTTCAAGGCAGCCATAGATGTGAACAGTTTGTGGATATATATTTATTTAAAGCTTTTATCCATACTCCGCTTCAAAGAAACCCGTAGACATCAGGGATGTTTATCACTTGGATATCTATGAATTGTTGGACTCTTGGCTTAGAAGCTAGTTGTATGTGGACATTTAAATTCTCCTATCACTTTGACCCTAGACTTATCTAATTGGGTGATAACCCTATTAGACTTAATGGGGGTCAAACCAAGTTGCTCAAAAATACTTGTAGGTATGATATTTATACAGGCACTAGAATCTAACAAATAGTTATGCAAGTTCTTATCAAGCATTCTAATTATATGCAGGAAGGGTGGGGACTCGGTCTTAGATTTATATATAGATGCATTTACATTATCAGTCTTGGACATCTTGCCAAGATTTTTGAACAAGGAATCTAGCAAGATATCTCTTTGCTTAGTTATATATGTTAATTCATTCAAAGTAATGTTAGATTTAATTTTCTTCATGTCTTCTACAATATTATACCCAATTTTGTTTGAAGGAATAGATGTATCAGTACTCTATTTATAAGTACTTCCCTTTGGAGGCTCTAGGTTATTATCCGATGCAGTGTCTAGAGGAATGCCACAGTTGTTTGAAGAAGTAGAAGTAGTCAAAGGCTACCTCTTTTCCCTATTTCTTAGAGGATATGTCTTCTTTAAGAACTGCTAGAAGGAATGAACCTCTTCAAGGGCATCATCAAGTTCATTATCTTCTTGGAAGGGGAAATCAAATGTTTCCACCATGAAAGTTTGGTCAATAAGCTTGGATCCTAAAGTACTTGCACCATTATCTTTGTTAGGTATTATCTCAAAAGTGTCCAACTCTTCTTGAAAGGCTTCAAAAGCTTTACATAACTCAATGCAATCAATTTTTTCATGCTTAGTAATACAATGAACTCTACAATAATTTGCTAATGAAACATCAATAAGATTAATATTCATGTTCTTATCAGTAGGTGATTCATTGCTTATATTTTTATGGAAGCTATCATTCTAAAACCTATTATTTGGTCTATTAAACCTCTAGAAAGAGAAGTTCCTTCTTCAGCTCTCACCAATGTGACTAACATGTTTTTGTAAGTGAAGAAAGTTTGTGCTAAGCTTTTGGACCATTTTTAAAATAGAGTCAATCTCACTTTTGGGGGTCTCAGAGTTATGAACTTGGTTAGCACTAGAGGTTGGTATTAATGCCTTCTAATCATTTGGGCTAAATCTAGTTGCAACATGGCCTAGGAATCCTAAGTTTTGATTAGGGTAGCATGATTTAAGGGTAACTAGTTTATCATTGGGATCTAATTCAGGGTTGGCCTATTTTGATTATTATTGGGAAATATATTCAAGATAGGAATATGTGGATTAAAATTTGGGATAGAGTAGGCCATTTTTCCTTGGGGCCACATTTGATCATTAATGATCATTACTTCAAAATAGGCATGGGCTAAGATGGTTATGACTGGGAGAGACCTCTTCAAGAAAATAGAAGTCATAAGATCAACTGCATCTTTATAGATTTTTAAAGCCAAAACCTCATCAAGTTTGTAGGGATCTATGGTTCAGATGTGCATCTTTTGAAACCTAGCAGTGACCTTATGGACTCACTAGCATCTCTTCTGATGGTGGTAAATTATTGATATAGGATATAGGGACTGATGACCTTACCAAATTGGTCAATAAAGACATTGTTAAAACCATCCCAGCTAGTAATGTAATTATTAGTCAAATTAAGAAACCATTCATATGCAACATCCCTAAATGTAAAAGGAAATAACCTACAGGCTTTGTCTTCATGGATGACATTTAATAATCTTAATACAGCTTTGAATGATTTAATGTTCTCTTCAGTAATTACAATACCATTTGGACTAAATGTTGACAAATATTTCTTGAGATTACAAGGGAGATCATACACTACACCTAGCACATTGATGGAAGAATCACCTAACCATGCCATACCTCAATGAAGGTTAAACATAGGATTACCTTGGAGTGGTAAAGCTGGCAAAGACTTCAAACACCTACGCCTACCTTTGTCTCACCTAGCTTTCCTGTGGATCTCTAGTTCCAATAGAGGCTCTCTTGTTTCTAAATGTGATCTCATTCTAATTTTCGGTAATTCTAGCTTGAGGACTTTGGATCTTGTTTGAAGTACGATGTGTCAAACCAACCTTTACAAAGAATAAGGATTATGCTTGGACATTAAGTAAATTTTGCAAAAATTTATACAAAAATGACAAAGGATGCTAATATTTAACTAAGTTAGCTCAAAGATGTTTTTAATTACATAAATATGATCAATCTTTACACTTCTAAGCTTAAATAAACTCATATTTATAAAATATCTTCTAATATTTGACCAAAATAAGCTATTTCTAACCTCAAATACTTCAGATTCTCATATCTTAAGCTATCTTTACCAGAATTAAGCATCTATCTTCAAATAACTTTGATTTTTGTCTTAAAAAAGCACAAAAATGGGTCAAAGACCATGAAAATTGATGATCTGTACACTTTCGAGAAAAGAATACGTAAATATGTAAAGATAACACCAATATTTGATCAAAACAAAAAAAAATTAGTGATCTTACAAATTCAAAAAGATAGGCCCTCCTTATAGCGTCAGTGGAGCTTCATGCTATTGATGACTTTATATGTATCGCAGGTGCAAACAATGTTTAAAGAACACTTCTCATTTTAAAACTTAGGGAGTTCAAAACATGAGTTATAGGTTGTGATAATTAAATTATCCTTGGTGAAATAGAGATAGAGCATGTGGACTGCTTCACAACATTTATATTAATTGGTGGTTAGGAGCCACCTTGGTCTTTAATAATCTTTATAGGGTATGAAGTATCTATGTTAGTTCTGGTGAATTATGATCAAACTCTAATCTAAGTTTATTCAAGAATGAATATTTATAATGATACTTAAACTAGAGTGATTTGGTTAAAAAGAAGCAAAAAGAAGGGTACGGCAAAAATAAAGTATGTGATTGTTGGTCCTTTCTTCAAACATCATAACAAGGTTTAAATTATAACTGAACATGCATTTAACCAATATATAGTGCAAAATAACAGATGCTCAAATCCCACTACACACCAGGCAAGTATCTAAGGAAAATAAGAAGGAATATAAGTAAGAACCAAATTTGCTTAAATAATTTACTATTGCATTCAAATAGCATTTGTACATTTTAATGTAGAGCAAATAAAATGAAGCAAATTCAAGATCATTTAACTAATCTAGCATTGGCACAAATTAACAACCCTATATCAAAGATGCACATTTATAATTCCTAAAAATCATTCAAATCTGAATCCTAAAATAGAAAATTAAGAGAGAAGCCATGATACAATTCACACAAACTTTATAGTATTTATAGATTGTATTAATTTGCTCAAAAATGTTACAAGATAGTTTTAGCTATTAGAACTCCCTCACTTTACAAATGGTAATACTATTTTCTATAAGAGGCTAAGGTAGTATATCAATCATTCATGATAACTATAAACATCCAAAAGTAAGGCCAACTATCCATTTTTACAAAGTTTCTAGAATACATTTCCCTTTTCCCAAGTGGATTGACCTATAGGCAAATGTGCTAACAATTTTTCACATGCCTTTACAAAAATAATATTCCATTTTTGAATATTACAAAGTTTCCAAAAAATTATAATATTACTAGCTATCTGATGGGCCCTGGGCTGAAGAACTCCCCTATTGTTGCTAAAGAATCCTCATGGCCTTTTGGTATTGTTCATCGACTAGCTTTAAATTGATAGCTGGCTCTAAGAGGCAATCATCTTCCTAGTCAACCAAGTCTTCAAAATCACTATCATTTTTTGTCATCGCTTCTTTGATGTTCTTTGCCTTGTCAATCTTCTCTTTTGCAGTTAGGATCATATTCATGACCCTGCTATTGTCAGTCCTAGACTTGTCTTGGCTCTTGCTTCTTACTTCTTACATGACCAAGGTGACTCTATGTTTGTATTCATCATATATAATGATGCCTGGGGAGCTGAGTTTTGTGGATTAGTAATCATAGTTCTAAGGAGTTGTTCAATTTTATCCATTAACCTTGGATTTTTTCAATAATTAATCCCATGATTGTGTTTAAATGAGCAAACTAATGGTTTTGAAACCAGGGATTCGATCCTCAACTAGTATGTTGATCAGCCCCTTTATTTTATCCTTTGAATTCTACCATTGGGCTATTAAACACTTGGCTACTGCATCTTCCTAGGCTAGTGGGCTCTATCTTTCATTCAATGTCTTCAAGGAGTCAAACATATCATAGAAAGATGCCTCAAACATCTTGAACATTTCATCAAGGACTGATAGAACAACCTGCTTCTCAATATTTTCCTTTTGTTTCTATAGGTTCTCTATTTTTTGATACATGCCTTTGATGCCTGCTTTTAGTTGAGTTAAATGAGCATCACCTAATCCAACTATATCCTCTTTATAGAATAGGTCTTCATTAGGACCCTAACCTCCTACTGGAGTCAAGACAACAAATGGTTCAACTCTCTGAAAAGTGAGCTCTTCACCCCCAACCATGGCTTTCTTTATTGTCACTCTTTTTAGTCCTGTAATCTTTGGGTTGAACTACACATTGATTAATGATTTTTTCACCTTTGGGGGTTCTAGAATCTCTATTTGTGTGCTTTTTGAGGCCCCAAGAGTGTCCACCTAAATTCCACTTGACCCCCCAGGGGATGTCATCTTTCTTTCTTGCTCTTCCTTCATCAAAGCAACCATCCATGGCTTGAGCTCATCATGGGCAGTGATGTTGATTGCACTGGTCTTGGCCCATGAATGGTGTAGGGTTGGAATCTTTTGCATTTTTCCATATAAGAGCCATTTAGTAATTATTGGCCCATGAATAAGATTCTCATCACTGAATAAGTTAACTTTACTCAAAGGATGATTGAAGGTTAACATTGATTTCTTCCTTCCAATCGGGACCAATGCTAACTCAACCTTCCTCTTTTGTAAGGGTGCAACTAGAACTAGGTCTAAAGTTATCTCCTTCCCTTTTTCCTTTTCTAATTCTTTGGCTTGGGCTTGAGGTTATTCAACTTGTTCCTCTTCTTCATCTGATCCATAGTCATCAGCAAACACTTTGAATGCATCCTCCACTGTTTCCTCAGGACCTAGTGTAATCATATCAATGTACTCAATTGGGGACTCTGGTCTATTAGGTTGAGTTGAAGATGATGCACCTTCATCAGGTCTCTCTTCCCATCTCTCATTCTAGGACCCCTTTATAACTTGTACTTGAGATTGTTGTACTTCTGCTTTTGGTTGTTCTAGAGGGGGCCTAAAAGAGGGTCTAGGTAACAACTGGTATTGCATGGGTCCCATTTGCCCTATTTCATTGGGTGGTTTCTCATCTCTATCCAACCTAGCCTTAATTTTGATACTATGTTTCTTTAGCCTGGCCAATAATTCTAGGAAATTAGAGTCCCTAATATACATTGTCATGGACACCAGGTTGGTGTTCATAGGTCTTGTTTATTATTTTTACTTTCAAATGCTTCATAACCCTAACATGAGGGTCCCAGTGCCTTAACTCATCCAGCTATAAATTGAAGGAGTCTATGTGCTTGGATATAGTGTTAACCTACTTCTAACTCTATAATATAGTTCTACTGATGGCTAAAGGAAAAGGGTGGAGGAGTCCATTTTGCTCTTGCATACTCTGTCTATACCATGGAATAATTGGTATGTTATTTCTTGCTTTGCCAATTTAGTAGGCACATGGATTGGTAATTTGAGTGGTTGAGTCAGGCTCCCTTCTATTCTAATTACATTGTAGTCTAGATAGAACTAGATATCCCTAATTAGCTCCACATTCTTCTTGATTAGAGGGATGACCCTGCCCATAAGGATCCCTATAATGGTTTTTACTAAAGTTGGATATACATAATCACAAATGAATTGTATATTGTGTATATACTTGAATATATGCAATTTGGAATAGTGATGGGAAATAGTTTGTCTGCCCTCAAGTGACCAATTTTTCATGTTAGGGATTTTGGTGGTGGCTAGTAGAGCATCTAAAAGATAGGACATCATAAAGAAGTGATTGTTGGTTTTCTTCTTTATGGCCAAGATTTTCTGTTTCATGCAAATGTTGATCATCTCATCTATTGGGGGAGTGAGTCCCTTTTCAACCATTAAATATACATAAGACACCCAAATTTTATTGACATAGGCATTGGAGGGGGCCCTAAACAATCTATTAAGTAGTTTCATGATTATTCTAATTCCCTCCCTAAACTAGGTAATTAGGATCTTACCAGTGGGGTCAATGACTACATGGGTCCCTGAGTACAACCATGGGGTAAGGATGGCTTTCATGTCATTTTTGCTTGACCATTATCTAATTGTGGGGAAGTCCACCTAAGGCTTGTGTAACTTGTAATAAATTTCAAATGCAAGAGGGGAGATATATGCTACTTTTTTGAAACTACATTCATGCACTATCTTGTCCTCATCAATCTTGCAGTCCTTGAAAATAGGAGTAATGACATCGATATAATGTATACCTAAAGTTTTGTTGTCATGAAGATGTGTCATTTGAATGGAGACCCAGTCATTGTATCTCTGGTCGATTATGGCATTCTTCTGCTCTTCCTTTGTGATAGCCTACATCTCTTCAATAGTCTAGAAAAGTTTTGACCAATTATTATCCCTTGTGTTTTATGATGCAACATCGAATTTGGTATCATTGAACATCCTTCCTTATATGTATGAGGTTAAGTATAATTCTATGTCCTCCCTTTGCTATTGTCTTCGAGCCACCATGACTGTGAGTTTTGAAATTACTCACTAGTAGCCTATAAATTATTTTTGGATTAGTTCGCACTCATCTAAATGGAAATAGGGCTCTTCTCTAACTCAATTGTGATCAATCTGGGCTCAAATTAGGGATTTTTATGAAGGTTAGGGCTTCTATATAGCTTTAATGGTGATGGTTACTCAAACTTAAGTGAATTTGCACCTTAGATTTGATTTAGAACCCTGCCTTTATACCTTTGCCTTATTGTTCCCACAAAATCTTCGATTTTGTCATTTTATGCTTATGTGGCATCTATCTGGCAATTTTCATTAATTATTTTTAAGCACTAGCCATTGCTTTTTAAAAATTTGCTTTGTCTCACACTGTTGGATCTCTGTGCATAAATCAATGTGGGTCATTGATCATGATCTTGGGATTTGCATGTTATTGGTTCTTATCTGGCTTGGGCTCTGCAAATACACCATTTGGCATCCTTGTGGTCCTCTTGGGTTTTGCACTTTGTCAATCATGCAGAGAATGCATGTTCACCATGCATCAAACCTGTGGGCCTTTGGAGGTTCTGTTGAATAGTTCATGTTGAGTACGCTTAGCCTGATCAACTTACTCTGATTAACTACGAGTCATCAATCCTACAAAGGTACATGAACTTTAATTAGCATCAGAATACAAAAGGGAACATAGACTAAATACTTTAGGTTAAAGTTTATCTCATGTTAATAAACATGATATAAACTATAGGCTAAAATATTTAAGCTAAATCCTAGAACATAATATAAAGGGACCTCTCCTGAATGATAAATGGACCTAATGCAAGGATTTAACCTAGGGTTTTATCATGTTAATAAATTTGATAAAAAAATAGGTTATTAACTAAGTTTTATGGCAATGGGAACTCTCGTTAAACTGAAACATAATATAATTCTTTAGCCTAAGGTTTATCATGTTAACAAATATAATTGGAACCTTAGGACAAAGACTTAGATTAAGTCTATGTCTATGAATATTAGACTATAAGATCATTTTACCATTGAGGTTCAAAGGCCCTAAGCATTTTTATATTTTCCAAAGGGGGTCCCATTGATTTGCAACCTAAGTAACAAGCTTTAGCAATGTTTTAAAACATATTTATTTGCCTAAGCAAGGTGGTTGATGAGCTTGAATTTGATGGCCTCACAGACATCAATGAAGGCTTTGTGGGCATTGAATGACATTTGTGAGAATGTCAAATTTAAGTTCATAGTTCATTAGGTTCTATAGATATTGACTTTGGTACGCTCTATTTGATCATCCTTTGTGAGTAAGCACAGACCATTGATCATGATCCGAGTGGATGCATGCCATTGGTTCCTGTAATCAAAAGAGGATCAAGTTAGCTCGGGGTTGTGTATGAAAATTAGAATAAGTTATAAGCCTAAGTCTTTAAATCATAATAAAACATGACCCTTCAAATATTATAATTATAATCTAAGGTTTTAGCCTATGGTTTCATTATATTAAAAAAATACAATAAACCTTAGGGTAAAAACTTAGGTTAAGTATACATTTTGATGCACGAAGCCTTTTTTAAACATTAAGCTCGAATGTGGGAGTGCCATGTGTTGATTTCATAGGGCTCCTAATATTTGACCTTGTTGACCCTAGGAAGGACCTACAGACTGTCCATCGAGATCTAGGTTCCCGAGATAGTGACATTTGTTATCCTCATGGGACTTCTATGGGTCTTTGACAATATAACATTATGTTCGCTTTGTTAGATCTATTTAGCATGAACATCCATAGATCGTTGATCTTGATCCAGATACTTGCATATGATTGGTTCATGTGATCAAAAATAGATTAAGTGGGTTGAGACCATATACAAATGGGATCAAATTACCATATGAGTCCTAAGTCCTTAAATAAAGGTGCCTTTTGAATGATTAAAGGCCTAACATAGGTTTTATCCTAAGGTTTCATTGTATTAATAAATACAATTGAGACCTTAGGGTAAAACATGGGCTAAGTTTGTGCTTAATAAAAGGGATCCCTTTTATGCTTTGATCTTGGTGTCCAACCATTGGATCTTTGACCTCCACCGAAGCATGGATCGTCGATCTTGCTCTAGGTGATAATGTGGGATTGGTCTAATGGATCAAGGCTTTAGATTCGTCGATCCTCTTTCGCTCCATCTAATCATTCAGTCCCGTCAAAATGAAAGTTGTTGGTTCTACAAAGAGGCAAGATACTTAAGTTAGGGCTAGTTAATGTGGGGACTTCGGCTAAAGTCTTAATACGAAGGTCTAGTTCATGTTAATAAACATGAATGGGGCCTTAAAAATAAGACCTTAGTATAAATTCATAATAAAGGGGACCATGTGACATAAAGTGAGACCAAGTTAAGAAAACAAAAGGTCCCTACAAACATAAAGTTAGACCCTATTTATAATAAAAGGAGAGCCAAAAGGGCTCAAAATATAAAATGACCAAACCTATAATTTTATACTAAGGTTTGGTCGTGTTGAAAAACATGACCAAACCTTAACATAAAATTTAGGCTTAAGTCTAAAGCATGTTTAAAATGTTCCTGTTAAATTTGCTCCTACCAAATTGGATTTGAACCAAATGTCTAATCTACGGCTTTCTGAAGGAGGGATTCAAAACATGAATCAAACTTTCAGTTCTCACAGACCAAAGGCTAATAAAACCTTGAATAGGATAAATCTTTAAACTCTGAGTATAGTCCATTACATGAGGGTTCCATGAAACCTACAACTAAAACATGAAGATCCATTGTTAGTAACATTATGCAAGGTTAAAGTAGAACCATAAATAAATAGGCCAACCTTCTCAAGTGTGGATGATCTTCAAATTCAAATAATGTGAAAAACATGTCAAGTTTTTTAGTGTTAAGGTTTAAAGTTTGTACAAGGGTCCCTATTTTTCAAAAATGGGGTATGTTGAACTCAATAGATAGGTCTTGTAGTATATAACAAGGGAATTATAGTGGACAAGGCCAAGATCGTAGTAATTATTGACATGCCATAACTAATTAATTCCATAGAGATAATAATTTTTTGCCACACTGGATATTATAAGAAATTTATAAAAGGGTATGCATCTATATCCACACACTTGAAAAAAATATTATGTAAAGGAACACAGTTCATATGGATAGAAACCAATCAAGAGGTGCCCATAGATATAAAACAATGATTGGTGACTATGCTAATACTAGTTTTTATAGATTGGAGTAAGCCACCACATTCATGTAGATGCATCAGGGATAGCAGTGGGAGATATTTTAGCATAGCCAAGAGGAGAAGGAATGGACTGAAGCATCCACTTTGCAAGTACAAAGATATCAGCCATAGAAAAAAATTACACTATAATAAAACATGAGGCTTTAGAAATGGTGTTTGTACTAAAAAAGTTCAAACACTACTTATTGGCAACATCATTTGAGTCAATAAGCATATGCTAAGCACTTCAACATTTAGTCAATAAGCATATGCTTGGAGGATGAATTTCCATGTGGTTGATGTTTTTTCAAGAATTTTAATTTCACATAAATGTTAAACCTTGAAGGGATAAATTAGGACCTAGCCATCTAAGTAGATTGCACAATAGTGTGGAACTAGAGGAAATCCAAGATGAGTCTCCAGACACACATCTTTTTTGAGTAATTGTCATCCCAAAACATTTAGAAGAAATTCTACAATTTTTCAAGTAGGGGACTTTCCCATCACATTATGAAGAGAGAGAAAAGAAGAAGTTAATAACTCAAGCCTTACCATACACCATTATAAATGGATTTATTTATCATCTGGGCAAGGTTGAGGTTCTACATAGAGTAGTCTTAGAACATGAGTGGATATAGTTGATCAAAGAAGCACACCAAAGAGTAGTTGGGGGTCATTGCAGAGGTGATACTACTGCGAAGAATATTCTACAGAGAAGGTTATGGTAGCCATATTTATTATAGGATGCACTCCGAATCACATAACAATACGATGTATGTCAATGTATGGGAAAGCCAAATCAGAGGGATGTAATGTTGTTATAGCATATGCTTGCACAACAACCATTTGAACAGTGGGGGAAATATTTTGTTGGCCTAATAAATCCACCCAGTAATACAGTTGTGCATGATTCATCATTATAATGATAGATTACTTCACAAAGTGGGTAGAAGCTATTACAACTAGTTATGGTGTGAAAAAACACTACAAAATTTCTATATGAAAACATCATTACCATTTTGGTTGTCCGATCAAATTGGTAAGTGATAGTGGTACCCACTTCCAAAACAAAATAATCAAAACCTTCACTGGTGAATTCCTTATTGCATACCATAAGATCGAAACCTATCATCCACATGCAAATGATTAGGTGGAAGTTATGAATAAAGTGATTAAGAAAATGCTTACAAAAATTTGCAATGTACAGAGTGATGACTAGAAGGACTGACTTCGTGTAGTTTATGGGCATATTATAAGATAAATTTAATGATATACTCCAAGATCTTGATGCAAAGGTTTCCACTACCAAGGCCAAGTTGGCCAACACTGAAAATGATGACCTATTCTAGATCATTTTTGCTCAGTCTGCTATGTGTGCTCTTTTACACATTATTCAAAAGTTTTTGTTGGACTAGAAGGCACTCAAGGTGGATCTTGATACATTTGATTCTTTGATCATGCCTTTGATTAACAATCTCATATTCATTCTACCTAGTTAGCTTCTAGTCATTATCCAGAAACAAAAGAGTGCACCTTCTTCTTCTTCTTCTCCACCTTCTGCTTTTGTTGCTCCTCAAACCTCACCATCATCAGTCAGTTAGGTAATTCTAGTTGTCAATTTTGAAATTTTGGATCCATGTGTACATTTTATTGAGGGGTGCCTTCCCAAATTTTAAAGGACCAGGATGGTTAAAAACCCATAAAGGGAAGCCAGCTAGCACACCATTTAGTTGAAAACACAAAAGGGCAGTTAAGTGGTGCACATAGAGTGAAAATCAGTAAATAGTGCTTAGTGCAATACCTGTAAATCTTACTTCATTATCTCCAATTTTGATCTCATTCTCTCTACATGCCAGATTATTCACGTTGGTTACATTGTATTGGGGTGAGCCAACATTTTAAGTCTAGGAGAGTGTTGGATGGAGATTGTGTGAACCTCACTGCACATGGAGTATATGTGACACATTGGATGGGTTACACTTGGTTGTAGTTTGTTTCTTGTTAGACTATCATTAAGTTTGCACTAGATATATGTTTTTACAATAACTTAGATGATGTGTTGACATTAGGTTACGAGATAAATTGCTTGAAGGTTATAAAAAACTATGAAGATACTATAAGTTAACCTATGTTGGATTAGAAGAGGTTGTTGATGCTATTGTAATTGTTGTCAAGCATGTTCTTGATCATAGTATTTTATGTTGTCATGTTTGTAGAAATATTATTACACTTCTTATGTAGGACTTGTTTCAGAATATGTTTATAATAAAGGTTCTTATTGTAATGTGTGAAGCACAAGTAAGATATGGATAAGTAGTATCTCAGTGCATGCTCATAAACACACACACACACACACACACACACACACACACACACACACACACACACACACACTTACTTTCTATTTCTATGAAGAGTTATGCTTTCAATATATTTTCTATTATAGTTTTATTAGAAAGCATAGACCTAATTTAAGTATAACTAGTTGTAATCTATATAGTATATATATTTGAGTCTCTACATAAGCCTTCTTAGTTGTATTCTCATGATTATTTTTCTTTTCTCTCCTTTCTATGAAGTTTCAAGCTATTCCTATAATTAGTATGTTTTGAGGAATGTCAGGAACCTCTGCTAACATATTTATATATTCTTAACCTTATTTACCCAAAATAAGATCCTCATTCATTTTAGGGTTAAACACATAGACTTATTGAAAGGTTATTGTCCTTAGTTAGCATTAATTTGAGTTGGAGGAGGATGTAGTCGATTCATGAATTGTGCCTTGACATCCTTGTTAGTTTCTGCCACTAGATGAATCATCCCTTTGTGAAATATGGCTCTTTGGTGTATGGGTGGTTGTACCACCTATTGTTTTAGTTTCAAAAAAGGGTCCACTAGCCCTTGTTTGTACTTGTTTATCTTCTTATCTCTCTTTTCGTGATGCATATTCAATGAACTGAACATCCTGACTACTTATTAGCTCTTTGGTGATAGGATTATATATCAAGTAAGCTTTTAATTTCTCACCATATCTAATGAATATACACTTATCTCATTTGTCATCCCACTTTGATCTTCTTTACTTGGGCACATGTGCATATGTTGCACATCTAAACACTCTAAGGTGTTCAACACTTGATTTTTAGTTTCCCCATGCCTATTAAGGGATCATATCCCTAACACTCTTAGTTGAATAAATGTTAAGAAAATATATCATTGTTGTTACACCCTCAACCCAAAATTCATTGGACAAACCTTTCACCTTTAACATGCTTATTGTCATCTCTTAGATGGTTCAGTTCTATCTCTCATCCATATTATTTTGTTGTGGTGTATACCTAGTTGTAAACTATTTATTTATCCCATTGTCTTTGAAAAAAATCATGAACTGAATTGATATGTATTCTCCCTTTCTATCCATTTTAAAAATATTTATGTAATGGTCACTTTGCTTCTTAACCATGGCCTTCAATTGCTTGAAGGTTTCAAGTGCCTCTATTTTGTTCTTTAAAAAGTACACTCATGTATTCTGGCTAAAGTCATATATGAATTCCATGAAATACAAATATTTTTGGATAAAGAGGCAGTCTTCATGGGACCACACAAGTCTTAATGAATTAGTTCTAAAGGAGTTATTACTCTCCATGACATACCCATGGGAAATGCACTTCTATGTTGCTTCCCCAATATGCATCCTTTACATACTTTGTTTGGTTGTTTTATGAGGGGAAACCCTCTCACCATTTATTTCTTGTGAAGAAAGTTCAGCCCTCCAAAACTCAAATGCCCATATCTAAGGTGCAAAAGTGTAGATTTATCTATGACCATTGATTTAAATGTTGTTTCAAGTTCACTTTGCATTTGAAATGGAAACATCACATTACTTGACTACTGTAATTTGCATATTGTATCCACTCCCATAAAAGATGATACACTATACATATTCAAATCTCACCCTATACCCATTTGGACAAGTGTTCAATGCTAATTAGGTTGTGCTTTAACACGGGTATATAGTAAACATCTTGAATTTGTCTTTTATCACCTTGATTATTGTAGATAAAAAGGTTACCTTTGCCCATGATGAAGACCTTTTCATTGTTTACCATTATTACCTATGATTTTATTGACTCGTCAATGTGGTTGAACATGTCTTTGTTCCCACTCATATGGTTGCTACAACCACTATCCAAATACCAAATATCTTTAGTACTTTGCTCAACTATATTGCATGTTATGAATAAGTTTCCACATTTCTCATTCCTATTAAGATCAGTCTCTTGTATCGTGGAAAATTTTGGGTTTTATCTATTCAAGTTGCACTCTTTCTTTCTACACTCCTTGTCATAGTGTTCATACTTCTTGCAATAATAACATTGTACATTAGACTTATCATACCTTTACGTAGAACCACCTTTTGAAGTGTTGTTGTTCCTTCCTTTTCCTCTTCCATGTGATTCTTGATGGTTATGTCTTCTACCTTTTTAATTTTTGTAAGTTCTTCCTGTATCTCTATTGTTTGCCTCATCTCTCTCTACCTCACTTCTTCCTATTATTATGTTGATTGGCATATGGTCTGACTGTTGTCATCAAACATTCCTCTTGTTGTAGTCTTCTTTCTAATTTACCTCCTTTTCTTCTCTTTTGCTTTACGCAATTTGCTTGTTGTTCTAATCTTTCTACTTGTTGTTGCTCTAAACTCACTGTGTATTGCTATTATTGCATGCTTTTTCTTTTTGCCACATATCTTTTGTTTCATTCTCCCTTTTTATCCTCTACTACTTTTGTCTTCACCTACTACGATTGATTTGTCGCCTAACTCAAACGGATTACAAAACAAATTCTAAATTGAAATTATAAACATTTATTAGAGTAATTGAATTTAACCCATATATAAAATAATGCAAAAAATAATATTATTTAAAAATAATAATAATAATATTTTTCTATATATATAATAATTATAATATTAAAAAAAAAAAAAAGAAAGAAAGAGGGGACATATTCAACATACAAACTCTACTACAAATATTTGTTAATAATGGAAAAACTATGAACATAATCCAATACTCCATGTTATTTGGTTAGAAAAGTTTGTGGAGGATGTAATGCGTTAAACGTGAACAAGTGATTGCCATATTATTTTTAAGGGAGTGGAACGTCATATTCCGGGCCCTCAGGAAAAAGATAGCAATTTTTTATAGAATAAAATCGATGGTTGTAAAGCTTAGAAAGTATTTGTTCATAATTTGATTGAAAGAGAGGTAGAGGTAGAGGTAGAGGTAGAGGTAGAGGAGATAAATGATTTGATGCACAGTTGAGAAGAAGACCATCGCTAACCTTGCAACAACTGCCTGCTTCATATGTGGAAGAATGCACCAGGTATTCTCGATATTCAGCAGGGGCTTCGTTTCTTACGGCTTCAAAGCGTTGAACAGAAGCAGTGAGCATCTGCCAAAACGTGAGCATATTATAAATTATTGAAGAAAAAATAAATATATATATATATATATGAACATCGGGAGTGATCTCACCAAAACCCTGACTCTTTTGTTGCAGAGGTAAAGAGCAATAGCCTTGCCAATTTTAGATGTGGATCCAGATAGAAATACTTGATCGACATCATGTGCAAGTTCATTTAAAATCACAGCTGTTGTTAATGTATTGCCATGCACAACTCGAATTGACAGATTTGGATGCTTCCTCACAAATAATTCACCTCCTCCGTTCAACACCTCACTCTGCAATTTACAGACAAATTCATTAATTCCACTAATCGCTCTGAAAGGGAAAGCGGAAAGAGAGAGATCTTCAGATTATAAGCTACCTTACTTAGACCTCCCAGAGCAATCACTTTCACTCCAATTCTATCTGCTTCCAGGATTGCCTCCTCTATAAGTTTGTTAATTTTATCCTGACCAAATGGCAGGAAAAACTGCAGCACAGTACCCACACACAATAATGTTATTGTCATATACCTTGGGATAACATGTAAATTGAGCCCTGAAAATGGTTCCAACTTCCAAACCTGAAAGCCAAGTCGTGGCATAGCCCATGTCTCTTGATAAAATGATTCATTTATCCGGTACTTGGAAATTACGTGTACATTTGCCCAAGGAGATATAAAAGTCATACCAAGCCAGGCTAATGGCAAGCAGATCCACAAATACCATGCTGCATAAGTACAGGGCCTTGCAGCAAATGTTCGAACTTGATATGGAAGATGTAAAAGGTTCAACAAGTCTACCCCATGCGCCAAAAATACAACATTTGGAGCTCTCCTATCTTGCCCTGCGAGCGACCAACCAACCAAGAAACTAACTATAATGCAAAAATCATTTTCCAACACAGTCACAGTCACAGTCACCCACCTTGACATCGCAAGTTTGAGTGGAGATTCGAGGCCTCTAGTTGGTTCATTGTTCCTCCCAGATAGTCATATAAAGGCATAAACAGGCAATAGTTGCAGTCCAATTTGGTGTGATGGATTGAATGGTACCTGTGATATATGACGATGACGAGAATTTATATAAACAACAATACGCAGCGGCAGCCTGAAACCTGAAATTAAGCTTATTGGAATATGAAATATGAATTTACTTACGAGGGTGTGGATAGAAGATATTGAAGGAAAGGAAAGGTTCGAAAGAGGCAGATTGGAATGACCTCCACATTGGAATGCTGCATAAATTTGAGGAAATCAAATCCTAGAAGATAAACATATAACATGCCTACACAGGCTTCTCCCGTCAGAGCTGCTCCACCGATGGGAATGGCCATCAACGCCACGATCACCAAGTGCTCCAGGAAACTGCTTGTCCCACCTGCTCAAAACATGACTCATAATTATAAAGTGACATTATCAGACCTAAGTGACTCAACTAGTCAAGTCACTTACCTGTTGAGGGTTCAGGTCTGGTAGATTGATGGTGAAGAGAATGGTAATTTTGAAACAAATAGCCCTTGTGAAAAGCTCTATGGAAACAGTAGTAAAGTAGTTCCGTCGGACCCATATGCAACAGCAACATTGTCATAACCCCTCTGGAATTCCATAGTGGGAGCCTCCCGCCTAACCCCGGAAACCATAGATGCCCTACTGTTGCCACCCACGCTTGCAATATCACATAGTTGTCCCTGCGTTAAGCGCAACTGTCACCGTCACCGCATCCATCCAATTCAAATTAACAAACTAACCAACCAGTGAGTATACTAACCAGTGAAATTCTCTGTCAATCTGATCAAAATCCGTGGTAAAGGAGTGGATTTGATGCCTCCTCGAAAGGAAATCAGCTCGAGAATAGAACTGCCATGCCTGGTATATAGCACACCTTAAAAAGGATATAACAAGAATGTGCACGAACCAGTACCCTTCTTCTCCGCCTGACCCTAAACACGCATCCGCTGCCGTTACCAGTAATGGTGCATAAAGATAGTACTGTGAACACAAACATAGAACATAGAAATTACATTAACACATGAGAAATGAAATGAAATGAAAGCTTATTTGTTTCACCTTGTAGTTGTTAAGCCTTTCCCACGGCCATCCGAATAAGGGGGGTTTGGTCTGTTCCATGTCTCTCTACACTCTACAGTGGTGGACAAAACTCACTGAACACAACACTTATCTAACAATGCTCATGGAGCATTCATTCACGTTGGCATTATGTGACGGCGACATCCGGGCTACCGGTGGGTGCGCAACACCCCCCACTTCCACCTTGGAAGTTGCAAGCTTATATCTCTCTTTATGAACGATGAACATTGCAAGCTTGTGTCGGAATGCCATGAATAATGGTAGTAGCTGGTTAGTAGTTGGAAGTTGGAACGCCATAAATCATAAATCGTAAATATATACCCCAATAGCTAGCTCACCAATATTAATGAGGAGTGCGATTGAGCAGGTGTGGATATATAAATGAATTTACCATATTTCATTCACAAAGATAAAAACATATAAACTATAGGGGCTCGCTCTTATCTTCATATTCAAGGAGGATTATAAATTCACCCTTGCATTTTTATTATAAATCTATACCACTGCAACATGTTTATACTTATAAAAATATAGAATTTTAGTTGCGCAACAAATATGCTATTTAAAAAATATATTAATTATAATGCGTTCAATGTTTTAGTAATTATTTATTTGAACAAATCATAAATTAATGATTGCCTTTATATATATGAATAATTTTGTGTGTGAAATGAACTATAACACTTATCTATTTATATATGACATTTGAAATCAAATTAAATAATATTAAATATTTATTAACTTCTAATAATCAAGACTTAACAAGATACAAAGCACTTGAGACATATGTACCCAATTAAAAGAGGTTTTAAAACACAAGGTAAGATAAGATTGAAATCAATGATGCATAACATAAGATAGAGGATGTTGACGCCAAGAATTGGTCATGTCACAACATCCACGATGGCCTCAATGCTACCAAGAGACCCACAACAAATATTAAGCAGAGTAGGATGTGGCACGAGCTAAACACACTAGTATAGGGTTGCTAGTCATACATGACACTCGTTGACAAAACCCAATGACATGCACAAAAAAGCAAAGTTGCAAGACCAAGACACATCGAATCTCGTGTGTTCAAAGGTTGTACCCAAAATCCTGGACAAAAGCAATAAAGTGAAGAACAATGTCACAATTTTGACAAACAACAAGGGAGTGATTGTGAACGATGAAGTGGCTAACCTAGATCCAAAGGCCATATTAATTGATAAATGGGTGGCAAAGGTGAACTAATTCTTGATTGGCAACAACTAGACTACCAAGTAACACCCACACTGTCCAAATGCCTATAAGAAGCCAAGTCCTGAATAAAACAAAGAAAGTCAAGTTGGTAACGAGATGTTATTGGAGTTTGTTGGAGTAATTTAGTTACACAGAGAGTTACATGGGGATTTGATGTTACTCAATACCTAAGAGTACCTTTTTGTAACGACAAGTTTCTAAATTATAATAGAAATATTAATGATTTTCATGTGTTATCATGTGGATTAATCATCATTTATTTGATTAATAAATATATTGATAGTGAGACAAGAAGGAGGAATTTAGCATGACGAATCTATTACCCATGTGGCCATGTGCATTAGGTGTAGTTAAACCATGGTCAAGATAATCAGTCTACTTTCCCTACATAAGCCATTACCAACTAACCTGACCTAGCCTAGTACCCCTCTCTACACCTTGAGTGAGTGTGTGAGTTCCCACTCATGTGATATGCTAGTGAAAAAATGATTAGATTAGATGTTGAGTACATGAGTAGGTAAACGTGTTGGTTACCACTAGACTAACGCAACAGTATGGTTCTATTATTAGGATAGGTCATACTTTTTTGATGTGATGGTGGGCAAAGATGATGTACTGGATCACCTTAGAAAATATTGAGTGTTGGTTAGACTAAACCAAACAAAAGTTTGTAAAGGATCACCCAAGTTTTGGTAATTAAATGCCAAAGAAATGGGTCAAGGATAATTTGCAAACCCTCTTTTATGAGATGCATTTCTATGAATTGCTAGGTAACTTGCACACATGGCTTGCGATATACACTTTAAATAAGAGGAGGATTTCAGATGAAATTATCCATGGATTGAGCAATGAGTAAAGCAGATAATAAACCTATATACAATATGGACTAGAGTTTTAGATGTTTGGTAGTATGGCATGCTGAACAAATATGTGTTAAAATTCACCTTATCCACATACTCCTACCTTAAAGAAACTAATCACTAGTTATTTTGTTAGCCAATGGGTTCATACCTAAGACAACTACCATTGGAGATCAAGAAATTGATAGTAGATAGAGATATTGAAGACTTATCAATGGCCAACTACCTCTTTGCACATGCAAATGACACAAAGGATGGAAAATGGAAAAATCATGATATCTAGGTGTTAGCAATGGAATGAGACCTCAACATGAGAGAACTGATTGAACTTGAGCTCCAGAGGTGCAAATATGAGGAGGACCAGATGAAGATAGTGGTTGCAAGGGACCCTAGGTGGATGGATAAGTTCAACTCAAGATATGCCATGAACACCCCCAAGAGAAGGGGGTGGCATGAGGAGAAATCCTACGCACAAAAATTTCACTCCAATATGAAAAATTTATGCACCAGATTTTAAGAGTAAGTCTTGGGGAAAGAAACTAAGATAGTCTAGCAAACATTTATGCTAGTAGGAACCACCATGAAATTCTTAATCCATCCCTACCCAAATCACCTACCTAAGTGTTTTATTTTTATCAAAAATCAAGAAGCAATGCATATAATTATGACATTGGGAGTTAGAGGTTATATAGCACAAGGGAAAGGGAAGCAACGTGCTAAGGCACATTGAACTGTACCATCACCTCAGACTAATGAATTGAATAGAGTATAAATGTTTCTCATTGAGCAATGCAGACTAGAGCAGCACCAATTAGAAGGGGTCTGACCCCTCAAGAAAGTGGATAAATACAAATTGGAGTAATTAGGGATGGATGGAAACTAACGACCCAATAGATTCTATAGGTGACTGGTGGAATAATAGTGTCACCCATTTTGGGAGGAAGTGGGGCCACTCCACCAATATAATTAATTGTTACAATCAGTTAGAGTTTAATAGCACCCATAATTGGTGTTCCATTACAGCCAAAGAAAGGTCATCTACAAGATGTCTCTCAGTTTACCTGAATATTGAGGAGTAGATAATGTTACAAAGCATGTTTATAAGTGTGAACTCATATAATGCACCAAGGAGATTACATAACTTGAATGAAAGGTAAGTCAATTCACTATAACATTGTAGGATCATGCCCATACCTAGTATAGGAAACACCACCCAAATCAAAATATTGTGGACTATGACCTCCTCAAGGAAGATTTCCTAAAGGTGTTTGACATTCCCAAGTTTGAACAATAAAGCATTATTGTATTAAAAGAAGTAAAGTAGGAGAAAATTGAGAGCATTTGATCTTATGATGCTTAGCTTAAAACTATTATATCTATGTTATCTTATGTGATCCACCCATTATAACATGCATAATGGTTTATCATAGGATTGCTAGCTCCTTAATAGTGTACCCTATCAATGAGGACTCTCATTGAGCCATGGGAGGCTCTGGAAGTTGTGTTATAAGCAAGGTAATGGGAGGAATAAATTTTGGAATAAGTCTAGTCTTGAAAGTACATATTACATCAATGAACTCAACGATGTAAAATATGGTGGATAATAATTCACATGACACTCACAGTGGGTTGTGGTGTCTAGAATATGAAGTAGAGGGGCACACCAAGTATAGATTCTATATGCACAACATGTGTACCTTGATGTCATCTTGTGAGCTCTATGGACAAGGCCATAATGTGCAAAATTTCCCCAAACTACTATAGGTAACTTAAATAAGAACTTTTCCCTGCCATAAGATTTATGACACCACTATGCATGATACTGGGAATTGCAGGGTAGTCAAGGAGTTAAGAGAATGAGGTGTAATATAGGTCATAACAAGACATTTAGATCAAACATATGATGGATATGGGAAGAAGCATAGACAAAGAGGTTGTGGAGGTGGAGGATGCTTTGGTATAACACTCCCATCACATTGTTACTTAAAATATAAGGTGTCGAACCAATTTCAACATGATTGTCCCATACACCCCACTTGCACATACTGCTGACATAACCACAAGGTTGAGGATTGTCTAGACTTATATACAAATATCACCAATAAACCAAGTTTTGAAAGGGGTGTTAGAATGATCTGATGTAAGCATAAAATCAATCAATGGGCCTCCAAGGCCCTGATCAAGAACAATTCAAACCCTAAGGTGAAAATGACAACTAGGAGTGCCCTGGCCACCTATCCATTCACCATCCCTACTAATAGATTATGACTAAGCTATGAGCAAAAAATATCTGAAGGCCACATAGCGCACCATAACCTATAATGGGTGACATATCTTGATGGATATTGTTAGAAGGTGGTACTTTAGGAGGCCATGGATATCATCCATAACTTTTAGGGTGACATTCAACATGTCTAGGACTTATACGAGAAACAAATAAAATAATCCCATCCCTAACAACCCAATGGCACATATGGAGCTAATCTCACATAGATACAATCCCTATTTCACCTTGATGGAGTGATACTAATGCTTAAGGACCTAATAAATGAATATAAGGGGAATAACCAATTAATGTGACATGCCTGAGCATGGCTAGAGGATATGAATTGTGGGTCATCATGAACTTAGGTTACGATAGAGAGTTAGTATTGGATGCAAATATAAATGGGTGTCAATATTATGACATTTATTTAGACACTATTGGAAATAATCTGCACCCAAACTGATAATGGGATGGCCATAGAGGGGCCAATAGCTTAGTTGGTAGAACACTCTAGCAGCAAATGGAAGGTCCTAGGTTTGAGTCCTAGCTGGTCCATATGAGTTGTAGCTCACATGTGGTATTAGAGATAGGCTAGAAGCCCCAAGTACCTATAGTGTGGCTTAAGGGGGTATTAGAAATAATCTACACCTAGATTGATGATGGGTTGGCCATAAATGGGCTAGTAGCTCAGTTGGTAGAGCACTCCAATAGCAAATGGAAGGTCCTAGGTTTGAGTCCTAGCTGGTCGATATGAGTTGTAGATCACAGACACCAACATGGAATTAAATATATTAATAGGGGATACATGGTGAAATATGGGAAGTCCTCCTCTATGAATATCATTCCATGTGTTTTTCATGAAAAATAAAACTAAGGACCAGCCCATGCATATTCTTACCAATGCTAACTTAGAAATATTGGGCATGAAGTTTCAAGTGGTTTTTAAGGTAATTGAGTTGGAAGAGGCCAGTAATTACCTGACATTACTCAGTAGGCCATGGTGTTACATGAATAATGCATATATGTGCTTCAAATAGTGCTTAATGAAATTTGAGAATGGTACAAAGATCATAGTTACTCCTTTTTCAATATAACTAGGACCCCCATATGTGGAAAGTGTTGATCTCATGGATGAAATTATATATATATATATATATATATATATATATATATATATATAACACCACTGCATAAGGAATATAAAACATAATAGAGCCTGATGTGAAAGGAATCTTACACTTGGATGAAGCCTAGTCAATTTATGTTGTTACAACTATCACATGTGAGTAATGGGTACATGAATCCTATAAGGTGATTAGGCACAAGTGTGGAATCATTAGATCAATAACCTAATACTAACAAGCATAAAATATCACTCACACAAATCCTAAGCCCAACCCTTTTTAAAAAATATGGGTACCTTAATGTAGGATAAATGTTAAGTAGGTATTGAAAATAAGCATGGGAAGGCCTACTAAACTAGTCTATTTTACTAGCTCCATTGGCCTTGATCTATATGTGAAATATTTAGAGGCATGTGTCCAAAAGGATCGAGATCATATTGGCACCCTAGTATACACTATGTAAAGCACTATCACGTAGTGGTGGGATACTCATAAACCCAACCTTTCAACCTCAATTGAAATAAAAAATGCAATATATTCTTGATTCGAGTAAAGTAAAAACCAATTGAAACTACCAATTTATAATGGTAGCTCTGACTTGTATGTGAATTTAAAGGCTTGTGAAATAACTTGGTTAAGGATCCATTTGTGTCTACCAATCAAGATTTAGGTTCATGATTTATACTGGTCATTAAGTGCTCTGGCTTGTACCTAGTATATAGTGAGTGAAACACATAGTGAAATGATTGAATGGGATGTCTTAAATAAGTTTTTGCATAATTTTTATTTTTCCTCCTCTAATGAAAATTTGGTTGATCCTTTGCAAGTCATCTTTTGATCTATCTTTGAAGATGATACCATCATGGAAAAATGAGTCACATGGATATATGCTAAGAAGGGGTTGGGCCTATAATTTGTTTTGAGACATGTAGTGTGAACATCAACTCTAGTGAAGAATATGAGGTTGTGTAGATGATACACAACTAATATTTTGCAACCAAAAAATAAAATATGGTGTACAAGGTGGAGGAAGAGACTGATGAATGTGAACCTAATCACTAGAGCATAGATACCACTCATGTAAAATGGTAGGTGGTTTACACATCATATAAAATCCACTAGTACTATCAGGATCTTCTAAAAATAAATCAAGTAAATATAGGTTTAAAGGAATAACCTAAGCTTGATACCATTAGTGACTACTAGTCAGATGTAGAGCTTGCATGTATTATTGAGCTCCTCTGGGCATTTCAGGATCTCTTTTCTACAAGTTATAAGGAGATGAAAGGAATTCATCCATACTTAGGAAAAATGAAAATCACCTTAGTCAAAGGTGCAAGACTAGTAAAGAAGTGGCCCTACAAAATGATCTCAAACCTTTATGCTAAGGTAAAGCTTGAACTTGATAACATGTTGGATACATGTGTTATCTACCCAAGAAGAGTCTAAATGGGTCAATCCCATGGTAATCAACATCAATAAGGATGGGTACATCAAGATATTTATCAACTATCTCTTCCTCAATGTGACATCCATAACAAAACCTTTTCCCACACCCTTCACTGAGGCAATCCTTTAAGGAGTGGAAAGTTGTGAAGTGTACACATTTATTGATGGTTTCTCTAGATATCATCAAGTTCAGATTGAGGATGAGGACAAACCAAATATGACCTTTGCAATAGAGTGGGGCTCATTTTCCTATAATTTTATGCCCTTTTATTTAAATAATGCCCCTATAGTCTTCTCATGAATAGTTATTTCTACTTTTAAGGACTTTTCCACCATTTTATCCAAGTGTACCTAGATGATTGGATAATGTATGGGATCATAAAGGACCACCATGACACCCTAAGGCTCATATTTGAACACTTATGATAGCTGTAAATTTATTTAAATTTTGAATAAGTTTATTTTCTCCACCCCATTTAACACATTCTTAGGTCACATCATCTTCAAGGAAGGTCTTTTGATTGATCTTATAAAAGTGGTAATTGTCCTTCAACTCGATCCCCCTAAAAACCAGTAGGAGGTGTGTGACTTCTTAGGGAATACCAATTACTACTATAAATTCATTTGTCATTATGCTATGATTGATGAGCCATTAGAGGAACTCCTATCCAAACATAAACCATTTGTATGAGGAGAAACACAAGATGGAGCTTTCAAAATCTTGAAGTAAATATTGGCCAAGCCATTAATTTTGCAGTATATAGATTGGAACACTCCTTCCACATGCATGTTTATGCCTCAAGTATGACTATCGGTGCCTTTTTGTCTCAACCAAAAGAAAACAAAATATATCACTTGATCCATTTTGTGAGTTGAAAGTTCATTCCAATTGATTAAAATTACACCAACACTAAGCATGAGACCTTATAAATGTTTGATGCACTTTATAAGTTTTAATGGTACCTACTAGCCACATATTTTTTATTCTTCATTGATTATGAGGTTTTAAAGTACTTAGTTATAAAACCTATTCTACATGGGTGCATTTGCCACTAGATAACCCTCTTCCAAAAATTCTAATTCTTAGTGGTCATTAGAAAAGTAGATTTTCAGCCATGATCATCTATCTAATATTATCACTAGGGAGATTGGATGCCTAATCGAGGATGATAATCTAGATGACAAGTTATAAAAATTACATTGCATCCCTAAGGAAATCACTAACATTATTACCTTCCTCACCTTTGGTGTTTTGCATGAGAACCTATCTACAAAGGAGAAGTAGTTGGCCATTCAAACTATCCTACATCAACTCATTAGAGGAGAGTTATATAAGTTTGGCCTTGAAAAAATTATATGTTATTGTATTCTTGAACATGAGAATAAAAGTGTACTTTAGGAGGCACATGAAAGAATAACTAGGGGCCACTTCACCGGTTAAGAAATGACATGAAAAATCTTGTTGTTTGGCCTTTGGTGGCTTACCATCTTTCACGATGCTAAGGAGTATGCTTGTAAATATGATGTAAGACAAAGAAATGGGACACCGAATCACTAGGATGAGATTCCTCTGAACCCATTTCTCTTGGAGTCACCCTTTGAAAAGTGGGCCATTGAATTTATGGGCCCTATTAATTTAGCTACATGTAGGCCTAATGAACTACATCATTATTGTAATAGACTACTTTACTAGATGGGTTAAAGTTGTGCCTACCAAAAATTGTAATGCATCTATAACCACATGATTTATCTAAGAAAACATAATAAATAGGTATGAATTACCCCTTAGTCTAACTAGTGATAGGGGCATGCAATTCATCAATGAAACTATGTGAATTATTCTTTATTATTTCATGATTGTGCTTCATAAAACAATGCCTATCATCCCTAGGATAATAGTACTACCAAGGATTTTTATAATATCCTAGGTAACTATATCACTAATATATGCAACATGGGTTAGATAGAGTAGGATGATCGAGTGTCAAAAGTATTATGGACTTACCATGCCACCAAAAAACACTTCAACAAGGATACACCATTTCAACTGGTGTTTATCTTTAAGGCTATTTTTATCATGAAAATCTTAGTGCCTTATTTACACATATCCCAAGTCAGTCATCTTGAAAACACTAAATCTCTCACCATACTCCTTGAATAATTAATGAATTTTGATGACTGATGCACCATTATTCAATAGAGCCAAACTATAGAGAAGGCCCTACAGAAAACATGGCATGACAAACACATGAAGGGAAAGATATCGATGAAATATTCCCTTACTATTCTATATGATTTCAGATATTTGAAAAACCTAGGAAAACTCCAAATTTGATAGATCAGACCTTATATCATTCACAATATTTTGTACATAGGTGCATGGAAGCTACACACTTTGAATGAAGAAATGTTCTTTGGGAATTTCATTGAAAATCAACTCAAGTCATACTAAACTTATCCTACTTGAGTAATGTTATTATAAGGCATATGCCATTTTATCTATGTATTTGTATTTATTTATAGCATAGGGTAGGTTAACCTAGTCTTTAGACACACTTGTTTTGTGCCTTAAGTATATTTATACATAGGAGCCTCATAAGTCTAACTATGTGAGTCAAGCAAAAGCCTTTATTTGTATGCCATAACTACCAGATGTCTAAATTTATACTATAATTCCACTGCATAATTTTTTTAAAGTATATATCTCTATCTATATGTGGTAAATTCAAATTTCTCAACAAATTAGAGTTTCCTTGGTAATCATTTATGAAGTCACTCTAACAATGAGATGGGATAATATTGACTATACCCATCCCTTTTTACAGAGTCCCTAGATAAACATTTATCGCATTGGAGTATTGAACACCAAATTTAGTGTGGGTTAGGGAGGTAAAATAGAGGTGATATAATATGGATGTGTAATGATATATAAAGGAAAGTAATGAATTGGGGTAGTACATAGTCTCATATCTCAAGGAAACACATCGCTCAGGAACACAAGATGAAAAGAAAAGAGATGGTATGATGACATCACTAAGGAAATTTATAATTCAAAATCATCTTAGATAGTTGGCATGAACTAAAAAATAGAAAAAGGGTGGTAATATTGAAATCTCATGCATGGGAAGTGGAGAGTAAATTGAATGGAAAACTAGCGTATTAAAATCAAACATTGGAAGACTTTATTAGAAGGATAAAAAAGGTACAAGAACATGTTAAATACATATTTTTATGTTCAAAAGCTATAGGTGACCCCTGGAGCCTAAACAAACTAGAGAAATAAAGGTACCGAAAGATTTGAGTAAATATTGGATAGAAACCAACTTTTGGGGTGAGTAATTACATAACAACTCAATAAAGAATAGAAGGAATTAGATAAGTTATAGAGTGTAGAGCCCACTAGTCAAAATTAAAGATTCATGAAGCACAAAGATGAATTTAACAATGCCATTTCCAATGAAAGGATACAATATCCAAGATTAGGAGTTTCGAGAAGGTTGGGAAGATGAAAGGTTTTAGGTAGGGGTGAAAATGAAAACTAAAGCATTAAGAAAGAAGATCCCTATTCCAAGTGTACTATTTGGGACACTCATAGTTGAGGAGGTAAGAGCTACACTAGATAACACATGGTATGAATCACCATCAACCATAATTAATTCAAAAGTGGTGATAATAGCACTAGGAATAAGGGAAAAATGTGCTTCTATTATCCCCCAGAGGGAAGAAGGGGAATGGCTGGTAAAAATGGGATTAAAACCAAAGAACAAGAGGAGACACCGACTGCACCACATACAAAAGATAGGTCAAGAGATGCAAAAATGAGTATCTCATAAATGCAATACCTTGATAAGATAAGACACAATGAATAATCAAAATCCATGGTGGATAAGTGTAAGGTTGATGACTATAAAAATTGTATTGTAAGAAGTAAGACAAACTAAAAAAATGATTATCTGGTAGATACTGGAAAGAAAAATGCTGAAAGACACGTTAGAATAAATTTGTAGAGAGCTGGAACTTTCCAACTCAAGGAGATCCCCTACTTTGGGAAGATGGAGGAATTGGTCTAGTTCTTTCTCTCATATGTTCACAAGACACATTTTATTTCTCAGGTTGAAATATGTAAATTAAATTGGCCCAGATTCATAAAACCACTGGGTTAACTTAGTCTAGAAGGGATATTGAGGAGGCATTGCCAAATGTAAGGTAAATTGACTGGATAGGTCACAAGATTAAATACAATAAGGAATGATTTACCTTCCCTATCCCTAATTAAAAAATAAAACCACTAGGGTTGTAACATGACTGGTACATGCCAAGTTATCTCCATTAAGGTGTTGAGGAGATATTAATAGGAACTTCCTCTACATGTCACATGAGATTGAGAAGGGAACCTAGTTCAACATCTATAGTTTTATGGTAGATTCAATGATTGAGGGTGTAAAATAAGGCATGCAGTGTGAGAGATAAGTTACAAATTTGGTGCTATCCAGATGATGCTACTATTTGATGAGATCAGGGTACCTAAAAGTGCCCATAAAGGAGGTTGGATAATTCCCATGTATGATAAGTCACTATCCATTAAATACCACATATACACTTACCTTGGGATGTTCACCACCGAGTAAAACACCAAGGTTGATCATTATTTTATGAACTTGAGGGAATCCTTGGGAGAAGAATGACACATTATAAGGATGTTTCCTAAGATGTTGAATAATTACACCTAGTTTTATACTAACACTTCTCTTTGGCAAGGATCAAGATGGATGATGGTAACATCTCCTCCTAGATAAAGCTACCCTATGGGTTCATAAAATAGTAATTTTTTGAAGTGGCTAATGTAATTAGGAATTTAAATAAGATAATATTAAATACATTAAGGGTTGTTGCATGTATCCACACACTCTATATAAAATATGTGCACCCTAGACGGACCACATTAAAGGAAGAAGATGAAGTGGAGAATCATGAGTGTGACATTTAATTGGTCTAAGTTGTCACCATCAAAAAAATATTTGTATAGGTTATTCTATTAACTTAATCCCCTAAGGTGGAGTAGTAATGTAGAAGCATTAAAACAAAGAATATCCTTGTTTCTTGCATCCAAATTGAGTAGTATGAAGTGCCCCTCTCCCCCATCAGAGGAAAAGAAAGAATAAAATATTGAGGCCACTCTCTTCCATACAATTTGATGTTGATGAAATAGAGTAGGAGAAAAGGCTCAAAATGATAAATGAGAAGGTGAAGCTAAGTACCTCTACCTGAAAGGTGAAAGGCATGAAGGAAAAAGAGATCCAACCTCTTCCCCGTGTGTAAAATAGCTTAGAGGAAATGGGGACTGAAGAAGACACCCTAGAGAGAGAAAAACCAAAGAAGGGAAGGTTAAAAAGGAAGGAGAAGGAATCAATAGTTCCCACACTAAAAATGTTAGAATAATAATTATTAGATAAGGTGACCTTAAAGAGGAAAGGGATGAGGTGAGAAGAAATACCTTGGTCACCATTCCCAAGTCTGGAGTAGTAACCAATGTTAGAAAAAGGAATTGAAGCACCATATTCACCCCAAGAAATGATAAAAAAAAGAGGCTAGTTTTGGAGAATGAATTAGAAGAATCTTCTAATTATGGTAGGGATAGGTAGGAAGTGGAAGCATAAGAATACACTAGACTAAAACCACACATAAAAGGCATCCCTAAATAAGTATTACCTAGCTAAGGGGATGAGTAAGCAAGGGTATGACATGAAAAAATAAAAGTTGAGAACTAAGAGGAGAAAGTGAAATACCTGGTAGAATTTTAGGATGGATAGCTTAAGGATGAGGGGATTAAGCACCTATAGCCCAAGGTAAGAGAAAGATAGGGAGGCAAAAGGTGAGGCCATTATTATAGGTTATATCCCCCCTCATGAAACATAAGGTGAAGAATAATAGGAATATAGAGGAACCATATGATATTAGATCCAAGGAGGCATGTGGGAATAATATTTGTACCTATGGGACATAATGGAGATCGAGAAGGGCTCATGCACAACATGAAATCATGTATCCTTTGCCCTAGATTATTATTTAGAGGACGCCATATTCAAGGTTCCCAGATCAATGAAAACTCTCCCAATTAGATAATACCTCTCATAGTATTGACCTCATTATTTATCAATCCTATGGATCTTGGTGTTCAATCTTATAATACATTAATAAAGCTAGTTTTTTATGTAAATAGATAAAATATTCTAGGATCTAGAGCATGCAGGTGGTAGTGCCATATCTTGATAAAGTGGATTGAATATATGGAAAATGAAGATGTAAGGCTCACCTCAGTAGAATGAGTGCTTAAAGAAGCCAAGAAAAGGTAGGTCGAGGAATAACACATGATTAAGGAATAACATGGTGTGCATAATAGGATAGTGTAGACACTGGAAATCTGCACACCACAATTCTAAATGTCAAAACTCCCCTAGACCACATTAAGAACCCCTTGGGACCAATTTGACCTTTCATCCCCTAATCAAGCCAAATCATGGTTAGTTTTACCAATAAACTTAACCTACCTTTTTACCCACTTTGTACCTTAGCCTTTGACTACCGATAGTCAAGATGATCGCTGATGGTCACCTTGATTGCCAATAGTCAGGGTGCACCTCCTTAACCAACAACATGAATGCATCCACCTTAATTTTCTAAAAATAGCTTGTTTAAATCCACATGTGATGTATTACATGCACAAGTTAAAATTAGAAAGCCTAATTAATGTATTTTTGCACCTTTCCTTCCTTGCCTATAAGAAGAGAAGAGTAGAGAGGTGAAATCCATTTGCAATTGTTATCAAGAGCTTGTGCATCTAGAGTTTATTTTTATAGGTCAATCATCATTAGTGATTCAGTGATCTAGCCAGCACATCAAAGAGCCAACTTGGCACTATTATTTTTCCAAAGCATCAAGTAATGTTACTCTATCATAATCATGCTAGAATCCACCAACAAGCCAACCACCTCAATCAATCACTAGATGAACCTCTGACAAGATAAATATTTATTTTTTGATATTCATTTACTTTATTTGTATTTCATAGTTAACCTAGATCCAACCCATCTCTTGGAATCTAACTTTGTGATCCCATCAATCAGTGGTTTATTACCTACAACCTATACATAGTAACCATTTATGGTTGACCTAACCACTGATGATCTGTCCAACCATCAACGGTCACCTTAACCATCAATGGTCACGTCAACCACTGATGATCACCTCAATTTCTGATGGGCACTATGGTAGAAAATAATAACAAGTTACTTTCATTCTCTTACCCCCAACCAAATCCAATTTTTGGTGTCCCTGCCTACTCATAGACCCCTATCCTATTTTCAAAAACACACTTGACCGATTTGGCACTAGTTCTGACTTGCTTATTGCTACATTAGTCATTTCTAGTCTATTTATTTATCAAGCATTTCTTGTGTTCAATTTCAGTACCTTTTGATTATTGATGAAAGTGATTTATCATTCTATTTATAAACTTAATTATTTAAAATGTGTGGATTGATAGCCCCCAAGGAAGCTCTTACTTTTGAGATTTAGTTAGCGCTAGGTAATCTACTTAGCTATCTATTTAACCAACCATTTTATTTAGTGTTATCTTATTTATGGGTCATCCTCTCAAGCTAAAGAGGAGTTCTTCAAAATCATCTAATTTAATGCATGTACAACCAAACAAGTTTTTAAACCATACTTATATTTAGTTTCTTCTTCTTCCCTTCTCAAAATATAAGCTGAAATTCACTAAAACATTTTGGCATGCTTAGTGGGACCTTGAGTATTTACTCAAGTTTTCTCTTGTTTACATATATATGTCTCTCTCTATATTCTATGCTCATAAATGACTTAAAATTTTCTTTTGGGCTTAAAATTAAGTGCATACATTAATTGTTTACAAATTTAGCTCACATATTTTAAATTAAGGCAAAGTAATTTGATCGTAGCATCACTTTTGTTTCACACACTAAACCAAACCACCTACATCAATCAAACATCAAAAAAACTTGAGACAAGGCCGGACTAGGATTTCATCACTTAGTATTCACATTACCCTTTCTCAAAAATCCTACTTGGAGGTCATTACCAAAGGAAGAACCAACTCAGCTCTCTGGTTGAGTATAAACTCTAAAAATCAGTATATATTAGCTAAACACCTACACCCTTATTGTTGCAGTGTGTAAAGTGAGGGAGTAGGCCCCAATACCAAGCCACGTATTAATTCCCAATATAGATTCTTTTTGAGATCTTGAAGAACTTGAAACCAACCATAAACTTCTTTTCTAGTACCCATTTTACAAGCTAATTTTAGTCACACAATTTATTGAAAGTTTAAGGCATAAACCAAAAGAGAGACTAAAAAGAACCTTTAGGACTTAACGTAATTTTTAGAGTGTAACTAATTTTATTAATCATTTCTTATCTTCTATCTGTTTGAGTGGTGAGATTGTTTGTGTATTCTCTCCCCCTTACCTTGGATGGTTCTAACTCATCAACAATAAAAGAACCTAACATAACAAAACCCATAACCAAACCAATTGGAGTCTTCTACCTCCTCACCCATGGATTATGTCTCTAAACCAAAAAAATCTCCTCATCTTTTGGAAAGTCCTCCTTTCCCTCAAAAATTTCCATAAGGAGACATAGACTTCACCACCTTTTTAGATAACAATCTTATGGCCCTAAAACATTATATTAACACCATGCCTCACTGTACCCCTACTTAGGTTCCACCTATGGACCCACCTTATGACATGCCTTCCCACCTCATGGGAAACACTTCTATTGACAAAGTCATCACCTAACCATTGGCTACCCAAGACTTGTCATATACTAGCATTCCCTTTGATACTACTATGGAAAACCAACCTACCCAACCTACATACACCCTTATACCTTCCAACCCCACAAATAACTCCTCTACCTTAGGATTAACCCAACCACTAGCCACCTATAATTCCCTCACCATGGGAGTACCTACCACTAGCATTGTTGACCTTCCATCAGCTACCCCCAATCTACTAACCACTACCCCACTTTAAAGTCTCGTGCTACCTATACCTTCTACCCTACCACCAATCACCACAAGGGTCACCACCCTTCCTTAGATCACCAACCTAACCATCACTCCTACCCAACAAGTGCCCATTGTAAAAAACCTAGGTTACATCCCTAACCCACAAGGGCATGTACCTCTACATACTACCTAAGCACCTGCATCCACCTACCCTTATATATCTTCCACCCAACCATCGATATCCACATACCAATATGTGGTAACCCCTCAACCTACTACTAGTTATTAGTATGTTACCCAACCACCACAACAGTAAGTACCTTAAAATTTTCTAGGTGCACAAACCCAAGCAAATCTAATGAATATTCTCATGGATAAGATGACTACCTTAGAGTCATCCATTTTTGGAGCTCACAACATCTTATCATATGATCATATTTGTAATGAACCCATTCACCCATCTATCCCTATTAGACCGTATCATCCTTAGTGGGAACTTCCCAAGTTCTCCATAATTTAGAGTAAGGAGGATCCTCATTAACACCTTAGGGCATTTAGGCATGCATGTTACTTGATTGATTACAATGATGCCCTCATTCTTTATACCTTCCCCATGTCTATATCCAGTTCGGTATTAGATTGGTATAGTGCCATAACCAAACACTCTCTTTGTTCTCCTTCAAAAAATTATCCCAAACCTTCTTATATCACTTTTTGATAAATATCTCCAAGAAGGTTTCCATCACTGACCTCTACTCTATCCAATTATTTGATGATGAATCTATTGCTGATTTTGTAGCTCATTGGAAGAGCTTAATCAATCATCTTTTCTTCTCCTTACCCCAACCTGAACTGATAATTTTTTTTTCTCAAGCATATACCAATCACATCTCTTCTACACTATGTGTTCAAATCTTTAGAACTTTTGATGAAGCTTTTACTATGACACGTAAGCTAGAAAATAGAGCCATCGATGAAGGAAAGCTAAAACTAAAAAATAATAAATCTACCTATAAAACCAATGAGGCCTCTTCTTCTAAACCAAGTAACTGAACCAACATCAAGACCAAAATAAAGGGAACTACAAATTTGGTTATCCTTAAATCTGCTTCTCCACCATCTGTCAACTAACCAAATTTCTCTAGCTCCTCAAAGCAAAACATGAGAAACCAAAACCAGAACACCTAGAAGTAATTTACTCCACTTGGATAATCTTATGCTTCAATCATGGAGAAGTTATTGAAGGCCAACATCATACATCTTCCTCCTATAAAACCACTTTAATAATTTTATTCTTCTCATCCTGTACCTACTTGGTACAATAATAAGGATCTATGCACTTTTCATTGAGTAGTTGGGCATGATGTTAGTAGGTGTAATAACTTCAAGAGAATTATCCAATCCCTCATTGATAAGTGTGAGCTTGTGTTGGATAACCCCAACACACCTCAAAACCAAGGCCTTTACATTTTTTTTAGCCTTTCCCCAATCATGCACCAACCAAAAATGATAGAAACAAGGTTGAGTGTTCTCATGATGCCCATACTATCAATATGGTTCTTAACGCATGCATTACTAAAGAACCTACCACCTAATCTATTGTTATTTTCTTAATGAGCTAATGGAGTTACCTCCTCTTATTTTAAAGATCCAAACTAAGGAAACACCCCTTTCCCCTCAACTTATTGAGGTAGTGGAGCCATCTAGCCCTCCTTCCATTAAAATACTAGAAAAAGCACCCATTTTATCTTTTCCCTTAGCCACCAAGAAATTTACTACCCCTTTAGAGATAATTATTAAAGAGGAAACCCCCATGTCTGGACCTACCATAAAGGATTCACCCATTCACTACTCACATCATTTGATTGATTAAAAGGATAAGGTTACCATCCCTCTATCTCAATCTATGGGCTTATTTTTCAAGTCTACTATCTAGGGAACACAACCAGTCTACAAACTATTCTATAAGTTAGTGCATAAATTGAAATTTATATCCAACCCTAACATGGATCAAGTCACCTTTTTAAAATAATTAGAGCTCCCTTACATTACCAAATAAGATCCTCTAACCACACCATTGGCATACTAACCCACCCCTTCAATTATCCATATTCCTATCTTACCAACCAAACCGATGAAATCCTATACCAACCCAACTATTCCTTAACCATCCAAAGTAACCAACCACCAAGCCACCAAATCATCCTCTCCTACCAAACTGACCAAAAATCTTGGCACTTTCCCTACATAGAGTCTTAATCACCCATGTATGAAAGTGGAGCTTACCTCACCAAACCTAACAACTAACCACAAAACCAAATGAAACAAATAAGTAAAGCTAAAAAAAGGCCAGAGTGCCAAACTCCTACCTCCCTTAACCTTTCCCTCTATCTTGGGGCCTCATCCCTCCACTCTAATCAGGAAGCTATTTATCCCAACCAAGACCCAACTGCCACTATTGGTTACACCAACACACTTTCTTTCTAACACACCTATCTTCACCATTCCATCAAACACTAAACTACCTATCCTAAGAACTCTTACCTCAAACCTATCAATCTCTACCTCACCAAAACCCAATCCATCAACTAAGAACACTACCCTACCCAAACCTTGCATCACCAAACCCACTCCCAAAAGGACTTTCACCTTACCAACTAGGACCAAAACCTTTAAATCCTCTCCACCTTTAGCTAAGTCCTACTCTACCATTTTCCAAAGGTTATTGAAAGCTTCTTGCTTGACCTTACCCCTTATCAAGCCATTTGACCCTCTTAATATAAAGCTTGTCTAGTACAATGATCACCACATGTGTTCTTATCATAGGATACTAGGCCATGACATAGAGAATTATAAAGATTTCCAAGCCATTATCCATCAGCCCTATGATGAGGATGATATATTAATAGAGGAACCTCACACGAGCCCACCAATAATCCAATCAATAATAACCACTACCCAATTCCTACCTATTCCCCCACTCTCACCTCAGAGTGATGAGGAACCCAACCCGTCTCCTACCCCAAGTCTTCCCTCTATCCATACTATCCATGTGGTCATATGATCACACAATCAACATAAGGATAAAGTGAAGGCCAAATTATCCATCTCATGGACATACCCATCTTTTACCTCCAAACCAAACCCTACCCAAACATCTTTACCTTCATCCAAACCCAAGGTATCTATCTTAGGTACCTCACAATCCAACTCCTCTAAATCCATCAAGAAAGTGGTACTCAAATAGCTTCACCAGACCTTGATGAAGATGAGCTTATATGAGTTTATTACTACTTTACCTCATCACCAAACAATGATAGAGGCATTACGATCAATAGAGGTCCAACCTAAAGACCCTCAATCTATGGCAGCCTTTATTGGTGCTCTCCAAATTTCCAACCTTGTCACCTTCAAGGATTTAGAAATACCTTCTATCTCTCCTAATGACCTAGATCCCCCTCTCTTTATTAATTCTTACATCAACCAAACCCACATCAAATGGGTCATGATTACTGGGGGAGCTAGTATTAACATCATCTCCTCCCATGCTTATAACCAACTCAACCTACTAGATAATGTCATGTCTAAAACCTCAGTCATCCTTTGATCCTTCAATGATGCCATGGCCACTACCCTAAGAACTATTGTCCTTCATATCCACCTAGGACCCCACACACTCCCTGAACTCTTGTATGTAGTGAAAGGTGAATTCCAATACAATGTTTTACTAGGGTGACCTTGGACTTTATCCATGGGTTGTGTACCCACTACCCTTCACCATTTCATTAAATTTGAGCGTGAAGGTTAGGTCATCACCATCCAAGATAACCCAAGTCCTTTCATGACATACAACATGACTTACCTCCCCAATGAACTTCTCCTACCTCCATCTAGCATACCCTCCTTAACCAAAGACAAGCCCTTAACCATGAAAGAGGAACTCATACCTCCTTCTACCAATGAGGCATCAATTAGCTCATCCATCCCCTCTAATTAGATCCCCATCTTAGACCACTTTGAATCCACATTCTAGCATCTTTCACTAGGGGAATATCACCTTTTAGCCCTTGATGCCTTCCCTAATCCTCATGAGTATGGGTAACTTACTAACCAACCCAAATATGACCCAAATGTTATAACTGTTATTTCCTTTAACCTCCCCACTATCAAACCCATTTCATCTATGGGGGACTTGACAAACCACTTGATGCTTCTACCACCTCCTCTTTACCTCGACCATTCACCTCTGGATTTTGTCTGAACAAACCAAGCTTTGTCAAGACATACCTCTACAAGTGTGCTTGGAAAGGATTTGGTCTGGGATGATATGATCATGGTCCATATGAGTTGGTTTTTATTGAGACTAGATAGCCTTATGAGAAACATGACCTCAATTTAATTCTACTTGCTAAGAAGCAAACTAAACCACCTACCACCACCATTATTGAGGAAGACACCCCTTCCTCACCAACCTCTCCTCCACTTGAATGTGAGGATGATGGCATCATCCCACCTAGATTTTTTTCATCAACATGATCAGCCTTGGACCCCTAGCTTATCAAAATGAAGGGGCAATTATAACCATCCCTTTGATCCATCTTAAGATGATAGGAGATGACTCTCCTACCATCAACACTATTTCGTGTTAGGATGATGATTCCATTCTCACCTACATTGGTGCACTAGATTCTTCCATCCACAAATCACTTCTTATTGAGACTTTGACCATGTTAAATTAATCCACCATGGATATCAACTTGGGTACTCTATACAACCCACATATTGTCAAAATTGGCCAATCGCTAAACTTTGAGGAACTCTGGGACTTCCACTCTTTCCTCCAAAATTGTTGCATAGCATTTGCTTGGTCATATAGTGACATGCTTGGAATTGACCCCACCATCACTACCCATAACATAGTCACAAACCATTATGCCAATCTTGTTAAGCATAAACTTTGATGCATGTACCCTCATATAGCCTTTCTTGTCAAAGAAGAGCTTCAACCTCTTCTATCTATCAATTTCATTCAACCCATTGACTATCCCTAATGGGTCTCAAATGTCATGCCTATCACTAAAGCCACAGGGGGACAATGCATTTGTGTGGACTTTCATGACCTCAACCTCACTTTCTCCAAAGATGATTTTCCTTTACCAAGCATCAACCAACTAGTTGATATTATAGCTGGCCATGAGATTTGATCTCTCATGGATGAATTCTCAAGTTATAATTAGATCCTAATTCCCCCTAAATATTAGAACAATACCACTTTTACCACCCCATGGGGAACCTTATACTATAGATTCATGGCTTTTGGATTAAATAACAATGGTGTAATGTACCAATGTGCCATGATTTATATCTTTCATGAGCTTATCCACAAGATTGTAGAGGACTATGTGGATGACCTTCTCAAAAAATCTGAACTTCAAAAGGATCATTTGGCCATTCTCAAGATTATATTTAAATGCCTCATCCATTACCATGTCCATATTAACCCAAAGAAACATATATTTGGGGTCATATTAGGCAAGATCCTTGGCTTTATCATTTCCCTTTGAGTAATAAAAGTCAAACCCACCAAGATCAAAGTAATCCTTGACATGCTTCCTCTAGTTAACCTCAAACAAATCCATAGTTTACAAGGGAAACCCCAATCCATTCATTTATTTATCTCTCCACTTTTGTACCAATTCCAACCCTTCCACCACCTTCTAAAGAAAGATGTGTCTTTCAAGTGGAATAGTAACTATCAAAAGGCCTTTAATTCACTCAAAAATTACCTTTTATCTCCACCTATCTTCACCCCTCCCAAGGATGACCAACCTTTCTACCTTTATAACTCTGCCACTAACCACTCCCTAAGGGCAATGCTTGCTCATCAAGACAAACAACATAGAGAGCAAGCTGTCTACTATATTAGCTGCACACTTGTAGAATACAGGACTTAGTATACCCACACCAAGAAACTTAGAGGCCTCATTGTAGCTAAATGCATCCTTTGCCTTGGTTATTACTAGCCTACCCTTAACCAAGAATATTATGATTACGTGAAAAAGTGTGTTAAGTGTCAACAACAGGCCAATCTGCATCACACACCTAGCCATAGTATTAATATTTCTACTAACTTCTAGCCCTTCTCATAATGGGTTCTAAAACTTATTGGTGAAATTAAAAACCATTATTTATAATGACACCATTCTATCATCACTATGATTGAATATTTTACTAAATGGGCAGAAGCTTTCCTCTAGTCTTGACCAAAGTGGAAAATTTTATTGAATTTATCAACCATCACATCATCTACTACTTCAGTGTTCCTCACAACATTATCAATGACAATGGAAAATATTTTAAGAACAAGCAAGTCCAAGGTCTATCTAATGCATTTGACATTAGGTTAATTTTTCATTTCCCTATCACCCTCAAGAGAATGTACAAGTAGAAGCCTCTAACAAAAATCTTAACAACAAGATCACTAAAATGGTTAATGCATCTAGTTGGAATTGGCACTTGCACATCCTCTTCACCTTATGGGCATATTTTACTAGCATTAGAACCCTTATGGGTACTACCCCTTTCTCTATTGTGTTTGGAGTATAGGCCATCTTGCCTCCTAAAGTCCAAATACCTTCTATTCGTATATATTTTCAAGATCTCATTTCTGAGGATGATTATCATCAACACTATTTATCCCATCTTGAGCTGCTTGATGAGTGTTACTTAGCCACCCTTACCCATATTCATGTCTATTAAGAGTGAATCAAGCATGCCTATAACAAACACCTTAGAGTGTGATAATTCAACATCAAAGATCTCATCTTAAAGGAAAATTAACATGTCACCAATATGGAGAAAAGTAAGCAAGGAAAGTTTTCTTTCAATTAGCTTGGACCCTATATCATTACCCACAAGTATGGATCAAAAGCTTACCAGTTATCCTCTCTTGAGGGAAACCTAGAACCTAATCCCCTTAATGCTTGGCATTTACATCCATTCTTTTGTTAAAAAGGATCAAGTTCAACTTTTATTTTAACTTAAGCCCATTCCTTATTTTCAACAACATTCATCTCCCTATTTTAGGGGAAATTGATTAAAACTAAATCATGTGATTATCTGTCATAGACATATCCTAATCTTGAACAATGGGTAACACAACTCTAACCATGACATGATTCTTATGGTACTTTCTACCCCTTTCCCAAGATGGATTCCCATGATCGTTGACACCTAAACCTCTTTACACCTACTTAAAATTCTTGTGCTTTTATTTTTGCCTTCATAAAGGTGAACCCTTAAGCCTATATAAAAAAAATTATGTCTATAAAAAATCAAACAAGAAAAAAACAAAATCCAAACCAATGGCCATCATGGGTCATTCCTAGCATTCATAGACTGCTCCCTTGAAGGTCAACTATTAAAAACATATTTTAAATTTCTCAAAGTAAGGCATAGTTCTCCCTTGATGGATAGTTATCAAAAGTATTGAACAAAGCATAAAAACTTAGACCACTCCCTTAAAGGATGGTTTAGTAAAGTATTTTATCAAAACAAACAATTTATTGGAAGATTCCTACATCGATTAGCTTCCCCATCCCTTAAGAAACAACAAAAGCAAAAAACCCATAGAAAAATCAATATAATTTTGAAATCTACAATTAGCTCTCATAAGCACACCAAATATTTAAAACTACAATCAGATTTCATAGGTATAATTCCTACATCAATCAATATACACTCTTTATGACATATACTTGTTTATACAGTCTTTGAACACCTACAAAAGAGGCATAATAGTCTCACAAGAAGCTTCCATTTTCATCCATCCCCCTTTTATGCACTATAAGCAAAGGATTTTGAGCTTACTTAACATTATGTGGTCAAGACACCTTTTTTTAACCAACTAACAAATACTAATGCAAAGCATTTAAAGGGATTTTGTTCCTTAGGCCAATCCAACTTTGGTTTTGTTTTGGTCCTTATCAAAGAAGAAGCATCATGCCCTCTTCCTATCCTATCGTGACTAGTTGATATTTTCATTACGATGTTTTATCTCTTGATTATCTTATTTTTTCTCCTATATAGTGTTGTTATTTAACTTACCTCATATGTTTTATCTTAAAAAAATTTAACAACAAGCATATGCATGTGTTTCATAAGAAAATGCATAACCATAACCATAACAAGCATAATAACATTGTCACATCCATGAGTAATAAAATAATCAACCATTTTAATCACATGTCTAAATCTAAATATTGAAGCATTTAATCATTAAAATTTTGGCATGTCATAAGAAAGCATGGCATAAATCATACCCATAAAAAAAGCCATCTCCCACCTAGCTAGGTGAGTCTACATCAATGTCTAACATCCATAACATAATCATAATCCATAATACACATAAACATCAGGTCACTTCATTAATATCAAAGAAAAACATAGACCATGAGCATGAGTAATAAAAAAAGATTATATATATATATATATAATTCATGAGTTGAATAACATCATAATGTATAAAATAGATATCCATGTCTCTCTCTCTCTCTAAAAATGTACATCTCATCACATTGAGTCATAGGTTGGAATCAAAATGATATACAACAATATATAAATATATATAGACTATGTCATGGTTGTGCCCTTGGGGCACCACTATATCTTGGAGCACCACTACCTCCTAACACTTGTCCTAAGCTACCTACCTATCTAGTTGAAAATACTACCCACTGATTAGGTGTCACTACACCTACACCACCTGCTAACCTAGATCTATACTCACCCCATTAGGGCTCCATTGGATAGTGAGTGAAGACTTTATCCTCATAGTATCATAACTCCTAGATGGTGGCTATATACCTTTGCATATCAATGGTCCCTACTATACCTACTAGTGCTACTATTTCTCCTCCAACCTATTTCAGAGCATCTTTCTCCTAGGTGACCTAGACTAGTGTAGCTCTAGCCTAGTCCCTCTCACCTATCACAATGGCTAATCCTATAATATAGCCACCTACCCCTATAATACTACCACATATGCCTATGATGTGGCTAACACTACTTGTGTCTATGCATTAAGGCCAACCCCACATATCTATGCCCTCTAGCCTCTTCTCCTAGCTAGGTTTGCATCCATCAACCTCTTGTCACCATCACCATCACTAAAATCTATAGCCATATATAAATATTGATACCATGCCATGTAACCATCTATAAAGCTAATATCATCAATCTATGTCCTGGATAGTATCTCCTTGTCTAGTAACATCCTCATGGGATGTGGATTTGGCAATAGAATCTGAGTCCTCATGTTTATATCTAGGGAGTGCACCTAGAATACCTTAAACTAGATTGAACTTCTTGTGAACCCTATCAAAAGGAATAATCTCTACCTTCCCATCCTTCCTACCAAGGATCCACCTATAAATTTTCAAGGAGAATGTCTATCTCTTGTAGCTAGGCCATATTATAAATTGAACATATGGTCTCTAGGTAATATCTCTAATCACTAGTACATCTAGTTCACCCCTAAACCAATCTACGTCATGGGTTCCTCCTCTTGTACTTGAAGCAACAAAGTCATCTCTCCACCTCATGTAGCTAATTGAGAACTCAATCTATACATATCCCATCTATGATAACCCCATTGGCCTTATCACCTAGATGTGCTCATAGGCCCAATAATGTATAACTAAATTGACATTTATGTTATACCTCATATGGGCCCCGAATCCCCATAACTCCCTATATATCTACACTAAGAGAATAGGTACCCAACTAAATATAGTCCACCCCAGTAACAACTCAACTAACACCCATAGTAACAAATATGGGAACTTACTAATACTCTAATTAGGAAGGGAAAAACATAAAATAAAAATCATCAACATAGTCATGAGTCTCCTCTCACTTGGTGCCCTCTCATACAACATGCTATAACTAAATCCCCCAGCATGAAATCTGACCCAATCATAGTCATCATCATATAATAGCTCAAGGCAATCCTCATACTCCTCTTAATATATGTGGTAGATTAGAATCCCATAGTGGTAACCATGTAATCCTATACACATCTTTTGGTAGGATCATGATCTCACTGATCGGTAGTAAGAAGGTGTTCATATCTAGATCCCATATCTTGATGAGCATTATAATCATATATGCATCACATGGAACATAGTGGTAGTACCACATCACTCTTATCCCAACCTCCTCCATATGGGTCCAATCATCTAGGGTCATCCCCTATTAGATCTTTGTGAATATGCGTATCACTCAATTATGCATCTATTTTTGATCTTGGGCCTATAAACATTTATTCAAAAACACAACTTAGTTCCTTATACTTGATTGACTATGAAATTCTCTTTTTCAACTTGTACCTACCCTAAAAAAATTTAACTATAACCCTAATAACATTTACCTCTATAATCTATATCCTTTTACCACCCACTCTCTATTCATTATCACCCATAAACATTTACCCAACCAACCTATTGATCAACCATCCACAAATCTAACACTATCTCCCACTAAAATTAACCCAAAATAATTTGCAAACATCCAACAAAAATATTAGATGGCTCAAATACTAGTGGTCATAGTGACTATCAATGGTCAGACATCCATCACTTTATGGATGTTAATCATCGAAAGTCAGACCCAATCATTGGCAATCATTGTGGGTGTTCCATGAGCAAAACACCCAAACTCTATTCTACTCCAAAATACAACTAAAACACCCCAACCCAACATATTTACCTCAATTATTTCTCTCTCTCACCCCTACCTAAACATACCCCTCCCTAATTTTGGTAATCACCTACTACTTTGACCCAAATATGAAAAAACCTACCCCTAAGGCATAACTTGGTACAATCAATCTAAACCTTGCCCACCTAACAATCAATTTCCACACTCAATAAAAATCCATGTCAAACTACATATACCAATTTAAGGGCTCCACCTACCTCATTCGATGACCTCCATTGAGGAGTAAGCCATAGACCCACCCATCCTCATCTACATCTATGCCCACCATACATCCTCATTAGTCCACTTTCCACCTCAACTAATAGTCAACTCCTCTAAAGCTCAAGGTCAATAAGTTACAATGAGTGAAATGAAATCCACTTTTTAATTTTATTCCATGGATTTTTATGGTTCATCCCTGATCATCGATGGTTAGGATGACCATTGATAGTTACCTTTTAGACCCATGAACACTGATGATTAGGATATGGGCAATCATTTTCACTTTACCCCTTCCACAGAATTTTTTTCAAACAACCACCCATGGAGACTACCTTTTCCACCCAATCTAACCACCTCATCATCTCACCATTGTTCTATTTCAGCCCAACAAGTATGCATTTTACAAAAAAAATTTCTTGGTCCTTTGACTATAGTGACAACATTGCCATGTTGACCACTTTTTGAACTTTCACCACCTTACACTTATCAGACCCACTTGTGTCTTTTCAGGAGCACTTCCTACCTCAAATAATTGTGACACTTGACTAGTTTATGTTTTCACTAGGAGCACTTCTTACCTTGGATACCCAATGAAACACTGATAATGCTTACAAGACTTACATTTATGAGTGTAATTAGTCACCATGCCTAAATGCAGTTATGTGGTCTACTTGCCCCTTATCATTCTAACACTAACTTTTATTTTTACCAGCTATGGTGACCTAGTCTATGCATCATCTCAACTATCTCACCTTTTTTTATCATACTTTGTGTGCTTGTTTATGCTTTAGTACCCAACCTATCACCCACTTTTATGATGTCCACCTTCTTCATCACCTTATCAAACCCACACCTAATTATATTTTACCTCATTAACTCCCAGTTTGAGGGGGAACACCTCCTACAATACTTGAGGTAACCATGAACTTCAGCCAACAATCTATTTTTATTTTGTAGCTTGTTGATTCAAATCCACATAATAAACATGGGCAAAATTTAAACACCAAAAATCTACATACCATGATTCTAAATGTCAAAATTCCCCTAGACCACCTTCAGACCCCCTTGGGACTAATTTGACCTTTCACCCCCTAACTAAGCCCAACCATGGTCAATTTTACAAATTGACTTAACCTACCTTTTTACCCACTTTATACCTTATCCCTCAATTGTCAAGGGTCAAGATGACTACCAATGGTCACCCTGATCACCAATGATTAGGGTACACCTCCTTAACCAACAACATGTAACCATTCACCTTGATTTTTTAAAAATAACTTATCTAAATCCATGTGCAAGCTATTATATATGTGAGTTAAAACTAGAAATCCCAATTAACATCTTATTGCACCTTTCTTTCCTTGACTATAAGATGAGAGGAGCAGGGAAGTGAAATCCATCTATAATTGTTATCAAGAGCTTGTACATCTAGGGTTTCCTTTTGTAGGTCAATTATCATTAGTGATCCAATGATCTAGCCATTATGTTAGAGAACCAACTTATCACTATGACTCTACCAAAGTGTCAACTACCATTACTTTGTCAGAATCATGTCATAATCCACCAATAGGCCAACCACCTCAATCAATCACTAGATCAACCTCTGGTAAGATAATTATTCATTTATTGATATTTATTTACTTTATTTGTATTTCATAATTAACCTAAATCTAACCCATCTCTTAGAATCCAACTTTGTGATCTCATCAATCAGCCATTTATTACCTAAAACCTACACATAATAACCACTGATGGTTGACCCAACCACTAATGGTCTATCCAACCACTAATGGTCACCTTGATCGCTGATGATCACCTCAACTGTCAATGGTCACTTCAACTATTGATGGTCACTATGATAAAAAATAGAAATACATTATTTTCACCCTCTTATGCCTAACCAAATTTAATTTTTGGTGTCCCTACCTTCTCAAAAATCCCTGTCCTATTTTTTAAAACACACTCAACCCATTTAACACTCGTCCCAACTTTCTTATTGCTATATTAGTCATTTCAAGTATATTTATTTATCAAGCATTTCTTGTGTTTAATTTCAGTACCTTTTGATTAATGATGTAAGCAATTTATCATTCTATTTGTAAACTTAATTTTATAAAATGTGTGGATTGATAGCCCCTGAGGAAGCTCTTGCTTCCAAGATCTATCTAGTGCTAGGCAATCCACTCATCTATCTATCTAGCCAACCATTTACTTTAGTGTTATCTTATTTTTAGGTCAATCTCCCATGCCAAAAAGGAGTTATTCACAATCATCTAATTTAATGTGTACGTAACTAAAAAGGTTTTTCAACCATACCCATATTTAGTTTCTTCTTCTTCCCTTCTCAAAATATAAACTAAAATTCACTAAAATAGATAGAACTTTAATTAGGTATCCTAATGGTCATAAACCTAAATAGTTGTAATATGATCTTTAAAATCCAACCAAGTTTTATAGACATGATTGGCATGACCCATCCAACCCTATGGAAAAATTGGAGACCCTTTTTGAGGAGATCATAAAGAAAAGGATAGGTGCTTGATACCCCCAAGATGAGCTAAATGAATCCTAATATGGGTTTGTTGAGCAATTAAAAAATTATGAATGCATGTTGAAGAAGCTCTATACCTAAAAATCTAAGGTAGAGCTATTGTTTGTTAACTTTATAAAACAAGTGGAGATAATTAGACCACACCTATCTAAATATGAATAGAAACATAAATCATTGGCCTCCTTAGACTACATAAATAATAGCAAAGAGGAATGCACAACATTCTTGTGAGAAGGACTAGACCATGTAATAAACATCAAGAGAAAGGAGTTATAACAACATTTATCAGATTTGCAAGGAAGTACCTTTGATGAGGAAAGATTCTTAGAGAAAGATATAAAGGAGGCTAATAAAAAGATGAATGAGTTAAAGCATCAAGAAAATCAACTACCAAATTTACCTATGGCCCTAAGATAAATGGGGGTTGAAGTAGTTGTGGTCATGCAGTATAATCAACTCATTTTACAATGATGGGTTGAGTTTGAAAATGAATTTATGACAAAAAAAAATTAAAGTTATTTTCCTCCTCCAGTTAATTTAGCCACATGGGAATAAGAATGATGAGGTTTATTGAGGATGTAAAACTGAGTTAGTGTGGGGTAATGTTGACCTTAGGAATTGGTCATGTCACAATATACATGGTGACTTTGATGCTGTTAGGAAAACCACATCAATTTCTAGGTAGAGTAAGACATGGCACAATATGAACACATTAGCATAGTGTCTCTATATAGGCACAATACTAGATGATAAAACTTCATGACATGCACTAAATGACAAAGATGTAAGAACAATACATGTCAGATCCCACATGTTCAAATGCCATATAAAAAATCTTGGAGAAAATCATTACAATGAAGAATGATGACATAATTTTGATACACAACAAGTGAGTGATTATTAGTGGTGGCATAGCTAACCTAGGGTTGAATACCACATTAATCTATAGATGGGTGGGAAAGGGGAATTAATTTCTAAATGATAGTAGGTAGAATGACAGTAACACCCATAGTTGTCCAATCACATATAAGAAGCTGAGTCCTAACTAAAATAAAGAGATGAAATTTGGTAATGAGATGATTCTAGATTAATTTTGGAGTATCTATTTATATAGAGAGATACATGGGGATTTGATGTTACTTAGTACCTAAGGGTACATTTTAATAACCATAATTTTCTAAACTATAATAAAAATATTAGTTATTTTTCATGTGTTGCCATGTGAATTAATTTTCATGTGTTTGATTAATAAATCTCTTGATATTAATACTAGAAGTTATAACTTATCATTCCAAAAATATTATCCATGTGGCCATGCATGCTAGGTGTAGTTAAACCATAGTCAATATAATCAATGTACTTTCCCTAGATAAGCCATTGCTAACTAATCTGACCTAGCTCGGTACCCTCTCTTTGCACCTAGAGTGAGTGTGTGATTTCCCACTCACATTATATGCCAATGCAAAAATTTATTAGGTTAGATGCTGAGCAAGTGATTACATCAACCCTTTGGTTACCATTAGACTAATGCAACAAGGTATACACAAATAAAGTGATTTTATCAAGTTAAAAACAAAAAATAACGTTTATATTATCCCATTTGGACTAAATCACTTATACATATCTAATTATAATAAGATAAAATAATTAAAATTTTAATCAAAAGTGCACATGCACATGTGTGTATATGCGCACACACACACACACACACACACACACACACAAACACACACAAACACACACACACACACACACACACACACACACACACACACACACACACACACACACACACACACACACACACACACACACACACACACACACACACACACACACACACACACACACACACACACAAACACACACACACACACACACACACACACACACACACACACACACACACACACACACACACACACACACACACACACACACACACATTTGAATATCCAAAACTATAACTAGCATAACTTGGAACCTACAAAACTAATTTTATTTTTTCCCACACATATACTATAAGTTAAAAAATAATAATACCAACTAAAATCTAAAATATTTAAACTTAATTTTATTGAATGGCTGAGTACAAACCTAAAATTATCCCTATACATTTATTATTCATTATATTGGATAATTATATGGTACTATTATATTTATTAGTTACCTATTCAAATTGGGCACAATAGTCACATTTTTTGGTTTGTATTTCTGCCACCCCTTCTTCTCTCCTCTTGATTTTATGGTTTTATAGTGGTCCTCTCTTCCCCCCCGCCCCCCCCCCCCCCCCCCCCAAATACTGAGTTTGATTCATGGGCATAGAAAGATACTTGATACATTTTAGGGGTTTTGTGTGGTCTTAATTAGTTAGGGTGAACTTATGGTTTTTGTTCTCATTTTTTATTTTTCCAATAATTTAATGTTAGTTTGCCAGTCAATATAGTTATAATTTAAAGTAAAGTTATCTATATACATGTATAACTTAGTGAATTTAGGAATCTAAATATTTTGTGGAAAATCATCTAGAACTTATTTTTCATAAGAGTCCATTGAACATCTACAAGCACTTGAGATAAATCAATCATTTATGGAGAATTTATAATAACAATGAAGTTCATAATAGAAAAAATCTATGTTACATTGGTTTACATGGCTGATGAATTACTAATTTCTTTAGAATGTTGTTTTCAATATTGTGAATGGTTCAGGGCCATGAAAAACATCAAGGAACCTTAGCTATTCCTTAGTGTAATGAAGGACCCGAAACACATCATTTTACTTATCATTATCATATCTAGTTGTATTTTAGGGTGGAGAGAAGAAGTACATTTTCATGGTGATTGGGAAGAAATTTCATAAACATGAGTGAGGTTTTTGGAGCCATTGATCTAATGAACACAATCATAAAAAATGTTTACACCAGACTAAAACTTATTAGAACCATACTCAATATTATTTTCATGCCCATAAGTGGAACTTGATAGTTTTGGACAAAGTCCTTAATTTGTCACAACTTTACATAGTTTTCTTTGTCTTGCAATAAAAAACCTATTTTTTGTTGTCAAATTCAATGACAATATTCAAATATCTTGATTTTGAAGACATATTTCTAAACCATCATTTCATCTTTATATTTCTCTAGTTTTTTGTAAAATTAATTATGTCTAATTTTTTATTTCACATTTTTAAGCTTGGTTAAATATTTATGTATATCCATGTTAAATTTTTTAATGAAATCTATTATTTCAGAGTACATTTAAGTGAATGTCATTTATTATACCTCTCATATGATTTGATATTTATTCCTATGTGATAGATATAATATTATTTGGTCTAAATATCTGGTATGCTCCTTTAGTGTTGAAAAAAATCATGTTTTTGTGCCTTCTAATCTAGGGTTAGGTATGGTTTTGCATATAGTCAAATACAAATTTATCTAATTTTATAGGGCCTTTTTAATTGAATTCTCCTATATATAATAGTATTAGCTTATTCTTGGGTGATTCATTTTAATCCCAATCCATATGACTTTTCAATTTATTTAAAGCTTTTAAATCTAGGTGTTCTTGTAACAAATCACCATTTATACATGTTTTTTTCAAGATGTTATAACCCTTAATTTAATGACATGTCTTTTCATAATCATGTATAAGATAGTGAGAATAACATTTATGAAAAGTTAGGACACATAATTTTTAGCCTAGTACTTCCAAGCAACTCTATAATATTTTACATTGAGAAAATCTTCCCTTTTCTTATAAAATTACAAATTAGTCTATAAAACAATCACAAACCAAGTTTGAAGCATACAAAATATAAGTCTAAGAATTTTTTTTGTAGCATAAAATCAAAATCATTAGATTCACACATATATTAAATGAACATAATTTAAAAATAACATGAGGTAGGAAAAATACATGTGACTTGATTTACTTCCTCAGAGTATCAAATATATAGGTAATGGTCTATCATTAAATGTGAGTGATTGGGGATAACTCAACACATTACACTTTCCTAGTTTTTAAATGTTTCTATCCCTTAAAAGCATACTGAAGGCTTTACAATGATGGAGGTTGATTTATGGAGTTATGAACAACATCATGGTTCAACATTACATATTTTTTAATCAAAATTGGGATTAGATAATAAAACCTAATATAATTTATAAAAACTGTTAAGTAAATAATAATGTATAAAATATTTAACAAATCAAAAAAATTGATATGAAACTTACAATTTTTAAAAATATGCTAAAAATGGAAAGTACCAAAGAAAAATGACTTAACTAAAAATTAGATATGAAGGACTATGACTGTGACTCTAAAAATGATTGTATGTATGTGTGAGGTTGTTGTGAATGAGGAAGGCACCTTCTCATCCACTTGGGAAAAAGGTCATGCTATTTAGATAAGACTAGATTGTGTTGGTAACTATACAGTGGTAGGGTTTCAACCATCTGTATAAAATCATATCATAGCACCTCTACCTATAGGTCCTATGTGATTACACATGAGTTTTCACTACTACAGAAGCCATTGTGTGACTTCTTATTCACTTGGAATCCTATCTCAATAGACCATGAATAACAAATGAAATAAATGGGAAAAAGAGGCTAGTGGTTTAATATGTGATTGGTGTTAACACCCTCCATGTTGAACACTAGCTATATACCAATACTATAAAGAGGGATCATAATCCATGTAGTTCTCCCATCCTACAATGGTGTGTGTGAAATACAAGTGTAATGTTATATGTTGGTGCAATCTTTATGTAATTAAGTGCTTCAAAAATGGTTTGTGACCTTAGAGGTGTATTAAAACTTAACTAAAGGTCAGTTGGGTTGTATGGAATTAGAATTGTGAAGAATAGGTGATTTTATCTCAATGTAAAATTAGATATTCTAGTGATTTTTCAATCATGGGAGACTCTTACCATCTAGTCAACAAATGAATGAAAAATATGCTTATATAGTGATATTTTGGTAAATTATTTGGATGAGGATTTTCAATCATGTGGTATGACCCATTATGTGAATTTGAATTATAAAAAAGTCATTTTTTGGTAGAAGAACATGACAGGTGGATTCAGATGGTACCTATAAATGAGATAGTATTGAAGGAACAATCTTCTCTAAGGAGTAGAGACATAAACTAGAAGTGTAGATCAATATAATAGTGATTTTAGGATATTTCAAATTAGGAAAATAAATATTATTTATTATAGTTTTTCAAGGGTAATGAAATCCATATAAAAGTAGAGGAATAAAAACTTAAAGCCATAGAATTTGGCATGAACTAAATGTGCATGAAAAGATGGTCACAAGTGCATTATTTTAAAATTAAAGATTAATTTTAATGATAAAATTTCCCCCCTTTTATTATATTAATGTATCAAAGTCAAATTTTTAGAGTAAAATAAATATAATTATACCAGAGATTACTTATGTTGACTAGGCTTAGATGTAGAACACACATTGAATTGTGCTTCATGAAAAAACCTACAATAAAACATGTATAAATCAATCCTTACTAAGGATGAAAATATGAAAGAAAATAAAATAAACTTATAAATAAAATAACATGGACAAATAGACATGTTTGGATATGCAAACTATTGTGTTTTATGGTGCAAAATTTGTGACTAGAGAAGGTATGATCCTTGGAGATTGTATTTCTTCATTGAAACACTTGGATTGGATAGTGCATGCCACAATATTCATTGTAAAGAGAGTGTGATTAAGAACTCAATATGTTATTTAATACATCATCACATAATTCAAGGTAGTAAGGTGGCTTAGAATCCATGTATGAATTTTAGTGGATCATTCAGGTGTAATAGTGTAAAAGGGTGAATCAATCATTATAGATGGAATGAGATTCATTTCTAGTGTAAAATATTTTTAGTGCAAAAACAACATGATCTAATTCTAATGTTAAAAATATAATGACATTAGTTACCATTTATTCTATGGAAATGATGTAAAACTAAGTAATGAAGTGATCATGTGCTGCACACATGCCCCAAATATGATATCTAAGCATATGAATTCTAAAAATTGATTAAAATTGGCTAGTTTTTTGAGTGAAATTATGTAATATTTTTCAACACATATGCATGATTCCACCAATTTGAGTAAAATATATGATAATCCATGCATAAATTTGAAATTTGTTTCTGAGTACCGATTGAAAATTAGGTATAATTATGATAATTAAGAAAGATTTTGTTTCTGAATTGTGGGATGAAAGTGCATTGTTCTAGAAAGTACTAAGATGTGCTCCTATCCTTATGGTGAGTTATCATCTAATATTAGTTTTTAGTTAGAATCTGAGTATTAATTGTGATCAACAAAGTAATTTTTATCTTCTCCTATCTATGGAATGAACTATTTCATATTATTCTCTAAGATAAGTAAATATGTATGCTCCCTCTTTTGAGGTGAGTTGTGAATCATTCACATTAAATTATATGAAAATAAAATGTTTTGAAAATATTTTAAAAAAATTATTAAATCTAAATTCGTAATGATAACATTGGAGATCATGACATTACCATAGATAAATTAAGCAATATACTAACATAAAATGTTTTTGAATCTAAACATACATAGTGTCATATATAGATAGATGTTAGAAATGATAAAAATAATAACTACGTAATTAAAATTGATATAAAGTAACTAAAGAGGATACATGATATCCATTATGGCATCAAAATTTTGGGAAGGTGCATGATGTCTATCATGGCATTGAAAAATACAGAAAAATATGTAAACAAGAGTCATGGCCATAATGCACACACACAAAGAGTACACAAAAAATTCCAAAAGACATGTAAGAATAAGTCCAAATGGAAACATACAAGGTAAATGTTCAAATGTCACTCACACACATAGAAGCATATAGTAAGGCTTAGAGCCTCAAACAAGGACATGTTCAAATGTCCACAATCTAGACAAGTTGAATATACATAAGACATGAAGTAAGGAAGAAAACATGAAAAACATGCATGAATAAGTGAAGTTAATATACGTAAGTATCTTTTAACATTAGTATATTCATCAAATCATGTATGTATTAATATAGCAATGTGAAAGTAAGTGAGATAATCATCATGGAATGTAATGTATTGAAGTAAAAACAATAGGGACAATCATATAATAATAAAGCATGTATAAGAATATGCCTCCTATGAACTTTATTAGATGTAAACAAGATAAATAAGTCATGTGGATAGTTTGAATCTAAAAAATTATAACTTCTACTCACTGGGACTAGTCTAGTGAAATCAATCAAGAGTGTAATGTATGACTATTTTAATTAGTTGTTTTGTTTGTGTATAGTTTCTAGGTTTAAGAGAATATCTATGTTGGTTTCCTTTATGGAATACTCTAAATACCTTATAATATTATTATAGGATGTGCTATGGTAGAGAGTGGATCTTTATAATCTATGATTAATCTCTAATTAAGTGTATTTTTAAGGATAGGTATCCTTGGAGAATGGACCAATTGATTCTGGATTCTATGAGTAGGTTGAACCTTTTTAGGTTTTTCAACTATAATTTTCTACATAGGGATAATTTTATTTTATTTTAGAGGGTATTCATAAGGAATACCATGAAATGTGATGGATTAATTATCATAAAATTAATTAAAATATTAATGAACTATAGAATTAACTACACAAAGCTATTGAATCCATGAATGCCCCAATAACATATCAAAGACTCATACACTAGGTACTATTGTAAAATTGGTGGCCATATGTGCCAGACCAACCTATAATTTTAAAGTCATCTCATCAATATCAATATAAATATAAACATGTCCATTGAATCCTTTAATTAATTTTGTTTTAGGAATTATATCCTTATTTATGTATCCAATATGAGAGATAAGTGTGATAGTACAGATATCCACACTTGAACCATTATCAACCATGACACTATGTATAGGTTGATGATAAATGTAAACTTGAATGAATAAAGAGTGAAAATTGACATCATCATTGACTATTTCATGTTATGAAAACATGATGAGTGGTCTAGATGTCACTGAAGTAGGAAATGTAACAATCATGCCATTCAAATGACTATGTGCCTATGTAAGAGGATGATCAGAAGCTATTGGAGGGTGTACATTATATGTTTAATGTATTACCATTTATATGTTATTTCTTGATTGGTATGCTTAATAAATGGATCAATTAATATATTCATATTTAAAATTTCAATCAGTTGTTCCTTTGTACTATTTATAGATGTGCCCTCATCAATGATGTTCTCATTTATCAAATCCTGAATCTCATGTCTCAAACTAATGTAACTGTTGGTAGTATACCATGGTGATATTTAGAAATAAAAAATAAATCTAATCAAATATTTTTGGAATAGGCTTACTCATTTAAAAATATTTAATAAGAGGGATAAATATGATCTTGCATTCCAATAAATTTTGTATCACTTTGTAGGGAGCTTCTGTAAAGTTGGTAAACTCTCCTTGGAGGAGCTAATTAAACAATGCATGGATGGGATCTGAAATTACATTCAATGTTTTTTTTATCACTCTTATTTTGATTTTGGTCTCACCTTATATGGTGTATTACTAACATTGTTTCCATGATAATCAAAAAATAGGTTGGCCACATACTTTAGCTTATTCATTGACAACAATTTGGCATCTCTTTCCTTAATTGTGCAATATAAAATTGTGAATTATGGAAATTTATTAAACATAATATATTGATGTAGAGTTGGAAGTGAAATCTATTTAAATATGTATTATAGTTCCTTATATTAAATAGGATTCATCATATTAGATATCATGGTCTTATCCCATGATACATACTTAGTGATAGGCTCTTTTGGATTCTTATTTGAGCTGTGCAATCTGAACATATGAAATATTTTCACTTATACTGATTGAGAAATGTGAAAGGAAAATATATGCTAAAGGATTGAATGCATGAAATGACTAATGTGGTAAATCATAAAACCATCTGAGTGCATACTATTTTAAACTTTTGGTAAATAACTTGGTTAACAACCTATCATTTGATGCATGATACACACATGCTACATGAAATGCTCTCAAATGTTTCTTTGGGTAAGATTTTCCATCATACGATGTATTTGGTAATGTATATGTTGAAATATGATGAGCCAATGGAGTATGAAATGAATATTATGAATCAAGTTCATTATTAGGTTTTGAACCACCTTGTTCCAAATGTAACATCTTCGTTTATAGGGATAAAATCTTGTGCATAAGGGAAAGTACATCATGATTAAAATGTGTGTTAAACAAAGGTGGTGTCATAAATTAGTGAGTAAGATTTGGCATATTGATGTACTAAATCCCTTGGGTTTCACCCATTATATATAGTGGTAGAAAAGTGTGTATCGAATGATGTAGAGAAAGGCAAGGAACCCATAGTAGTTGAAGTCTTAGATGATTGGCCTTCAATTTTTTTCTTTATTTCCTCTCTAAATTTTTTTATAAACACATCTTGCCTATATTTATTATTTGAAACAAAACCTTGTAACCAAATTTTATCTATGTTATCAAATCAATTAACAAATTATGCCATTATGTTATTATCAACTAGAATTAAAAAAATTCAAATTGAGTATCGCTTAGTTTAGCACTCTTTAAAATATAGGCATAAATAATTGTCTTAGACTGAAAAAAATATGAAATAGAGACTTGGAAGATTGTTGCTAATAAATAATTTTTCAAATCTTAAAAACCTAATATAATAATTGGAAATAATAAAAAGAAAGAAAGAAAACCTAGCAACATCTATGGTTAGGGTTTGTAATATTCAATCAATATATGGGTTCACTATTTTTTTATCATAATTAAGATTAGAGAAAATAACCTAATATAATTTAGATAAACTATTAAGTAAATTAGAATGTATAAAATATAAAAAGAATTACATAAATTGATATGAAACTTAATATTTTGTAAATATGCTAAAAAGGGAAAGTGCCAAAGAAGAATGACTTAGCTAGAAATCAAATTTGAAAGACTATGAGAGTCGATATTAAATTGACTATATGGCTATGTGAAGACACTTTAAATTAGGAATAGGGATTTACATCTACCTGAGACACAACCACACTATTCATACATGATTAGCTTGCACTAGTGTGAATAAGGTGTGTTGACATCTTATAGGATTTTAAACCTATGTGTAAAATTAGATCAAGGAGCATCTACCTATAGTTTATATGTGATTGCATAGGAATTTTTGATATACTATGAAATATGATGGTTGCCTTATTATTCAATTAGAACCCTAGTTTAATAGACCATGAAGAATAAACAAAATAAATGGGAAAAATGGGTTAGTGGATGAAGTTTTTCTTAACCTGAACACCCTCTATGCTGAGCATTACTACATACCAACACTCTGAAGAAGGAGAAAACTCCATGTAGTTCTCCCATGCTATAGTGATGTGTCTGAAATATTTGTGTAATGTTAAATGCTAGTGTATCCTGGTGTAATTAAGTACTTACATAATGATTTGTGACCTTAGAGGTCTATTAAAACATAGTTCAAGGCTACTTAGACTATATGGACTTAGAATTGGGAAGAAAATATGTTTTCATGTCAATGTGTAGTTAGATATTCAGGTGATTTTTAATCATGGAAGCCTCTTTCCATCTAGTCAAAAAATGAATAAAAAACATGATTATATAGTGATATTTGGGAAAATTCTTCACATGAGACCTACAAAATGTGGATGATGATTAGTTGGTTGAATTTGAATTTAAGAAATTATCCACTTTTTGATGGGAGGATATGATAGGTGGATTTGAATGCTACTATCTAGAAGGATAGTCTTGAAGGAGTGACCTTGTTTAAGGAGTAGAGGCACTTAAAATAAAAGTGTTGATCAATCTAATAGTGAGTTTAGGCTATGTGTAATGAGGAATAGGAATAGTTTGTATCAGAGTTTCTCAAGGTTAAGGGTCATCTATATATAAGTATAGGAATATTGATTTAAATCTATAGAATTGGGCATGAGCTAAGCATACACAAAAGGATAGTCAAAATTGCATTATTTTATAATTAGATGTTAATTTTAGAAAGTACATTGATACAAATATTTCAAAAATAGGAGAAGATTTCTTTACGACCATAATTTTTTTTCACAGGTTGATACTAAATACTACATGTTAATATTGAGAATTGATATTGATCAAGATATAACATAACTAACCCTTCAAAGACAGAAACACAATTCCTAAACTAAAAAAAATCAAAGGTCTACTTTAGTTTCTTTTAAACAATTAGAATATGGTCATAGTCAAAAGGTTAACTCAAAAATATAAGTATTGACCCCTTTATTTTTTTAGACACCTAGATTTGGTCACAAATACTTAATCACGTTAGTTTTATCCCCTTTTTACTTTAATTAACTTGTGCACTTAATTCAGACTTATTTCGACACCTTGGCCTATTCAAAGTAGTTGTGAAGACCCTTTTATTTCTAATATGTCATAAGTCATCCATATAAATGATCCAAATGCTAAACACCCCTAAGAGTCTATTTGGATGGACCTCAACCCAAAAATTAGCATGTTTCCTTAAGGGTAAAAAATGTCTAGTTAGGGTCATGATGCTTCTAATCATTGTTTTTTCATGGTCATATTGTTAAATTAAATAATCTCTCATGTCATATTCCATGTTTTAAGGCTTCCAAGCATGCCATTTACCCTTTTGTATTTCCATAAAAAGAACATTCAAGGCACTCATTATTACACTTGGGAATTTTAACACAAAGGCTTATTTACACAAGTGCACATTGAGCATAAGATATATATTATTAAAAAAATTGATTTTAAGAACTTGAAGTAGTCATTAACTAGGTCAAAAGTCTATTTTAATAATCTCAAATCAAATAATGATTAAGTATTCAATATATTTTTATATTTCTACACATAGTTAAAGGAGCTGAATTACACAAAACATTCTAGTTGGGAGAATTATTTAGGATCGAATGACCTCTTCATAGTATTGAGATATGTAGTCAAGGTTTAATAATTTTAGGGGTGATTTGGGTTATTTAATCCTAATTACACTCCACCCTTTTCTATTTTTATGTGTTAGATCGTTGCGAACCTCTACTAGGTATTTAATAGTAAAAAATCTATCTAGAGGTCTTTCACACATCCATAAAAGTCAAAATTATGCGCACACGGACATAAATACATTTGTCTCATAGGACTGTGCCCTATTTTCATTGTTTTGTGAAAAGGGTAATTTTTTCAGGTTTGTGTCACTAGTGGAAAATGATTATGACCTAAATTGGATGGTTCTGACCTTGTTCCTCTATCAATTCTAGTTTATGGGGTTTTATGGGAACTATTATATTTTTATAGTTCCATCTTTATGCTAGTAAATTAAAGCCAACATATGGATAAAACCAACTAATTTTATCATTTTTTTCATATTTAGTTATTTTCAATCATTTCATTTTGTCTATTTCAATCATTTACTTTCAATTTGTTGTTTAAAGTTGTAATTTACACATTCTACCTTATTCTATTTATTTATCAGAATTATATTTAATTTACCATGATTAATTAAAATTTAGATAAAACATTTGGTGAACTCATCTATTAATTGATCCTTATATACCCTAAGCTCTCCTTAAGGTTCCAACATTATATGTTTTCAATTTTTTTGTCCTAGGGTTTCAAAAAAATTATGTATTAGGATTTCATTTTATTTTTTTAGTTATTGCTTGCAACATATTTTCCATTGTTATTATATGCAACATAAAAAACCTTCTTTTAATACCACTTTAAGCTGAAGTGATAGGACAAGTAATATTTCCATTGAGCATATTTAAATTCCTTTAACCACCATTAGAATGGAATCTACTATTAAAAAAATTTGTTCCTCTTTTGATGAATAAATTACTCATGAATATTTTCAAGAAGATAATCAAAATGAAGAAATTATTCAACATGATGTTAATACACAATATACCCATGAAGTTTTATAAGGGATCCATCTTGATGAACTTAATGGTATAAACTAAGCACAAGTACAACATTTAGCTAATTTATAAGGACTCCATATAATTCCAAAAGATATAACCAAAGTAATTAAAGTCCTCTTAGCTTATAAAAATTCAAAAAAATAAAAATTATACTCTTAATATACAATAAAAACTGATACTTTTAATTTTAAACACTACAATAGGGGTTGATACTACTATTATTGATATTGGTATTCCATCCACATTTTTAAGTTTCAAAGAAATGCTTGCTTTAAAAAAATATCTATGCCTATGCTTAACCAAGTGACTTATCTATATCTTTTGATATCTACAAATATTACATTAAATACTGTAGTCATATGAAATATTAAAATTGATAGCTTGAGTGTGGCTTGTGACACCAAGCCCATAGGTCCCTCTTACTTGCTCTCATGACCCTTCTAGGCACCTTTTCACTGATTTTCAATCCTCGGTAGCCTTCTAGACAGTGATTCCACCTCCACTAGGCTATTTTTCCTATGATAATTCTATCCCCCTAGTTCCCACACCTTCAGGACAATAGCACCCAACTTGGACTATAGCATTGGAACCTAAGGTGTCCCATTTGTGATGCTCCTATCCAATTACATTTTTACCTTGAATGGTCACTTTTTTCTTATTCTTATCCTTCTTCTTTTCAGCTTGATGCAAATACATTTGACCCATAACAAACATATCTCTATAAAATTCCATTCAAAGTTCATTTAGAAGGGGTTGGTAAATATCAAAAAGAAATCAAGAATACAAGCAAGACTACTTAGACATATTTCTCTATTATTTGCATATAACCATTCAATATAACCACAAGCTTATTAAAACCCTTACACCAGTCCCTATCCACTTAAAGCACACCCAATTTTAGTATTTTGCATCTATATATACACTATTTCATAAAGCACACCAAGTGGGAGAACTACATATGGTTTGATCCCTCTTCAAAGTATTGGTATGTAGGTAATGTACCCACACAAGGGGTGTGGATACATGTTCAGTGCATCTTACACACACTAACCCACCTTCTTTGTCAAAGTTTGTCAAAGCACTATGGAGTATAGGGTTTGAATATTAAATCAGCTCTGCAATGAGTTCTACAGACATCCAACATTTGAAATTTCATAGATAGGCTCACACAGGGACAATAGATAAAACCTAGAAAGCTCAGATCTCTTGAAAAACATCAGTAAAAGAGGATTATATCATCGAACCCTAGGGTGTCCTATTTTGATGCTCCTATCCTTTCATAAAATGAAAGCCAAATCTTGATTTGTGACATTGTCCCAGTCCTGCATAGCAAATTTTAGACCATGTATTAGCCATCTCAATCTATTTCTAGCCAAATATTATTTTATCCACATTTATTACTATTTTTTGAAAGGTTAAAATTAAAATTAAATTATATTAATTAGTAGTTTAATTATTGTATGTTATTTTTTGATTCAATTAACTTAGACCCTTAACTAAACTAGGAATAATACTCCAATATTCCAAAATATTTAAATCATTTGGTGAACCCAACTTACTTTGTTTGCACATAAAAACCCTAGGGTAAAATCCTTGCTGATTATTACAATTTTTTATTTGATTTTTTAATTGTCTATTTAAATAATAAATTTAATTTAATTTTTTAAAATTCCATAGTAAATTTTTTTTAAAATATTTTCTTCCAAACCCTAGTTGTACATACTAGGTCCCTTTAAATCACAAATTTTCCTATATTTTTCTTATTTTTTACTTGCATATTTAAAATAAAAAATTCACTTCAATTTTTAAAAATTCCTTAGTAATTTTAAAAATATCATTTTTTCAAATACCTCTCTACACAGTTACAAGTCATGCTAGGTCTTTTTCATTATAATATTTTACTTGGATGACCTTGGATACATGTTATGAGGGTAATTCCTTATACTCTTCATTTATGTATTAAGTTTTTGCATAAAGGATACCTATATACATGCCCAGTAGATAACCAACCATTTAGATATTATCAAATTATAGAGTCATTTTTGACTATTTATTGAGATGGGACACCTCATATCACCATTTAGTCACCACCTCATTACATTTCTCTTGATTAGATACATACATATAAGGTAGGAGAGACTAGCACATCTCATACTCCTCCACTTATAGTTGTATCCTTAGCTCTAGATATTTAACTAGTCATATTAGCTTTAGTAGTTTTAGCTACTCCATCAGTCATGGTTCCTACACCTATTACAATTATACAATTGCCGATAATAGTTTTAACATTACCATTTGATTTTATAGTTATAGTTACTTCAATAGTTATAGTTATTATCATAGCACTTCCATCTTTTACTGCTATAGTTGATGAGAATCTCATACCACAACTAACCCTTGTGTTAAATTCTAAGTTATTATATGTACATGACGTTAATATAGATTCCTAGGCTACTTCAGATGATGATATGACACCCACACTCACAAATGACTAGTTGTGTGGATTGATCTTTACACTAGTTGGCCTAAGAGAGTATTGAGATGAATCTATAGCTCTCATTACACATTTTACATCAGTCTTAGCATCTCATACTACACTCTTAGGATATACTCCACATTTATAGCCATAGATAGATCATTTGGCATATACATTTCACATGGTTACCTCTATGGATATAGTGTTAGTCATTCAAATTTAGGTAGGCAACACACAACATCAACCACAAATTATACTATAGATGTTACGTGATCATGGATTGATCACACTACCTATAATATGACATAGATCTATTAGTAAGTTATCATGATAAGATGGTCATCCATTTTGTCTTTTTCATAGGATCATAGGCCATGATACAAACTCATGTACAACTTTACAATAGAGATTAGACAAACTATAGGTTTAGGGTATTATTCAGATTACACCACCATTAGTACCAGCTTCACCACTTCTACTGAAGCCATCTACTACCAAAGCTAAACATCCCAAAGGAGATTCAAGATCTTCACCACTATAGAAACCTTTAGTTCACCATTGATAGGATGACACCATTATGAGTGATAGATCTCTGACTACAAAAAGAGCACAAATCTTACTGACACTTGAGGAGATATCCACCATGCATAAATAATCTATGGCATATGATGATACTTATGATGATAATTTTGAGGCATTTGATGATAGTCATGATCCCTTCCTCCATATCCATCCCCAATGAGCTCTATCTTTGGACCCTTTACCCCCTCTAATATAGTCTTTTACATCATTGTGTAAATATTACATATTACTTATATATATCTCCCTTTCAAATTACTTGTACATAATTTCTTTTTTCTTACTTATACATAGTTGCTTAGTTTTTCTTGTACATTATTTCCTTATGATTGATTGTACATAGCTCATATCAAAAATACCAAAAAAATAAAAAAATTTCAAAATATAAAAACATTCAAATATGTTAAAATACCAAAAACAATATAACATTTCAAAATCCAAAAACATTAAAAAGCACAAAAACATTTTGATTATATGCATTATCCATGCTTTACATTTTTTCTACTATGTTAGACTTACATTCTGCTATTCTATGCTATTATTTATCAATTTATTTACATTACCATACTTCACTTAGTCTTCTTTAAATGTGTGTAGTGACATCTAGATCCATGATTACTTCACTCTACCTCTTGAGGAGGCATCCTACTTATACATTCAAGACATACACTGATATATCTACCCCTTGTGGGCATCTTCTACATGATTACACCATCCAAGTTATTTCATTCCTACACCACACACTATAGTTATCATGATGATGTACATTACTTACTAGCTTACACATATTACTCTATTGACACTCACTAGTATATAACACTTTTGTATTTCTTAGCATATACCTAGTCTTGTGTTACATGTCTTGCATACTTTCACTTCTTTCTTTGATTAGTTATATATGATTGTATTTATAGTATTTACATGATTTCATTTCTTTATTTATGTATCTAGAGGTGAATGCATTTATTATTTCTACTTTTATCTCTTGTATGTGCCTTAAGACATTTTCCAATGTCCTTTACTTCTATGTCTTGTGTGTGCCTTATGATATTTTCCAATGTCTTTTGCTTGCACTGTTCTATGTGCTTTTGGCCCTTGTGCCAACCTTGCTTATTTCATTTTTATGTGTATATGGCATTTGAACATTCTTTGTATGCTTGATTTATAGTTTGAGTGACATGTGCCCATGTCCTTTGTTTGCTTGGCTCTTTGGCCACTTTTATATGCTTCTTGCTTCTTGCCTTGTGTGCTTGTTGCTTCCCATTATTTGCACTACCATGATCCACATCATGAATTATATTAATTTATTGGATAACATGATGGACATCATTCTCCATCCCTCCTTGAAAACTAAAAAATAAAAACTAACAACTAACAACTAATAGCTAACAACTAACAACTAATAACTAATAACTAACAACTAACAACTAACAACTAACAACTAACAACTAACAACTAATAACTAACAACTAACAACTAACAACTAACAACTAACAACTAACAACTAACAACTAACAACTAACAACTAATAACTAACAACTAACAACTAACAACTAACAACTAACAACTAACAACTAAAATTTTTAGTTCTATTTTAGTAAATTACATGTGTTATTACATTATTATATATATTTAGGCATACCCCTATTGATCTAACAATCTCCATTACAAACCATGCTATATCTTGAGATATCTTGTCAATTAACATTACTATATCATGTATTTCATAGCATAACACACTTGTATGGATCTTTCTTCTAAGGAAAATCATTTTAGGATCTTCATTCATACCCTCAAAAGAGGGGGAAAAAAATAGGGGTTTTGTCATAAAGATCAAAGCTCCTATCAATTGAAAAATTAGCTTTAAAAACACCCAAAAAATATCCAAACTTCAAACTAGGCAAAATAGACTAGGTAGATAGTGATAATTATAGAACAATCATTGAAATCAACCCAAGACAAGAGTGCCAATATTGGACTATTAGAATATAATGTCAAACAATAGGGTGTCCATTTTTGGCACTCCTATCCAAATATTAAAAAACCAGATTTTCCAAAAATAGATAGAAAAGTAAGTACAATTACAGTTTTGTTAGCTACAATTCAATCTAGAATCAATAGTTTTAGTATAGTTTTTCTTAGAGAATCCAAATATAGGGGCATCATTCATGACATGATGGATCTCACTTCAAATTTTAGATTAGGTAGCTGATATAACTTCTAGAACATAATCCATGTTTTAGACACCAGTGATTGGGGGCAATGTGCATGGTACATTTGACTTATTTTCTTTCCAAGTTTAGTACATTACCCAAGTATTCTCAATAGTTACATGCCTTATTTTATCTTTAGGTTGTTGAAATCATTTCCAAGTGGCTTCTACATAAGCTTATTGCCCATTTTTGGAGTGGATTTCATACAAGCCTAATCTCTACCTTTTATAGAGTGGACAAGAATGGCCTAGTTTCTATCACACATTTAGATATCCATACCACATTGTCAAATTACAAATCATTCATGGGCTTCATGAGCCATCTCATATGACACATATCTCATACTAGTATTAGTTCATAACTTCACTTCATGGGAAACCAATGGAGCCAAAGGATTAGCTAGCCTTTGAATTATTAAGTCACCTACTCAGAGGGAGTAGACACATGATCTAAACATCGATTAACACATGCATGATCACATAGATTCACTTAGTGGGTGATGATGGAGCCAAAGGGTTAGACTTTACATTCTTGAGCCACTCTTAAGGAATTGATCACTCAGCTCCATTCTTGATATTACTCTTGGTAAAACACATACCCAACATTACTCAACATCATCTAGCACCACTCAACATCATAATAGGTTTTGTATTGGTTCATGTACCTGATGAGGGGTATTCATTCCTTTATCTTACTCTCTCTTACCTAGATTTTGTACATTCTTATTCTAGATATAGTGTAACTCTTAAGAACTGATCTAATCTTTATTTTATATTATAGATTTACACTTCACGATGTGCTCTCTCTATGCATACCCAACATCACACAACTTCATGAGCTTCACCCTTGAAGGTAAGTTTAGATGCACTTTCTATTTTTCCTTTATCCTAGTATTTTTCTCTGCTACATCACTATAATAAAGGGGGGGGCGAATTGTGGTCATATAAAATTTGAAAATTGGTAGCTTGAGTGTGGTTTATGAAACCAAACCCATAGATCCCTCTTACTTTCTCTCATGACCCTTCTAGGCACATTTTCACTAATTCCCAGTCATCTATAGCCTTTTAGATAGCGATTCTACCTCCTCTAGGCTACTTTTCCTATGACAATTCCATCCCCTAAGTCATGTACCTTTTAGAAAATAGTTCCCAACTTGGACTATAGCATCAGACCCTAGGGTGTCCTATTTTTGACACTCCTATCCAATTGTATTTTTACCTCTAATGGTCACTTCCTTCCCATTCTTATCCTTCTTCTTATCAAACTAATGTGAATACATTCGACCCATGACCAATAGATCTCTATAAAATGCCATTCAAAGTTCATTTAGAAGGGGTTGGAAAATATCACAAAGTAAGAAGAATACAAGAAAGACTACTCAGGCATATTTCCCTATTCTCTACATATAGTCATCCAATATAGCCAAAAAATTGTTCAAAACCTTACACTAGTCCCCAACTACCTCAAGCATAATTAGTTTTAGAATTTTGTATCTTCATTTACACTATTGCATAAAGCACATCAAGTGGGAAAACTACATATGGCTTGATCCCTATTCAGAGTATTGGTATGTAGGCAGTGTGCCCACATGTGTAGATACATGTTTAATACATCTTACACACACTAACCCCTCTCTTTCTAAAATTTGTCAAAGCATTATGGAGTCTAGGGTTTGAAGACTAAATCAACTTTACAAGGAATTTTGTAGACATCCAACATCCAAAATTTCATAGGTAGACTCACATAAGTACAATAGACAAAACCCAAAAAGCTCAGGTCTTCTAGATAATAACAATAAAATAGGACTATAACACTAGATCCTAGGGTGTTCTATTTAATTTATCTTATCTTTTCATAAAATGAAAGTCAAATCCAGATTTGTGACACTATCCTAGTGTCTCTAATAGTTTTCACTTTTCCACAGTCAAAAGATGAAAGAAACTAAGATAATGGTCAGGGATTTGTATGTACCCGGATGAAGTTTGTGCACCATTATCCAGACATTGTAGGGACTTCTCTTTGGCTATGGAGGATGACCCTTGTAGAAGAAAGAGACTTAAACACAAAGATTGTTAGATAGAGGTAAGGTTGACTGTCGAGCAAACCCTAGTCCCAGAAGTGCAAAGACTTCCTTGAGGGATGACAGTCCATTGTTAACAAGTAAAAGTGTCAAAAATAAAGAAATGACAAATGACTAGCAAAGAGGAAACTAGATAATGCGTACTTACTATCTACTATCAGTCTGCCACAATCACTGATGCCGGTTAGTCTACCGACGTCGGTTTGGGTAAGGTTGCTGGCGTCGGTTAGTCTGCCGACGTTGGTAGGGGCAATGGGGATTTGGATGAGTTTTAGGTCTATCTATGGTCAACAGAATGGTTTGGGGTGTCTATGGGAGTTTTAGTGATTTATGCTAGGTTTGCAGGATAGAGAGTGTGCCCTAAAAGAGGGATCAGATAGAGGACAGGGGTAAAAGGGAGATAAGGGCGAGAGAAGGCTCTTCAACCTCTCTAGGAAGAACATATTGGGTTGTGTCAAGAATTCTTGGAAATGGGCAGTGGGCTGATTGCTAATGTATTAAAAAGACAATGAAATAAAAACTAGTAGAAATACTTAGCTGTAAGTGGAGAGGTAGAAGTGCAGGAGGCCTGTTTCCATTGTGGCTGATGCGGGAGATGTCGTGCAACCTTCAATCCAGTGTGGAATGGCTAGTGTAGGATCCCTGAGCTTGGAAAGTGCTGTTGAGATGCTGATACCTGCAAGAAAATGAGAAGTGAGAGAGCTTGGAGCCTGGAGCAAGAGAATTCATGTTCACGGGGGGCCAACAATGGAAGCAAAAATGTAGTCTTAAAGGAACCGATGTCGGTGAAACCACTGGCATTGACTGAATAATGACCAACGTCAGTGGCTGAAGAATGGGAAAAGAGGCTATTTTTAGCCTTCTGCCCATTCTTGCAACTACCAGGGTTGATTGTTGTTGATAAACGATCGAAGGCGGATTAAATAAGCATGAGAGATTAGTGGGAGGAATGAAATGGGGTTATAAATTGGTCATAGGGTGATGGGAGGCATCCAAGGGGAGGTATCCAAGGCAGGGTGTGTCTAAGGGTGAGGTGTCATGGAGGGGTGTTATTAATTTAAAAAAAGTTATTATTTTAAATTAATAAGTGTGTGGGTCAGGAATGTGTTGAAGTGGACCAAGGGGACCAAGGGGGAGAGTTGACCAAGGAGTAGACATGATTTTGGTGTCTACATTTGCCCCTTTTTGTCTTGTTGGTTGTTCTTGATGAACTACAAGACAAAAATAGGAGTGAAATGCCCCATGTATGGGATAAGGTTACTTTTGTCTTGTTGGTTGTTCTGGTGAACTGCAAGACAAAAAAATGTAGGCTGCCCCAACTATGGGATGAGGTATTCCCCCTCAAAGTGGGAGTCGAGGGAAGGGAACTTGAAATTAGGTGCTGATTTGATAGAGAGTGGATGAATATGGTGAAGTTTGAGTGTGAATGCTACAATAGTTGAGATTGCACGCATACCACTTCATGAGATGGTTAGGTCAAATTATCACAAGTCAAAGGTCGAGGAGTGCCAAAATTGAAATAACTAGGCCCCAACATTTAGTCATAGCTAATTGGGTTATTCGATCCAAGCTGTAGCTCCAATGGTTGTCGTGCTCCAAGTATCTCGAGCTCAGGAAGTGCTCTTGGAAAACATGAAAATGTCACAAGTAGTGGGGATCAACTTGCTCGTGATCCAATACTTGTGAGGGTTGAAATTTGAGTTGCAGACAATTTTGATAACCATTCGTGAGGTAGCATACATGCAAAAAAAACCAAGGCAAAGTTGTATTGGAAGTGGTCGTGGTCTGAGGAGATAGGCGTGATCTCCAAGGTTGTTGGTCAAGGTGAGTTGGGATAGATAGTTGGTCCGTTAGATGGATGGACAAAGGAATGGCCGAGCTAACCTTAGAAGACCCCGTGTCAATTGAGTGCTGCCTACATAGCCCTTATTGGAAGGGCCTCAGACCAATGTAGTTCTCCCTAAAAGGGAGGAAGAGGGTCAGCTATGGATGGGTTAGATGAGGTTAAGTCATGGTCAAAGGTAAGATAGTTTGTCCATCAGGTAGACAAACAAATAGATGTGGCCGAGCTAACCCTAGAAGACATCATGTCATCTGAGTGCTGCCTACATAGCCCTTGTTGGAAGGGCCTCAGACCAATGTAATTTAGGCTAAGAGGCAAAATGGTTGATGATTGGTTTGGTTAGGTTAAGTCATAGTCAAAGGGTAATATGGTTTGTCCATCAAGTAGATGAATAAATGGATGTGGCTGAGCTAACCCTAGAAGATGTCATGTCATTTGAGTGCTACCTACATAGCCCCTATTGGAAGGGCCTCAGACCAATGTAGTTCAGGCTAGGAGTCAAAGTGGTTGATAGTTGGTTTGGACTAGGTTAAGTCATGGTTAAAGGTAATATGGTTTGTCCATCAGATAGACAAACAAATGGATGTGGTTGAGCTAACCCTAGAAGATGTCATGTCATCTGAGTGCTGCTTACATAGCCCCAGTTTGAAGGGCCTCAGACCAATGTAGTTCAGACTAGGAGTTAAAGTGGTTGATAGTTGGTTAACTCAGGTTAAGTCATGGTCAAAGGAAATATGGTTTGTCCATCAGATAGATGAACAAATGAATGTGGCTGAGCTAACCCCAAAAGATGTCATGTTAGCTTAGTGCTGCCTACATAGCCCCTGTTGGAAGGGCCTCAGACCAATGTAGTTCAAGCTAGGAGGCAAAATGATTGATAGTTGGGTTTGGACTAGGTTACAAATGATGAGGGTATGATGATGTTACAGCCTTTTCCATATTATGTGATGGTGTATTCTATAACATTGGTTGAGGTGGTCTTTCATCCCTAGCAATTGTCCATATCAGTGATGGATGTATGCTAAAAATGAACTAAGTCAATTTATGCTTCAACAAGTAATGATTTATGCTTGGCATAAATTGTGTGGTCGATAGTTTCCATGTGTATTGTTGTCCATAGAAACTAGGTGAAATGGACTATGTCATGTTGGTGGTCTGAAAATGTTTTGGTTTGGTTTGGTTTGGTTGAGAAAATGATTTGGTTAAGTGTGACAAAGGTGTGTAGGAAGTGAAAGGCATTGTGCCCTTTCATTGACATGGACCATGATGATAGCATAGGTAGGGGGTTTTTAGAAACAAAAGCCCTATTCATGCATTACGTCATTGACCATTGGTTGTGTTAGAGAAGTAATCAAATCACTTTGACATTAAAATGAGCTTGAAATCCCTTGAGTAGGTGATGTGATATGTTAGGATAGGATAACCCTTTTTAGTAGGGATAACTTTGAACCTTTTTATAAGAGACCCTGAGAATGACTATAAGTCAAGTCCATGACCTTTTTTTTTGTAGACTGATCAATGCGGGAAGTCTACATAGGGATGTCATTTTGTTTTGTGGTCATTTGTGAAGCTGATCGATGTGGGAAGCTTCTAAGAAAGTGTTGTTTGTAGAAAGATTTTAGGCATAGCCATCCTTCGAGGGAGTGGTCTATATTTTTGCTTTATATGTTTTGAGGGATTTGAATAGCTGTCCTTCAAGGGAGTAGTCTATTAGCTACAACAATGATGATATAACTATCCTTCGAGGGAGCAGTCTGCATTTAGAGTTTATGACCTTTTGATATTTTCACATCCAAATTTATTTTTGATAGAATTGTGAGTCATGGACAAGACTATAGAAGTTTAAGGGCTCCCTTTTATTAAGACAAAGCATTCATACTTTATAAAAGGGTTACATAGGGTTTGCTTAGGGAAACAGGGTTGAAAGGAATGAGGATTAAAATGATAGGGATTGCTCAAGGGACGAGCTCAAGTTAAATGTCAAGTGAACGAGTACTTGACTAACAATAGAACGGTTGTAGATGCAAGGCATTAAGGGGCTCAGTTTCTAGCCGGCCTTCAAAAGAAGACAGACAATAAGTCCCTGATTTATGCGTGTGTGTGATGATGTAAGGTTTGAGCCAATTAGGAGCAAACTTGCCTCATTTGCTTCTTTCCAAATTGGTCACATGCTAAAGATGATGGACATAAAGTTGGTTGATATGTTGTTGGCATGTTTGGTTGGTTGATGTTTGGTCGAGGCTTGGTCAATTGGTATTTGGTCGAGGTCAGTGTAGTCAGGATAAAGTCAAATTCCCCCAGTCACTTATGTGACAGGGAGAATGTCTGATAGACTTAGTTTGAGAGGGCAAGATCTAGATCTTCCATGTTGGAGGTTGGAATTTTAGAATGACTAAAAGTGATGGAGGCAATGGTAGGTAATGATGTGACCAAAGCAGCCAGTGGTTGAGGTCTTCGGGTTGGACCTTCACTGCCTGTAAGGCTTTGATCAAAGTTAGACAATGCTGTGCGGAGTTTTGTATGAGGTCATACAAAGATGTCTTCATAAAGGTTTGGCAATGTTGTTTCACCATGGGGTCATTAATTGGTTTTGAAAAAATTGGTTGAGATGCGCCCAAAATTAGAGTCTTGGGTTTTGTTTGTGGTGAGGGCTTGACGAATGGATATGTTTGAGGGAGAGAAACCTTCTCTTTCCCTTTATCTTTCATGGTTTGTGACTTGTTGGCCACATTGATGGTGTTGATTTCAAATAATGGGGTTGAAGGGGGTAGAGGAACCACAGCCTTGCATTGAGATCCCGATTTAGGTGATGAGGTTTGAGAGGCATGTGATGGTGTCGATGGTTTGGTTAAAGGGTGGTCAAAAGGATCCTTGATGAAAAGGGTGTCCCTTTTGAGATGTTGATGAATGAAAACTTTAAGAGTGCAACAACGCTTAGTGTCATGTCTAGGTGTGTGATGATACGCACAAAATTTAGTGTCATCGAACTAAGATGGCCTTGATCTGAGAGTTAATGAGTGTGACAGTGAAAATGTTTGGGAGACATGGGATGGTGTTGGAGATTTTTTGACAGTATCCTCAATAAGAGGGGTGTTTTTCTCCATGAATTAGCAGATGGAAACCTTAAGGGCACAACAATTTTTAGTGTCATGCCCAGGTGTGCAATGATATAGGCAAATTTGGGTGTCATCAAACCATAATGCTTTTGGTTCGAGAGGTTGAAATGGTTTGATCGGTCATGTCCCCTTTTTCATGGACATTGACAGATTTGATGATTGGCCTATTATACGACCTTCGTAGGCTAATAGGATGGATAGAGGGTCATAATGGAGCTTGGATTGACTTTGATTCACAGAATTTCTACATTTGATTTTCATTCAGGTTATTTTGGACACATTTGGCATGAGCTCCTACTTTTTAGGGATATTTGATATGCAACAGAGCTCCTTTATTTTGGTATGGTCATGTGCGAAATCACTCCCTGATTCACCAGCTTCGATCGGTTTGGGGATCCGACATGTATTGAGGGAGATATTAATATTTGATTGATTTAATCAAATATTAATTATTTAGCCTACTTTTAATTAGAAACCCTAATTCTAAATTAAGAAACCCTAATTAGGGCAAGCATATCTTTTTGAGGGTATAAGGGTTTCTCATGGAGGCCATTGTTCATTATGTATGCTATTGATTATTGATATTGATTTTGAAGAAATTCTTCTGTGAAGACTGAGCCAAGGGTTCCAGGATTCCATTGCAGTGAAGAACGTTCCCTCTTCATTGTGTGTGATTTAGAGGCTATGAGATATCAGCTGATTTATTGCCAAATTGAGAGATAGCTTCATCTAGAAGTTATCACAGAGATACAGATCTGAGAGATAGCTTCATCCAGAAGTTATCACAAAATTCTAGGGTTGAGAGATAACTTCACACAGAAGTTTATCACAGAGCTTTCCAGGTATTTTCTTTATTTAGTTGTTGATCCAATAAGATATACAGAGATAGATTTTGGGTTAGAATCTATATTCCTGAGATCATTAGGTTGTTCAGCTATCAGGGGTTAAGAACAGACAGGTTGGCAGCCGTACCAAGTCCGTACAGGTCCGTACAGATCCGCATCAGGAACCGACATCGGAAGAGAGAGCTTCTGGTGACCGACATCGGTCGACTGAAGACCGACATCGGCAGAAAGCTGACCGACAGAGACCAACGTCGGTGATATATCAACCGACGATGGCGTCTGTGTGTCGACACAGAAAGGTTGAGACCCTTCAGATTCAGATTTCACTCCCAGATTTGCAAAGCCAGGGGTTTCAATACTATATTTCATGTTTTATATGCATAAGAAAGGACTTCAATTGTAATAGTTTATAAGAACATCTTTTGTAATCATCTGAATGAATTATAAGAGCTGTGATTTATTTATGCATACTTGAATCTATTCTGTAGTTTGTATCTGTGATCTGAGTTTTTTGTGTTGTTATATTTCCTGTTTGAAGGGGATATTACAGTGGTATTAGAGCATTTGTAGGAAGGAAAAGAGGCCCTAAGTAAGGGACATCACAGTGGTATCAGAGCATTTGTAGGAAGAAAAAGAGGCCCTAAGTAAGGGACATCACAGTGGTATCAGAGCTAATGTCTTGCCATCCTGTTGGGTAGTTTGGGTATCAGCATGGCGCTAACAGGTGTCAAAGATTTGGAAGAAAGAGTGCACAATGCAAAGGAGAAGTTAGGAAATCCATTACAGCAATCAGATGACCTTCTACAAACTTTGGAGGAGTTAGAAATTTATTTAAGCAAGGTTGAGCAGTCAAATTCTTATGAGATACAAACAGTGTTATCTCCAGCGTTTGATTCTTTGGTGAAGCACCGATTATTGAGACATCATGATGAGGTGGTAAGACTTGCAACTCTCTCTTGTATTAGTGAAATCATGAGAATAATAGCTAGCTTTAATTTTTATGATGATCAGATTATGAGAGAGGTACTTCATGCCATGGTGAAAAGCTTCGAAAAGTTGGATGACATTAGAGACTCTCATTTCTCAAAGAGGGCGAGATTACTTGACACTTTTGCAAGGTATGGATTTAAAAACATTATGATGTTAGTAGGATGTATTGGTGGCATTCGCACTATGTTTAAAATATTTTGGAATATTTTAGATGAGTTTCATTCCAGTGATGTATTAACATCCATGCACTCTATCATGTTCACAATCTTGTTTGAGGAGGAGGATAAAATCTCTAAACTTTTGGCAGAAGATTTATGGTATGTCTGGACAAAAGGGAAAAATGTCTCACCTAGAGCTTTTATGTGGTTAAAGAGTTTAATTAATAGGCCTAAGGATCGTAGTGCTTTCCCTATGACATGCAGCCACTTGCATGATGAGTTTGACAGTTATGCTGATCCAGTACAGGGAGATATTAACACATCTTCAGGTAATGATTTATCTGCATTATCTTCACAGGTAGGGGTAGTTGAGGATGTTGTGGATGAGCTTTGTCTTCAGGTAAGTTCAGCACAGGTGTTAGACAGTGAGGATGAGCCTGATGCTTGCATTCAGAGTGTGGAGGTATACTCAGAGGTTAGTACATTGAGTATTGGTGGAGTATGTTTTTGTAGCTACTGATGAGGAGCATGTTGTTGAGGCTAACACATATATTCAGGACTTGGGAGTACCTGATTCTAAGGAGTTTGGGATACCAGTGGGGTTAAATCTCCATATTGATTATTTTCATATAGATGATAGTGTGGTACAGTTGGTTGTGCCGCCTTAACAGAGAGATCAGTTATGGGATGGATTGGCACCATCTCTTGCAGATGGAATTGGCAGTTGGAATTGTCCATTCTACTTGGATTATGATGTTTTGAGAGTTTGTTTCTCATGTGCTCTTGACTATGGTATTTGTAATTTTGGAGGTTGGAGTTTCATGCACCAGTTTGATTATGAGTCTTTCTTTGTTCTACTTCTAATGATATTGCAGGTGTTTGCATTGATTTTCATCAGTGTAGATCATGACTACATTTGGGATCTAGGTGGATCGAGTAGTTCATTGTTCCGAGATTGCTTGGGGACAAGCAATTTTTGGAGGGGCAGATTGTCATGTCCCCTTTTTCATGGACATTGACAGATTTGATGATTGGCCTATTATACGACCTTCATAGGCTAATAGGATGGATAGAGGGTCATAATGGAGCTTGGATTGACTTTGATTCGCAGAATTTCTACATTTGATTTTCATTCAAGTTATTTTGGACACATTTGGCATGAGCTCCTACTTTTTAGGGATATTTGATATGCAGCGGAGCTCCTTTATTTTGGTATGGTCATGTGCGAAATCACTCCCTGATTCACCAGCTTCGATCGGTTTGGGGATCTGACATGTATTGAGGGAGATATTAATATTTGATTGATTTAATCAAATATTAATTATTTAGCCTACTTTTAATTAGAAACCCTAATTCTAAATTAAGAAACCCTAATTAGGGCAAGCATATCTTTTTGAGGGTATAAGGGTTTCTCATGGAGGCCATTATTCATTATGTATGCTATTGATTATTGATATTGATTTTGAAGAAATTCTTCTGTGAAGACTGAGCCAAGGGTTCCAGGATTCCATTGCAGTGAAGAACATTCCCTCTTCATTGTGTGTGATTTAGAGGCTATGAGATATCAGCTGATTTATTGCCAAATTGAGAGATAGCTTCATCCAAAAGTTATCACAGAGATACAGATCTGAGAGATAGCTTCATCCAGAAGTTATCACAGAATTCTAGGGTTGAGAGATAACTTCACACAGAAGTTTATCACAGAGCTTTCCAGGTATTTTCTTTATTTAGTTGTTGATCCAATAAGATATATAGAGATAGATTTTGGGTTAGAATCTATATTCCTGAGATCATTAGGTTGTTCAGATATCAGGGGTTAAGAACAGACAGTTTGGCGGCCGTACCAAGTCCGTACAGGTCCGTACAGATCCGCATCAGGAACCGACATCGGTAGAGAGAGCTTCTGGTGACTGACATCGGTCGACTGAAGACCGACATTGGCAGAAAGCCGATCGACAGAGACCGACGTCAGTGATATATCGACCGATGATGGCGTCTGTGTGTCAACACAGAAAGGCCGAGACCCTTCAGATTCAGATTTCACTCCCAGATTTGCAAAGCCAGGGGTTTCAATACTGTATTTCATGTTTTATATGCATAAGAAAGGACTTCAATTGTAATAGTTTATAAGAACATCTTTTGTAATCATCTGAATGAATGATAAGAGCTGTGATTTGTTTATGCATACTTGAATCTATTCTGTAGTTTGTATCTGTGATCTGAGTTTTTTGTGTTGCTATATTTCTTGTTTGAAGGGGATATTACAGTGGTATCAGAGCATTTGTAGGAAGGAAAAGAGGCCCTAAGTAAGGGACATCACAGTGGTATCAGAGCATTTGTAGGAAGAAAAAGAGGCCCTAAGTAAGGGACATCACAATGTGTGATGATACGCACAAAATTTAGTGTCATCGAACTAAGATGGCCTTGATCTGAGAGTTGATGAGTGTGACGGTGAAAATGTTTGGGAGACATGGGACGGTGTTGGAGATTTGTTGACAGTATCCTCAATAAGAGGGGTGTTTTTCTCCATGAATTAGTAGATGGAAACCTTAAGGGCACAACAATTTTTAGTGTCATGCCCAGGTGTGCAATGATATAGGCAAATTTGGGTGTCATCAAACCATAATGCTTTTGGTTCGAGAGGTTGAAATGGTTTGATCAGTGGGAGAGTGATGCTAGAAGTTTGTAAAAGTCAGCGTAGTAGCAAGGTATAAGAACCTGCTAATGGGTCTGCATGTTTTATGGTAGTAAAAGTTGACAACTTCTATTTAGACACTATTGAGGGAGTGTTTCGTATCATCCTTTTATTTGGCGGTGTGGCCAAACGTGTAGATGACACTTTCATGGTAGGGGTGTTGGATGTTTTGAAGGAGGTATGTTTTTGTTAGGTGTTGGTCGTAATAGATGTGATTTGTTTTTGTTGGGTAAGGGGAGCAGTGGAGGCAACTTGTTGTTGATAGGTGTTGGAGTAGGAAGCACTCCTTTTAAGGTGGATGGATGAGGGCCCAAAATGGAGGGCAATGATGATGGTGGAGGAGGAGTTCTCTGATGTGGTTTAGTGGCCTTCTTTGGTTAGGTGCGAGGACTACTATTGTGAGGGGCGAGGTTCAAATCAAGGGTTTGGAGATGAATGGCGAGTTCCTCTTTCGGCAGAGAAGGGTCTTTTGACTTGGTGTTGGGGTTTTTACTCCACAATTTGACTTTGTTTTCCTCGACGACATGTAGTTCAAGCTTCTTAGCCATCGTGAAAGCTTCGTCAAATGTGCAAAATGTTTGGACCCACAAAGTAGATGAAATATGTTTGGCACACACCTATGAAAAGAGCTCGATGAGCTCAGGTTGAGGCAAAGAGAAGGAGAGTTGATTGATTAAGCCTCTCTAATGGGCAACAAAATTGGCTATCGATTCATTGTCAAATTGTCTAATAGAGTATAGGTCCGTGATGGAGACCTTTTTAGTGATATTGATAGAAAAGTGGTCAAGGAAAAGTTGGGCTAGCTGGGTGAAAGAAAAGATAGAATGATTGGTAAGGGAGCTATACTAGTCGAGGCAGCACCAAAAAGTGACATGGGGAATGTGCGTAGCAATAACGCATCATCATGTGCTATGAGATAACAACCATGTCTAAATGCTTGTAGATGTTGTTGTGGGTCTTCCTTACTCTAGAAGTGAGTAAACTTGGGAAGTTCCCACTGATTGGGATATGGGTGGATTGGGACTGAGGGATGAATGGGTTCATTACAAATTTGGTCATATGAAAGGACATTCCTTGAACTCAAAACTGAGGTCTCAAGATTAGACATTTTGTCCATCAATATTTTGATTAGATCGGTTGATGGATTTGTAGATGGGGAACCCCCTAGGTTGTAAGGCACTTGGAAGGTGCTAGAAGGGGCGTATGACATAGTTGGTTGCACTTGTATAGGCACAACATATTGGTGACTAGTCATGGGGATAGAAGTGGAGACCAAGGGTGGTTGCGTCATGAAGGTGGAAGGCATGACTAGGCTTGAAGTCGCCAGAGGTGGTTGGATTGTGGCAACACTAGCCAAAGGATGAGTAGTCACCCTTGTCTTGATGGGTGCAAGTGAAGGCGGGATGGAGGCAACTAAGTTTTAAAATGGTGTGGAACTTTGTTGAATAGTTTGCGATTGATGGGGGGCCGAAACCCCAAAGGAGGTGGGTCCAGAAATAAAAGGAGAAGCCACACCTTGAAGGTTAGTCATGGTTGGGTTGTTGACTGAGGCAATGGCTTGGGTGTCTATGGGTTGAATGACAGAGGTGGTTGATACAATTGCCATCTCAAATAAGGAAGTTGGCATCCCATAAATTGGGTTGCCTAAAGAGTCTCACATTTGACTTCTCGTGAGATAGTGTTGAAGGGCCTTGACATTGAGGTCAAGGAACCTTTCAAAGTCTTGGTCCCCTTCAGGGACAATAGGGGGCTGAGTCAGGGTTGGTTGGGTAGGAGTTCATTCAGTCTCTGATTGATACTCCATTAGAGGACTTGTTATGGAAGGCGAAGGCGGGAGTGGTTGTTACCTTGCGTGGTCAACAAGAGTTTTGGTTTGACTACGTGTCAAATACATTCAAGGTAGAAAGGGTTAGGTTCCAAAAACTATGTTTTTTTTTAGTTTTAAAAACTCAGAATGTGTGTCTTACAGCAAGAAAGTCAAGTTTTAAGCTTGCTATTTTGGAAGAAGGATTGCTGACAGTGATCGACATCGGTAGAAAAAATTGATGCCGATAAAAAAATAGTTGCCGACGTCGGTGGTAAAATTGATCTCAGTTATTGTGTTGTTGGGAAGGAAGAAAAAAAAGGTTCTGAGTTGTTTGAAGCTCAAAAAAATGCATCCTCACCAGCTCAAAAAATCCAAATAGAGATAGAAAAATAGATGAAGACAAGCAAACTCCTAAACGTTATTTCCTAAGAATAAGTTTTAGAGTCTTGTTGGCTTATGCCTTAAAAGAGTGTGTGGGAGATTGGCTTTTAGAACAGGTCCTAGAAGAAGCAGTCTAAGGTTGGTTTTGGGTTAGTTTCGATGCTCAACAGTCTGTGTTAGGTTCCATACGTGGCTTGGTTCTAAGGAGCAAGCTCCCCTCACTTCACGAGCCCAGAGATAAGCTGGGTTGCTTAGCCAGTATATACTTCCCCTAGAGTTTATACTCTGCCAGAGAATAGAATGAGCTCTCCCCTTGGTAGTGAAGTCCAAGTAGGATTGCCAGGAAGGGTAAGGTATCCGCTAGGTGATGAAATCCTAGTCGGACCTTGTCTCAGGTATGTTTTGATGTTTAGTTTGTGAAAGTGGTCAAGTTGTGTAAAATAAGTGCACTAAGCTTTATTCATAATGCATTTTGTAATTACTAGATGAGTGGACTAAATATGCATTCAGGCAAAAATGAAATGCAAAAGATTTTTAAGCCCAAATTGAAATGTGTGTTCGGATGCAGACAAGTGGAGAAAAGGTTGAAGAGTATGAATTTCACTACTCTAGATGCAGGAAAGAAAGAAAAAGAAGGATTCTTTTTAACTTTGCTGATAGTGTCTTTTAGAAGAGATAGAGGAAAAGGATGCAAGAAGAGACCTAATGCACCTATATGAAAAGTTTGATTTTAGAAGAAAAAGTATGAACCCAAGGAAAAGTCCTAGGATCCCACCGGGTGTGCCAGAATGTTTTTAACAGTTTTCGCTTTTCCACATTCAAAAGATGAAAGAAACTAAGATAATGGTAAGTGGTTTGTACGTACCTAGATGAAGTTTACGCACTATTATCCAGATGTTTTAGGGACTCCTCTTTGGCTATGGAGGATGACACCTGTAGAAGAAAGAGACTCAAACACAGAGATTGTTAGATAGAGGTAAGGTGGACTGCCAAGCAAAGCCTGGTCCCAGAAGCACAAAGACTTCCTTGAGGGATGACAGTCCACTGTTAATAAGTAAAAGTGTCAAAAATAAAGAAATGACAAATGACTAGCAAAGAGGAAACTAGATAATGCGTACCTACTGTCTGCTATTGGTCTGCCATAGTTGCCGATGCCGGTTAGTTTGCCGACATCAGTTTGGGTAAGGTTGCCAGCATCAGTTAGTCTACCGATGTCGGTAGGGGAAATGGGCTTGGAGGCTGGCGTCGGTCAGGGAAATGGGGCTTTGGACGAGTTTCAGGTCTGTATGTGGTCAACAAAATGGTTTGGGGTGTCTATGGGAGTTTTAGTGATTTGTGCTAGGTTTACAGGATAGAGAGTGTGCCCTGAAAGAGGGATCAGATAGAGGATAGGGGTAAAAGGGAGATAAGGGTGAGAGAAGGCTCTTCAGCCTCTCTGGGAAGAGTAGATTGGGTTGTGTCAAGAATGCTTGGAAATGGGCAGTGGGCTGATTGCTAATGTATTAAAAAGACAATGAAATAAAAACCAGTAGAAATACTTAGCTGTAAGTGGAGAGACAGAAGTGTAGGAGGCTTGTTTCCATTGTGGCTGATGTGGGAGATGTCGTGCAACCTTCAATCTAGTGTGGAATGGCTGGTGCAGGATCCCTGAGCTTAGAAAGTGCTGTTGAGATGTTGATACCTACAAGAAGATGAGAAGTGAGAGAGATTGGAGCCTAGAGCAGGAGAATTAACGTTCACGGGGGGCCAACAATGGAAGCAAAAGTGTAGTCTTAAAGGAACCAACGTCATTTAAACCTCTGGCATCGGTCAAATAATGATCGATGTCGGTGATTGAAGAATGGGAAAAGAGGCTATTTTTAGCCTTCTACCCATTCTTGCAGCTGCCAGGGTTGATTGTCATTGATAAATGGTTGAAGGTGGATTAAATAAGCATGAGAGGTTAGTGGGAGGAATGAAATGGGGTTATAATTTGGTCATAGGGTGATGGGAGGCATCCAAGGGGAGGTATCTAAGGCGGGGTGTGTCCAAGGGTGAGGTGTCATGGAGGGGTGTTATTAATTTAAAATAAGTTATTATTTTAAATTAATAAGTGTGTGGGTTAGGAATGTGTTGAAGTGGACCAAGGGGACCAAGGGGGGAGAGTCGACCAAGGAGTAGACGTGATTTTGGTGTCTACACCTAGTCTTGCACAACAAATTTTAGACCCTGTCTCATTCATCTCAATCTATTTATAGCTAAATCTTATTTTCTCTACGTTTATTACTATTTTTAGAAAGATTAAAATTATACAAATTAGTATCTTAATAATTGCAATATTATTTACTAATTTAATTAACTCAGACCCTTAACTAAATTAAGAATAATACTCCAATATTCCCAAAATAGTTAAATCACATACCTAACCTAATGCACAATCCCTAAATAAAAAATAACATTTATGTAAGCTAAGGTATTGTAATTAGAGTAAGGTATCCCAAATTTATCCAATCATTGGATTCCCAAGATTTACTTCATAATATTATAGCACATGATATTGTACCATACCCTTTACCTATATGATTTTTAACTCCTAAGCTTATTTTATATGAGGTTAAAGAAAACCTAAAACAACATCTCATATCTTTTCATGTAACATGTTTTGATTATGCTTTTAATGACAAATTTATATCCATATTATTTCCAAGGCACTTAAGAGATTATGCCTTGCATTGGTTTTATGATATACTTGCTCCATTAGTTAAATCATATAATCTATTAGAAAATCTAGTTATCAAATAATTTGCTATTAACATCGATAAAAATATTTGTTATGATTAAATTTCAAAGATTAAGCAAAGAAATAATGAACCTATCAATTATTATGTTCTTTGTTATAATACCATGCTTGTTAGAATGACTAATTCATTGGCAGATAATAAATTATGAAACATTTTAAACAAAGTTTTCATGTCCCATTACATGAGTCAATTAATTTCAAAAATTTTAGATCATTTAAAGAACTTTATCATACAATAATAGAAATATAATTCAAGATTATTGATTTGAATAAAGTTTAATATAATCCTACATCTATTTCAATCTCCACAACAAAGTTTTAAAGAAAACCCTTTTACAAGGTTAAACCAACATATACTAAAGCAGATGCAAAGATTCTAGTTAATGTTATTTATCAACCTTATAACAAAATTATTTTATCAGATCATAAAATGATGAAATTTTATAATTTACAAAAACCATTTCAAAATTTCTTTTAAAAGTGGGATGTAATCTCGATACTTTACCACCACCATTTGAAGTCGATATGAATAAACCTCAAGACAAATATTTTTACAACAATGCATATTGTGATTATCATAGATGCAATGGTCATTATAATAACACATGTTTCAATATTAAGCACTTTATTTAGGATATTATTGATAATTATTTCATTGAATTGGGCACTCCTATAGAGGAACCTAAGTCTAAAAAAATGAAAATGCTAAATTGAATATTTTTAGTGATCCCTTTAAAAATCATGATACAAATAAGGATGATGTAAAAATAAATTCCACCTTAAATGATTATCAACATCCAAAGTCATGTGATCATCCATTATATTAAATAATTGGTACAATTAATCAAACTATCCAACCATATTCTATGACTAGTTTTGATGTTAATGAGATAGTGGATAATGAATATGATTTTCATGTTCTATGATAAGAGATTATATTGATCAACCACCTATTCATAGCATGTTATTTGATAATGGGTTGAGTAAAAATGTACTCACATTAACATTGCTTCACTCATTGGGTTAATCACAACATAACATATAATAAAATAATAAAAGTGTCAAGACATTCAATAGAAAACAAAAAAACCGATTTGGGGCATATTATGTTACCTCTTCAATTGGACCCTATTATAATTTATAATCTATTAATTTTACCACAAAATGGGGTTTTTGATATGATTTTAGGACGTCCTTAGTTGCAAAATATTCATGTTGTGCATTCTATAGTACATATATGCTTAAAGTAAATTCATTGTAATCATGTTGTCAAAATTTTAAGAATCAGATATATGTCACATATTATTTAGATATTTATCCTTTTTTTAATTTAAAGCCTTTTATTGGAAATAGTTTTTACTATTTTATCAATTTATAGATTCAGAGAAGTATTAAAAAAATTAAATATGCTATAATACAAAACATTCAAAATATTATAAAAATTCAAAATCATGACCTGAGCATGATTAAACATCTAGTTTACATCATTTTAATATGTTATTTATCTCATGAATAATAGATATAATATTATTTTTCTATCACACATGAATTTCACTAATATACATGAGTGTTATGTAAGGCATACAAAATTTAAAAGGATGAAGGTGTTGGACTTTCCTCTACTCGTTAACATTGCTAAACAAGGGGCTTCTTATCCAAATGTGATAATATATGTACAAATTTATTTGCTAACATCTATATTTATAATTGTGTACATGGATATGTTATTTTCTAATATATTATGGCATTGCATATGCATGATTTACACTACATATCTAGTTATATATTCTATTGATGTTATTTACTATTACATGGAAGATTACCTTTTGTCTATCTACTATGTATGGTATTCAGCCTTTGCATGTAATTGTTTTAACATGTCTGATGCAAGAGCATCTACATACATCTTGGAAAGACATGGTTACATTGGGATGATTGAATTCAAATTCAATTTATTGTATTTTTCCCTCTAAAATGTTGTTAATGAGGAGTAATTGTAAAAAAGTAAAGGTAAAAAGTAATTATTGGGGCTGTTGAGAAAATAACAGAGGAGTGGTTGAAAATATTTCAACCTTGGTATATTGTTGTAAATTAAAAACTATTTTTGTTTTATCTTGAGCCCAAGTTGGGCGTAGAGGTTAGAGAGGAGGCTCTTAAAAAGAGCAAAAGAAAAATTCATTAAAAAGAATAAGAGGGATGTAGAGAAGAGGAAGGACAGAAGGAGAATCTCTCATTCAAGGAGAGAGGAAGAATGATCAACAAGCATGTAAGAATGGAAGTTTGGATATGAAAACAAAAGAAGGCGTGAAGATGTCTAAGAAGGCCATTGATCATGGTCATGGATGTATCAATCCTTTTCTATGTAAGTCCTCTTATTTGATCAAGAAAAAAATGATGTTGATTCTTATGTCATCTGTAGAACTTTGTTTCAGCTGTAAGTAGGCTTGTGTGTATATAATTTCCCTTAAGAGCTTACAGAATAATGATTACATTATGGTGTAAGATATGCATGAGGAACCTTTAGGTGTATGCCAAGAACAAGTTGAAAATGGTATTACAAGATCAAGAAATTTAAGGAATTCTATGTGTAATAAAGGATTTTAAAATAGGGTATGTGGCAGGGCTTTCAAATACACGCACATCCACTGTCCAAGGATCGCTCAATGTAAAATTAAAATGAATGCATGGGAGATGTAGGAGTCTATGAATACTTTTCTATAGCATAATTTACATAGTCCTGATAGGGATTCATTAGTCTATTTAGAAAGTTTTGTGTTTTGAGCTTTGGGCGAAGATACAGATCCAAAGAGGATGATCGCCTATTTAGCAAAGGCTTATCCATGACCAATGATGTAGACTATGTGAAGATGCTTGCAAGACAATGAGACCATGGAAAATGGTATGTATTTGTGTAGGCATAAATCCAATCCAGTGAGGGTATAAAAGAGGAAGTTGTTTTGTCTCCAGCTCATGCTTTGTCTCTTATAGCTACTGGAGAAGAACACAGACATGTGGGATCCAATAATTTTAACTTGGTCAGTAGTCGAAGCCATAAAATATTTACGCTAACAATTGAAAGTAGTCTTTATGGTGAAAACAGAGGAGAGGAAGATGTCGATCTTTCTCAGCTGAATCTCATTGACCTTGCGGGCTCTGAAAGCTCAAAAATAGAGACCACAGGGTTGCGAAGGAAGGAAGGTTCTTATATTGATAAAAGTCTTCTGACACTTGGAACTTTCATGAGAAATTCAAAAGGGAGATGAAATAGTGTGGTATGTAGATGGAGATATAACTATTCAGAATGAATTCAATCCAATGATGGCTTATGCATTTGATAGAGTGTTTGGGCCAACAACTACCACATGGCATGTCTATGATATAGCTACTCAGCATGTTGTCGGTGGTGCAATGGAGGGTGTAAATGGTCTCTTTTTCAGGCACGGTGTTTGCATATGATGTAACAAGTAGTGGAAAGACCCATACAATGCATGGTGATCAAAAGTCTCTTGGAATAATACCTCTGGTAGTGAAGGATGTATTTAGCATCATTCAAGATACACAAGGACAAGAGTTCCTTCTTCATGTATCATAGCTATAAATCTATAATGAGGTTATTAATGACTTGTTAGACCCTGCAGGGCAAAATCTAAAGATAAGAGAAGATGCTTAGGGAGCATATGTTGAGGGTATAGGCTACAAGTTGGGTCATTCCTTCAGCTGGGACCCATAGCCCAGTGCATCAATTTTGGTATCAGAGCTTGAAGCTCTTGGTATTTGGTAATTGAGCATGTTTACTATTAAGTTGCTACAGGATTGAGAAAGGGATCAAAATACTAGGATGTAAAAGGCCTAGGTGAGATCAAGGAGATTGTCAAAAGACCAGTCAAAGAGAAAGCCTTGGGTGAGACCTAAAGGGATTAAGAGACCATGGTGGAAAAGACTTGGGTGAAGATCTCAGAAATGGAAATGTTGTTGAGAAAAGAGCAGAGCAGCAAGGAACATGAGAGTAACAAGAAGAAAACAAGCATCCAAAAGAAGAAAGGTGTGACCAGTATTGAAATTGATAAAGATATTGCTAGTTTAAAGAGAGATTTAGCTAAGATTAAAGATGAATATGAGTCTTGGATGTAGTTGAATAGGAAAGCATGGGTATGGCCAATGAGGAAAAGGTTGAAATGGCCAATTGATCTCCTAATGAAGAGGATAAGAAGGCAAAATGAGATTGCCAAGAAGAGAGAAGCCCATAGAGGCTTGAAGAAGATAAGAAGGTTGCCAAGAGAGCAACAAAAAGAGGAAGAGATTGTGAAGAAGGTTCTCATTGAGGAGAACAAGAGAAGAGAAGAAAGAAAAGATGAAGTGCTAGGAAGAGCACTTGAAAAGATAAGAGTGTTGGTGAAGAGAACACTCATAGGGACCTTGTGGTCTCTTATTTTTATATCTAATGTTGTCTTTGCATGGGTAATTGCAGGTATGAGCAGCCTTGTGAAGGTCAAAAGAAAGGCCTTGAAGAATGAAGAGATTGGTGCAAGAGAAGACACCAAGTGCACAAGTGAATGTGTAAGAGAAAAGAAAAAGTTTGTTGTTGTTGATAAAGAATAAGAGATGCATTGGTTAATGCATAAAGGTGTTGAGGAACCCCTACAAGAAAGAGAAGAGATGGAAGATGAGGATGACTTCCATGATGCCATTGAATTCCAAGAAGAAGAAAGAGAAAAGTCAAGCATAAAGAAAGAAGAAAGTACAAATAATCAAGAAGTTATGCAAGTCAAAGAACTAATGGAGCAGCCCATTAAGGAGGTAAAAGTGAATCCAAAAATTGATTTTTCTTATTCTTATAATAATGAAACTGTTGATATGCATGTTAGAGAAGCAAAGAGAAAGGTGAAGTTTCTAATTAACAATGGATATGTGATGCCTAAATGGTGGAAGAAGCAAACTCCCAAGCAATAGGAAGTGCTAGTACAAGAGCAGGGATGCAGGATGCTTACATGGTTTGAGAAGACAAATGATAAGAAGGAGAAACAAGTATGGGTGACTAAGAAGGCAAAGAGAGAAGATGTGAGTGTTGAGGTAACAACACCAAGAAGTCAATGGAAGAGGATTGAAGGCGATTCCAGTAACCAAGAGAATGAAGGTGAGATGGTGAGTATGGAAGAGGCATTCCATGAAGATAGGACGCTTGAGAGGTATACCAAAGAGGTAAAAGGTAAACAAATTGTTTATGATGATGATGTTTTTGAATCCTTCAATGATATTTTCATGAGAAATGAAAAATGGAAAGTAGCTATGTGGACTAATATGCAACAAGGAGAGAATTCCAAATGGATGGATGATGAGGAAAGGGGAGAGTATGCAACAAAGCAATGCCTCATTGAAAATAAAGAACAAACAAGATGGCTTCAAAGAGAAGTTAAAGAGAGTAAGGAAACACAAGGTAAGGATACTACAATTGTATTTGATGAGTATATTGAAGAAGTTGGCTTGCATGAAGACAGCTCAAAAAAGGATGAGATGAAGAGTAAGGCTAGTGAAGGACAAGTAATCCTTGTGAGTGATAAGCCCAAGTTTGATGAAGTGAATGGGGAGATAGATGAGAGCTCACTAAAGGAAGAAATGAGAATGTTTGAAGATCTCTTTAGTTCTTTAGGAGAGCTACATACATGCATAAACCATGATGAAAACACCATTGGGAAGAGTGAAGCAATAAAAGAACAAACCCAAGAGGCAAGGACAGTTTTGATCAAGGAGTAAGAATGTGAAGGCAGCCAAGAGGCTTCATGGCCTAAATATTTTGATTCTAAGGTGGCTTTGAATGTTTTGTATGCAGGTATGAAGGTTGCTAATGTGAATGACATACATGAATCATTGGAGAAGCTCATGAAACAAGAAGAACAACAAGAAGATCTAGAAGACATGTATGAAGATGAACAAGCATGGAAGTGGGAGATGGTAGCTGAGAAAAAAATAAGGACATATCTAAAGAGGAAGAAAAGAAAAATGAAAGACAAAGACTATCAAAGTCAAACAACAGCATTGGCATTCACAACAAGACCTTGGGATCCAGGCATATAGTGAAGACTAATGCATGGAGGCAGTAGTTCATTTGAACTAAGGTTCAAATCCTTTCTAGAGGGAGAGTATGATGTAGGAGCATCTACATACATCTTGGCAAGACATGGTTACATTGGGATGATTGAATTTAAATTCAATTTATTGTATTTTTCCCTCTAAAATGTTGTTAATGAGGATTAGTTGTAAAAAAAGTAAAGGTAAAAAGTACTTGTTGGGGCTATTGAGAAAATAACAGAGGAGTGGTTGAAAATATTTCAACCTTCGTATATTTTTGCAAATTAAAAACTATTTTTGTTTTATCTTGAGCCCAAGTTGGGCATAGAGGTTAGAGAGGAGGCTCTTAAAAAGATCAAAAGAAAAATTCATTAAAAAGAATAAGAGGGACATAGAGAAGAGGAAAGACAGAAGGAGAATCTCTCATTCAAGGAGAGAGGAAGAATGATCAGCAAGCATGTAAGAATGGAAGTTTGGATATGAGAACAAAAGAAGGCGTGAAGATGTCTAAGAAGGCCATTGATCATGGTCATGGATGTATCAATCCTTTTCTATGTACGTGCTCTTATTTGATCAAGAAAAAAATGATGTTGATTCTTATGTCATCTGTAGAACTTTGTTTCAGCTATAAGCAGGCTTGTGTGTATATAATTTCCCTTAAGAGCTTAAAAAATAATGATTACATTATGGTGTAAGATATTCATGAGGAACCTTTGGGTGTATGACAAGAACAAGTTGAAAATGGTATTACACGATTAAGAGATTTGAGGAATTCTGTGTGGAATAAACGATTTTAAAATAGGGTATGTGGCAGGGCTTTCAAATACACGCACAACCACTGTTTAAGGATCGCTCAATGTAAAATTAAAATAAATGCATGGGAGATGTAGGAGTCCATGAATACTTTTCTTTAGCATAATTTTCATAGTCCCGATAGGGATTCATTAGTCTATTTAGAAAGTTTTGTGTTTCGAGCTTTGGGCAAAGATACAGATCCAAAGAGGATGATCACCTATTTAGCAAAGGCTTATCCATGACCAATAATGTAGACTGCGTAAAGATTCTTGCAAGACAATGAGACCATGGCAAATGGTATGTATTTGTGTAGGCATAAATCCAATCTAGTGAGGGTATAAAAGAGGAAGTTGTTTTGTCTCCAGCTCATGCTTTGTCTCTTATAGCTGTTGGAGAAGAGCACAAACATGTGGGATCCAATAATTTTAACTTGCTCAGTAGTCGAAGCCATACAATATTTATACTGACAATTGAAAGAAGTCCTTGTGGTGAAAATAGAGGAGAGGAAGATGTTGATCTTTCTCATCTAAATCTCATTGACCTTGCGGGCTCTGAAAGCTCAAAAATAGAGACCATAGGGTTGCGAAGGAAGGAAGGTTCTTGTATTAATAAAAGTATTCTGACACTTGGAAATTTCATGAGAAATTTAGAAGGGAGATGAAATAGCGTGGTATGCAGATGGAGATACAACTATTTAGAATGAATACAATCCAATGACGGCTTATGCATTTGATAGAGTGTTTGGGCTAGCAACTACCACACGGCATGTCTATGATATAACTGCTTAGCATGTTGTCGGTGGTGCAATGGAGGGTGTAAATGGTCTCTTTTTCAGGCACAGTGTTTGCATATGATGTAACAAGTAGTGGAAAGACCCATACAATGCATGGTGATCAAAAGTCTCCTAGAATAATACCTCTGGCAGTGAAGGATGTATTTAGCATCATTCAAGATACACTAGGACGAGAGTTCCTTCTTCATGTCTCATATCTAGAAATCTATAATGAGGTTATTAATGACTTGTTAGACCCTACAGGGTAAAATCTAAGTATAAGGGAAGATGCTCAGGGAGCATATGTTGAGGGTATAGGCTACAGGTTGGGTCATTCCTTCAACTGGGACCCCTAGCCCAGCACATCAATCTCCATGAGATTTTTTTTGTTGTGTGTGACATTTAAACATGTCCTTTGTGTGTGTAATTTGAACATGTCCTTTATGTGCAAAATTTAAACATGTCCTTTTATGTTGGCCCTTGGCCCTATGTTGTGTATGCAATTTAAACATGTCCCTTATTTATGACTCATTGATGTCTTGGTGTGTGAAATATTATACTTTTTGACATTTGAACATGACACATTTTGTGTGGACCTTAGCCTTATTTGTTTGGCATTTCTATCATTGTACTTTTGTGCTTGTTGACGTTGTTGAGTTTGATAAGTGCCATAATCCATTTAATGCACCACTAATATAACATAATAAATATAAATTATATTATATGAGATTCATTGATACACATTTATATAGGCCTCGCCTCATGATATACATATATGACTTAAATAACACATATCTTACTATGCTAACGTAATTTTTACATATTCTACATTTTATATGATTACATATTACTACACATGTTGTAAGTTAATTTTGAGATGAGTGAATTTTAAGGTCAATTCCATCACATAAAAAGGTGGGGGGGATTTTAGTGATATTTTCATACATGAGATAATAATTTTAAAAGAGAAAAAAATCAGTTTGGGTATAAAATATAGTTTCAAAAGTTACAAATTGGTTCAAAATTAAGATATTAGCACATATCATGGGGGAATATCCCATGCATATACACTCATATTTTAGAATAAAAGTATAAAATCACATAATTTCAAGTGCATAATGTGGGTTTATGCACAAGTTTCAATAAAAATTCATGATTAACATGTACATATAGTTATAGATTCTATAGTCACAATGGGGGCATGATACATGATCATGCACATTATACTATTTTTCAAAATTATATTTGATGAGCTTCAAACATATTAGTGTTTTGAAAAAAACATCCCTTTTTGTATAATAAAAGGAGACCCATTAGATTATTATGATTTATGAGGAACTTAAAATTGAGCCTTGAAATTCATGTGTTAATCCTCTAAAATATCGTGCCCTATCTAAATAATTGATGATGAATGGAACTTGGTCCTTGTATTTTCATGAAATATTTTTTTTGTAAAAAGGTTCCTTTTAGTTATTTTATTTACCTATGATTTTCATGGGTTTCTCTTTTAGTTATTCAATTTTTTTCTCTTAAAAAATTTACTTATTATTTTGAGTTTCTAACATTTATTTAGAGAAAGTTGATGTTGACATGGTAGGTCTTACGTTCTTGAGTCCCATGATTCATACTCCTAGAGTCTTATGATCCACACTCCCTAATCTTATGACTCATACTACTAAACTTCATTCATGATAGGTAATCTTGGTTTTATTTTTAAAGTGATTTAGCTAAGTTAATATTTTTTCCTCATAGATCTTGCTATCCAACGATGCTTGGAAAATTATATGATCTCAAGAT